>JAWWQZ010000255.1:130000-592062 GCA_033815515.1 Cryptocheilus praepositus
ATACACGGACCACCAAGGAATTGGACGTCCTTCCTGTGCTTCGCCAACGCAATCATCAAACAGAAAGCGGAAGACGAAAACCGCAGGCAAGGCAAATGGACATAATGGGCTGAACCGAATAATCCACCGAAAACGTGAGGTATATTAAACGAAGTATACCTTCTAAACTCCTATACGTGCACGAACATTAACCGTTAGGCTATAAGGTTAAAGCAAACAACACAATAGGACGTTTAGAACCAAACAATCGCGACAAACAAATAAGTAACGGTCCTTCGACAAGTGTGTAACGCAGGTGTAGCCAAGTAAATTGACCGTCAGCAAAAGGAAGCCTTACACACGATATGAAAACTGGGCACTTAATTTATAACACAGTTCACAGCCAAACCATTTTGAAATACAAATTAACCTTTTTCTATAATATAATGAACATTTACAATATTTCAATCCTATTAATACAGTATTAAAGAGAATTTACAAATAACCTAACAACATATCGCATCTAAGCCTCCCTTCTGTCTGACTACACGGAACTTAAACGAAACTAGTCACTATATTACCTTTACTTCTTGTTAATTTATTTAATTTATTCTATTTATTATATTATGGCAAACATTTGTGTTCCGTGGGTCCTTTTAATAATTTAACGCTTCTCTAATCTCTTATTTAATATTTAACTATTTACTTATTTTATTCTTATCTCTATGACTGGCTATATACACCTGATTATATCTTATTTTTATTTTATTATATTTATACACTATTTATTTAATTTATTAACTACTAACATAATTTATTACAATTTACTTATTTACTCCATTTTATTTATTTATTACAAATACGCTGACGAAGACCGTTGTTCGTGTTCGGGTAATATGATTACTGAAATAAAACTACAACTCTGTACCATACTGCTGTGGCAGGCCATGGGTACATTATAGAGGGAATTTTATAAGTACTTGCTCATGTACAGCGGGGAAAGTCGAGGACAAAATGGCTGCCGTGATTAGGTCACATGCATAGAGACACTGCATTGCCCGAAAATGGGGATATATGCAAAAAAATTGCACTTTAGTTAACCCTTTCGGGGTGCTCAGTAGCAGGAACACAGGAATACAAGTAGGTGGCACGGCCGCCCAGCCTACCCGTAGGCAACCAGCCTTACGTGGCGGCTGAGACGCTCGCGCTCCCGCTCTTATCGACTGCGTGAAAACTCCACGTGCCTCGTGTGATATTGTCTTTAAATGTTTAAAAATGTGTCTATTTCATAACATGAGTGCGTGTACGTATGCTTGTATGTGCGTATGCATGGTGCGAATGCTGAACACTGTTGTATGAGTGAAAATGACTTCGGTCATTGCATGTATGGTTATTATTAACAATCCTATATGTATTCGATTTCGGTGTTAACAAACAAATTATCCCACCCCTCCCCTTTTTTCCTAACCCTAACCCATATCCAAATCCTTTTCCGGTCACTTGATCTAACTCCATAAAGTGATCGAATCCTTCCAAACTGTTTGCTTGGCACCGAAGTCGAAGCAAATACGGAGTACCGCCAGTTATTCCGCACTACAACGTCCGTGGGCTGATTCGTGGCATCACGGTATGTTCGATCAGTTCGCGGCACTCGTGGTGTGGAATACTGCGGAAAACGTAGGGAATACCTGCAAAACGGGATTACCTCAAAAGTGAACACTGAAATAAGTATGTATGCATGTGTGTAAATGAATATTTGGGAAAACAAGCCAAAATAACGCCAATTTTGACGGGATTTTGGCTTGTCGCATTAATGTTTCCATACCGCGATGGCTTTATGGTACATATCCTTGTGTCTTAAAGCATCAAATGTTTGTGGCAAATGCGGAGTGAGTCGCATTCATGTGCATAAACAAACATGTATATGAAATGTGACCTTTTCTGGGGAAATTGGTGCGAGTATGCTGTAAGTTCAAACCAAAACAACGACGCTTTACCTGACGTAGTTTTGGTTTGACACATGATGCATCCACGCCGCGATGATCTGAAATTGTGGAATTGTTAGATTTTTCGCAATTTGAGACATCAAAAGCGTGTGGCACATGATAATTGCGGATACTCGCGCCAAATACACGGGAAATTTAGTACTCCTGGAAAAGAGAAAAGAGTGAAGTAACAGATCAAAATTGCGACAACTAAAAGTTGTCGTAATTTTGACCTGATACACGTTAATTCCGTACCGCGATGACCCTAAACCATGATCTTTTTCATGGTTTAGGGCATCTGACGTACGAGGCAAGTGTAGTATGCATGGGATTATAAGCAAAAATGAGAATCGAGCCAAAGTTAAGGCAACTAAACGTACCTTAATTTTGGCTCGACACACGGTAATACCACGCAGGCGAAGAGCATAAACCATGGTTTTTCCATGGCTTATGGCTTCAAATGCATGAGGAAGTGTGGTATCAGCGATATTTCAGTGGCGAAGTGCTTTTCTGGTCACCACAATGCCACGCTCCGGCGTCGGGAACGACTAAGCCATAACGCGTCCCTACGGGAAGATCCAAAATTTTTGGGCAAAATGACCGGCGAGCGACGCGAGCGAAGCGATGCGGCGCGAAGACGGGCATCGGGACGACCAGAGGCCACTCCGCGGTCACAGGGGAGCCCAAAAATTTTGGATCTTCCCGTAGGGACGCGTTATGGCGCCAACCGACCGCATACCAATGCTAGGGAAGCGACATAACGCGTCGTTATGGGGTTTTCCAATTTTGGGTTTCCTCTTTTGGGACATTTTTGAGCAGGGGAGTCGGGGGGGGGGGGGGGGTAGGCCCATTAGGGCTGGTACGAACCGGTCAGAATTAGCGCCTACGGCAAAAAATGGCCATTTTTTTGGTCGTTTTTTGTACGTAGGGCCGGAATTTTGACACCGCTCACCCCCTTTTGTACCCCTGTTTTGTGGGTATAACAACCCCCCATAGAGAAAACCTGCAAAAAAATTCCAAAAAATCCCATGGTTTTGCCAAAATTTTGGAGATTTTGTCAAAATCATGGTTTTTAAGGGTTTTATGTGCTCGTAAGTACCTGTGGGAGGTTGTATACAGCGTACCGGGAGAGATCCGTGCCTTACACGAAGAGAAATCGTACTCAAAAAATTCTCCAAAAATTTTTTGTAAATGAATCTCCGTCTAAGACATGGAACTTTCGGTATGTCTGTACAGAGGGAAAAGGGTAGTATACGGTGGCGTTTCGGAGGTTTCGAAGATCCCCATATTTCCATGGTGAAATTTGATTTCACATGAAACTATGGGGTTTTTCGAAATTTCGTCTGCCTCCGTGTACCCCCTCGTGTATGCGTAATGTGTCCCCTAGTAGGAATTGGCGGCATGGGAAATGTACAAAACACCATGGTCCTCCCATAAAACATGGTTTTTTGGGATGATCATGCGTGATTCATATCCTATATGCACCAATAGCCTGCTGGAGGTACGCAGCTGCTAGTGAAAAGAATGCCTGAACGTCGTGTGAACTGTATGTATGCGTTTGTGTGTTTATGGGGTATTAGTGTGTCCGCACACCATAAACAAGGGTCAGTTTTCACCCGAGAGGAAAACGGTGGCGGCCTACATGCAACTTGTGAAACGAGAATGCACTGATTTAGTTCCGAGATAAACGTAGATATCTACGTTTATCGACCGGTCTAACCTGAAAACATTTCACTTCTGTCATTTTTATTCACTTATGGGTTGAGAACCGATCACGGGTGGTCATACTTATTCACAATTTGAACAATCATCACACATAGTAGTCATTTTTCGTGCATTCCTGTAACATAAATCATCTACGATCATGTGTCACTTTTCATTTTTCATATGCATTCTCGCGGCTGCAAGTACACGTAGGCTTGGGTCGATTACTCATATGATTGCGGCATATGTGTACTCGACCCATTCGGCGCGGTAGGCATATACCCTTCAGTTACGACCTTCTGTCATAACTGAGGCGGTCGCGAAGCTGGTGGAGGCACAGCTCTGTTCCCCTGTTGTAATGCGTAAGCGAGTCCATGGGGAACAGGTGAGCGGTGGATCGGAGGGCATTATTTAAAAAAAAAAGGTCCCCACGGACCTGACTGGTTGTCCAGATGGGAGGGGAGGTGAACCCCTACGTGGCGCGTCCCCGGGTTGCGGATAGGGGAACGCCCTTCATTGTCATGGTTCTTTGAAGGGTATCTGCGAAATAAGCAGGGATAATCCTGTCGAATAAGCAGCCGCAGACAGCACGCCGGTTTACACGGACCCGTAAGCCTGGAGTCAGGCACCGTCTCCCCAGAGGCCTGCATATGGCGGGCGCGGGTGTAGCGCACAAGGGGTACTCAAGCCAGGGGTGTGAATGTGCGTGCCTGGGTGGTGGGTGTGTGTGTGGGTGGTGGGTGTGCGTATGGGTGGTGGGTGTATGAATGTTTGCGTGAATAGGGTGCGGCCAGGCCTCGGTGGATATTCCCCGTAGACTAGCCAAGGGGGGAGTAGTAGCCCCCCGACCGTGTGTCCGAGATATGTCTGTACTTGGCCTCTGTGGCTGAAGGCGCACAGGACCGCTGGAAGCCACACGCAAACTGTGGGAAAACCGCTACTCGGACATGAACGGAGCCAATGCGCGGGTTGAAGGCGAGTGTTCTGGGCGCACGTGTGGAGGACTACCCGGCCAGTATGTCTTCATACCCGGAGCCGCGTGGGGTAAATCGCGGCACCGTCTAGCCTGAGGTGCGGGTGATCCCACTCTCGGATTAAGTGGGCAACTCCCGCACGATAGGTGTGACGTTAAAACTTTTAGTAACGTCGATTCGGGGGGCCCTCTGGTAGAGGGTGCTACCGACGTTAAACCCCCTAACATTTTTTAGTAGCATAAGCTAGTGTAGAATAGGGCAAGGCCACCTGATAAGCCGCTTCTCGGCTTTGTGCACTCGTCAATAGTAGGGATTTTTTCCGGCACGGATAGTACCCCACCTGCGCTCTGGGATCCCGTAATGGGCGAACTGTCGTAAAAGCATAATACATATAACATGGAGTCAACCAACACAAACAAAAACCCCCATAGTTCTCTTGTAGGGAATTTGTTCTCGGGCAACCCGAGAACTAACGAAAAAGTCCAGGACATTACCCTGGCGTCAGGTAGCTCGCACCTCGTGCCCGGAGGCAATAGTACACCATTCAGGTCGGGAGGACCTGTAGCTAGAAGCCCCACTGCGACAGGAATACACGGAAACCAATCCGTATACCTGATCCCGGCACGAGCACCTTATGCGTTTGACAATGCGTCAAATACTAGTGGAATTACCACAAGGTCCTGCACAGGGCTTGGTGAACAAGGCGAGAATATTAAAAGCCTAAATGTTACGATGGCGGCACACCTCTTAAAGGAGGCTGACCTCTACCAGGTGATGAACAAGAAATTTGTGGAAATTACACAGCAAATCGACGCAACGGGAAATATCGCCGAACCCGTAAAAAAGTTATTTCGGGAGGCTAAGATTATCTTGAGGAAGATGGAGGCCAATTTCAAAAATCGGTCCGAAGTCTCCCAAGAGATCCTAAGAACTGTGCAGGAGCTTGTGGTCTCGCCCGCGAAGCCGAACAGGGAAACTGCGTACTGTGCTACAGAATGTACTCCACCAGCCACACAAATAGTACCATCTGTTGCACCAACACGAGCAACAAAAAAGAGGAAACTCATCTCCCCGACTCAAGAGCCACCACAAAGGGCACCCCCCATGGATACCGTGCCACCAACAAATGAAGATCGATCGTTCAAACCGAAAGAGACATGGGCAACTGTCGTATCCAAAAGAAAGAAGGGGAAAACTAGGCCACCTCCCGAACCGGCAGCTGTGACAACAGGGAAGCCAAAATCCCAACCCAAGAAGCCTGCACTACCACGTACGCAGGCAATTATTATTAAGGGCGAAAGGGATGGCCAGGCATACGAGGCCACTCTCAAACTTTTGCAAGAGAAGTTCAATCCCCTGGACTTTGGAGCTCCCGTTAGGAAGGTTCGTACAACTAGGGCGGGCGACAACCTAATGGAATTTGCCGCCGAGTGCAACCCAGAAAACGTCGCGAGAGTTAAAAACGCGATCCAGGGGGTAGTAGGTGCGGATACGCCTGTATACGGGGTTTCGCATACGGTTCAGGTCACTGTCACAGGCTTAGACGGCACTGCGACAGCTGAAAAGGTACGGGCGGCAATCGCGGCCGAGACATGTGATTCAGCCAACGCAGCTGAAAGAATTAAAGTATTGGGTGTGCGGAACGGTTTCGCTAGAACCAGAACGGCCCTGGTTGAGTTGCCGGCCGATGATGGCGAGAAACTGCAATTTAAAGGCAAGCTCCGGGTAGGCTGGGCGGAGTGTAGGATCGCCCTGCGGCCAAAGGTAGTGAAATGCTACAAGTGCCTCGGGATAGGGCACGTAGCGAAAAACTGTAAAAGTGAGGCGAACCGTAATGGTTTGTGCAGGCGTTGCCTGCAAGAGGGACACAAAGCGTTCGAGTGCACGAACACACCTGTGTGCCCTATCTGCACGGAAAAAGGGAATAAGGACAACAAGCAAATTGCTGGAAATGCGCGGTGTCACGAATTTAAGAAATATATTGAACAATGGAGACTATAACACAAATCAACCTGAATCATTGCAGGGCTGCCCATAACCTGCTCCAGCAGTATGCCAGGGCAACAGGGGCAGCATTGGGTGTAATTTCAGAACCATATGGGAGGCCAAGTGGGTGGCATATTGACACAACCGGACAAGCAGCCATCTGCACTTGGAACTCCCATATCGATAGTAATAGGTTCGACATTAGAAATAACGGGTTTGTGGCAGTGGCGATGTCGGAATATACTCTGCTTAGCTGCTACTTCCCACCAAACGACACATGGCAAGGGTTCAATAACCAACTTGATAATCTCGAAGCATACGCAACCAACATTAACGGGCAAATATTGATCGCAGGCGATTTTAATTCCCTGTGCCCGGACTGGGGTAGCACAACAATGAATGCCAGAGGTCTAGCATTATTCGACACTATGGCTAGACTCCGTCTAATAGTCTTAAACACCAGTAATAGTTTCACATTCCGTCGCGGTAGTACAGGATCTATTATAGACATAACGTTTGCCAGTCCGGGACTAACAAGATACGTACAGGAATGGGCTGTGCAAGAAAATTACACTGCCAGCGACCACATGTATATTAAATATAAAGTGGGAAAAGTGGCAGCTAAGCAGAAAAGCACGAACAGGGGTTGGAAAGCTAATACTCTTAACAACGACCTGTTATTAACCACCTTTACTACCAGCCTCGACGCAATCTTCCAAGATATAGAAGATAACGGCGTCGAGTTTGGTATTAACCACCTAACGCAAGCCGTAACACTCGCGTGCAACTATGCAATGAAGAAGAGGAACAACATGCGTAAGAAACCACAAGCAGTATACTGGTGGACGGAAAGGATAGCAGAACTCCGGAAAGAGTGTCACCAGGCAAGACGAAAAGCCCAACGGCGACACAAAACCGGAGGTTCCGACGAACGCGACAGAATATACAAAGAGGCCAGAAAAAGGTTGAAGATTGCCATCCGGGAAGCCAAGGCAGCGGCTTGGGAAAAATTATGCCTGGAGGTAGAAAAGGACCCCTTCGGGAAACCATATAAAGTAATCATGGCTAAGTTATCCCCCAGGGTAAATCCTATGCAAATACTGAGCCCCCAACAACTTCAAGAGGCAATTAGGACACTCTTTCCTGCTGCAGAAGAAAATCCACCATACTTTACATCTACACAGGAAGAAGAGCCTGCAGACATTATTTTTCCCTTGCAGACCTTTGGAACGCGACAACAAGGATTAAGGGAAATAAAGCCCCAGGCCCGCATAACGTATCGGAAACGGTCTTGAAAATACTTATCCAAAATTTCCCCGAGACATTTCTACAAATCTTCAACCGGTGTCTCAAGTCCGGTGTATTTCCCAAGTGCTGGAAGATCCAAAGGTTGGCGCTAATTCCGAAGCCCAACAAGCCCTTGACGGACCCAACTGCACTTAGGCCATTATGCTTAATAAATGGCATTGGGAAAATGCTTGAGCGTTTGATTGCCGATAAGCTCATGATATACACAGAAGGAAAAAACGGACTCAACGATAGACAGTTCGGATTCCGGCCAGGTCGCTCCACAGTGGACGCTATCCATCTTATGCGCTCCACTGTGGAAAAATATTGGGACACGACCTGGCAAAGAACTAAGCACGGGCTGTTTGTAACCATAGACATACGAAACGCCTTCAACTCAGCGAGCTGGCCGCAGATCCACAAGGTAATCGCTGACAAGAAGGAAATTCCAGAAACTCTGCGAAAAATCATACGAAGCTATCTTTCCGATCGCACTATGATATATGACGACAGCGAGGGACGCAAATCATTTCAAGTGACGCGAGGGGTTCCACAGGGCTCCGTTTAAGGACCTATCCTGTGGAATCTTTTATACGACGAAATCTTGGACATCGAAACCCCAAAAGACACTTATATTATCGCCTACGCGGACGATTTGGCAGTTTTAATGTTCAATGACAATCTAGGGACTATAGTGAACAATTGTGAGCGTATTTTATGTGTTATTGACGACTGGTTAGAGGATAAGGGACTGGCTATCGCTCCAGAGAAGCTCGAAATAGTACCCATATCCAGGAAAAAACAGTTGCCTAATTTAATAATCAAATTTAAAGACAATATTATTCATGCAAAACCAGTATTAAAATATTTAGGGGTCTTAATCGATAAGAGGCTGACCTTTAAGCATCATATTACGGCAGTGGCCAGAAAAACCAGCCAAGCCACAGCCGGTCTGCTGAGACTGCTGCCAAATATTAGAGGGGCAATGCAACATGAAAGGAAACTTTACTTGCATGTAATGCATTCCATGATGTTGTACGCCTCTCCTATCTGGGTTGATGCACTCACCCAGAAAAGCTTAAAAGGCCAGCTTCGGTCGGTACAAAGACGAGGGGCAATTAGAATCATAAGGGGATACAGAACTATATCAGATGTCGCGGCATTTGCTATCTCTGGAGTGATGCCTATCGACTATATAGCTAAATTAAGAAGTAGAGAATATTATCTTAAATGGAAGGTAAAATATGGCCCATGGAAGGACATGAGGCATTTGTACGAACTAGCATGTAAGAGTGACTGTCTTTATAAACAAATAGAGGTCACAACTTGGGGGGAGTGGCAGTGTGAGTGGGCTTCAGACAGACGTGCGCGCTGGACACGTCAGTAAATCCCGGACGTTCAAAAGTGGGGCTATCTGGTGGACATGGGGCTGAGGGTTGTCACCTTTGAGGCAACTCAGTTGCTAACGGGACATGGCACCTTTCAGTCCTACTTGTTTCAATATAACAAAGCCAGCAGTGCAGAGTGCTATTACTGTAGCCATCCAACGGACGATGTTGCTCATACGGTATTCCAATGTACCGAATGGGAACATTATATGATTAAATTAATAAACGAGTGCCAGTGCAGTGAGTTTGACAAACCAGAACATCTGAGCGAACTCATACACGGATCAACAAAGGAATGGACGGCCTTTCTGCATTTCGCCTACATCGTGATAAAGCAAAAGATGGAAGACGAAAATCACAGACAGGGACGTTGGAAATAGCACTTTGAAGCCCATCTCTATGCAAGTTACTCCACACTGAATGTTATTTCTAAGCGCTTACTCGTACACAAATTATAACCGTTCACACCGGAGGTTAGTGCGGAGAATACGGTAGGCTGTTTAAACGCAAAACAACTAGGACAAATAAGCCATATGTAACGGTTTCGACAGTGAATAACGCAGGTGTGGCCAAATTCTGTGACCGCCAGCAAAAGGAAAGCTTACTTGCGATACGAAAACTGGAACTATCATTTACCAATTAACTTAATATATAATATAAAACCAACCAAATACAAAATAATTTTAATAATCCACAATTTATAGAGATACGAACATTTATAAAAATTTATATACATATACATTCAAACTTTGCAGCTTAAACCTAACATCGTACCGCATCTCAGATTTTCTTTTACTGACCTAATACGGAACGTTAAAATTGACGAACATTTTATCACATATTTTTTCTGCTATTTATTAATGTACTTGTTGCCGCGGCCTATTTAGAATTTTAAACTTAAATTTCATATTTATTTTATTTATTTATTTAACTATTTATTACTGACTGGCCATATACACCTGATTTTAATTTAATTTAATTTTAACTTTGATTTAATTTTAATTCGTTTACCATTTTACATATTTTAACCATCTATTTAAATGACTTTATTCATATTTATACTAACTTATTAACAACTTACATATTTATTGATTTATTTATTTAAATTTAAATTAATTCACTGACGAAAACCGCTGTCCGTGTGTAATATCCACATCAACCCACAAAGTACGACTCGTAATATACTGCTGTGGCGGGTCATGGGTTGAGCACAACGTAAAATTTATAAGTAATTTCTCGTGCACGTGTGCCCAAGCAGCACACAAAATGGCCGTCATGCTCAAACAATATATAAAAATGACACCGCATGGCTGGCAATAGGGGCTGAAAGTCACTTATGCTGATAAAAATGCATTTTAGTTCACATTCTAGGGTCGCCGTATACTAGGATTACAGAAACGCGAGTAGGTGGCACGCCCGCCCAGCCTGCTTGTAGGCAACCGGCCGTACGCAGCGGCTGTATAACTCGCGCTCTCACTGTATCGAGCAAAGTAGAAACTCCACGTGCCTTGCGTAGTATTGTTCATAGGTTTAGTAAAAGTGACTTATATCACTTCATGAGTGTGTGTATATTTTTTATGGTGTGTGAGTGCGTCCGCATGCCATACACAAGGGCTAGTTTTCACCTGTAAGGAAAACCGAGGCAGCCTACATGCAATTTGCGAAACGAGAACGCACTGGTTACGTTCGGCGATAAACGTAGAACTCTACGTTTATCGACCGAACTAACCTAAAACATCTCATTAAATCAAGTTAAAATCATTTCCGAGGTAGGAACTCAACCCAAGGCGTTCATAAAGTACTCATATAGTCACTCCATAAGCACTGTGTTCATTTTCATTCATTTTCAAGTCAGTTTTTAGTCATACATGACCATTGTTCATACACCGTCATATGACTTTCATATACGTTCTCGCAGCTGCAAATGTACGTAGGCAAGGGCCGAGGTCTCACATGATTGCGGCATATGGGATCTCGACCCACTCGGCGTAGTAGATATATACCCCACAGTTATGACCTTTTGCTGTAACGGTGGCGGTCGCGAAGCTGGTGGAGGCACAGCCCTGTTCCCCGGTTGTCATGGGTAAGCGGGTCCATGGGGAACAGGTGAGCGGTGGATCGGAGGGTTAAAAAAAAAAGGTCTGGGTCAGGTCTGGGTTAGTTCTTTCGGCCGTTGACCGGGGCAGGATAAGTTTGTACCTACCTTCTGGGTGTAGTGGATCCTCCTGACTGCGTGGGGTAACCTCTCTCGTCCCTGAAGGATGCTTCAGTTCCTGCAAGAAAGTGTGAGGAAAGCCCGCTCCCCTCGTACTGGCCCCCGGGTGGCTCGGCCCGCTGAGCGACCCGGTCCGCCGGTCGAGTCCGAGCGGGGAGTACTTACCTTTTCTTGTCTGGGAAAAGTCGCGTCCTTCGGAGTGTCAAGCAGGTGTAGGCCTCGGCCTGGGATTAGTACCTACCTGTATAGGTGTGGGAACATAACTTGGTTGATGGCTGACGCTTGACAGGATCCCTGGTGGGTTGTTCAGTACTTGCAAGAAGATGTGAGGAAGGCCCGCTCCCCTCGCACTGGTGCCCGGGTGGCTCGGCTTGCCGAGCGACCCGGTACGTCGGTCGAGTCCGAGCGGGTTTATACTTACCTTTTCTTGTTTGGGAATGGAGTAACCTACCGGAGGCCTGGTGAGGGCATCTCTCGTGCAGTTGGGTCCATAGCCGCCTGGGCGGTGTGGGAAAACCGCTGCCCTGCCCCGCAAAGCGGATGCCTAGCTTGGGCGACCGAGCGCGTCCCCAGGTTGAGGATAGGGGAACGCCCTTCGGTGTTACGGTTCTTCGAAGGGTAGCTGCGATATAAACAGGGGCAGCCCTGACGAATAAGCAGCCGCGGACAGCAAGCTGGTTTGGACGGAGCCCTAAGCCTGGAGTCAGGTCCCGTCCCCGGGGAGGTTTCACCCCGGTCACCTAAAAGAACACACTACACAATACCTTTCTTTTTTACACTTTAGAATCGCACACGAGTACACCTACACGTAAGACATCACACATTCGCAACACAAACATTACACAATACATAGATGTGGTATCGCTCGGTGCCCATGGCGTTGCCCGGCCGGCGTTCGGATGGGTCCGGGGGCTCCCCGGCCGAGGGTACAGCTCAAAAACTGGGTTGTTCGGTGCTCCCAGGCGGCCAGATAGTACAGGGGCCCGGAACAGCTAGCCGGCATGTGCTGGCTGCCGCATCAACTGGTTAGCCCCTACAAGGGCGAATTGCGTCGGACGCAGTAGTGCCGGGTGGCGCCCGGATTGGGCCCTGCTGTGTTCTGCGGAGCCTTTGCCGAGGCCACGGCCGTTGGGCTCCCGGTTTCCCCTTCGTGCGTGGGATACGGGCGACAAATAACCATGGGCAGCGAGTTGTACCACATTCCACCTACACATAACATAGACGAGGAAGGAGTTAATAAATTCAAAATGAGTAAAATAACAAGAAGGAAAACTACAAAAGCACCGACAATTACAATTACAACTAAAACATCAGGGCTCCCAACCCCAAATAGAGAGGAGGATATGGATGACCTACCTGAAGAAGGCGACTCACACGGGCCATCTCGTCGCGATGTCACCCCGGAGAATTCTCGCTCCACTCGCGGGAAAGCCACTGATGATAAGAGTATGGCGGAAACACCACGCGTTAAGAGGCTTCGCAGTGATCTCCTACCATTAGCAGACGAAGAAGCAGCTGCGTTGGCTAACCTGCTCCATCTGGCTAATATGCTGGAGAAAAAGACAGATGAGGTCAAGGATGCTACATCCCCGATGGCAAACGAATTCCGGAAAATGGTCAGAAATACCATCGACTTCTGCAGAAGGGCTGTAGATGCTTTTGATGCTCGGCGGGAAAAAGAGGCAGCGTTACGGCGTGAAGAGAAGGCTGCGTATAAAGAAATGGAGCAGGATTATATAAAACTTACTTCTGAAAAATGTAGTTCTGACAGGTGCCCGACGGAGGAATTGGGAAACAGTGGCACAACAAACATTAAAGAAACACGTGAACAGGGCACACAGATCCCGGAGGGGGAAACAGAGCTGGGAGGGAACGAATACTTTCGGATCGACAAAGCATCATCCACGGACATTCAAATTGGGACGGACAACATAGTACAATTTCGAAACCACTATGACCAAAGGGAACAGCCAATAAGACAAGGGGGCAAGAAGAGGAAAATTATATCACCTCTGAAAAGTACGGAGCCAATAAACTCGGAAACGGTCTCTCATTCTCTGCCGGACGATAAAGTGATCGAAGTCGAGTCGGGTTATAACCGTGAGCTCGTGGGATCGTGCGAGAAAACAGGAGGTCACTCAGATACGAAATGGACTGAGGTGGTCACACGTAGAAGGAGGAGAGTGACATCAGCCGCCACAGGACCACCGTTACCTTGAGGCCAAATTACATTTTGATTGTGCGTTTTTGCGCGCAATTTTGATTGTGCGTAAGCAGGGTCAGGATTTTACCAATGTCTATAAGGACATAGTAACTAAGGCAAAGGTTGATCCAAACACCACCAAGCGCGTTATGAAAACCCGTAAAGGTGATCTGCTTCTGGAATGGGAGCCGAATTCCACAGCGGAACAAGTAAGGAGTGCAGTTGAATGCGCTGTTGGACCTGATCGCCCAGTAAGAGCTCTTCAGCAAAGGATTGCAATCCAGATTAAAGATATTGATCCTTTAGTGGATCGAGAAGAGGTCATTGAGGGAATATCGCGACTAATAGGCACCCCCAATAAAAATGATATTGCAATCAAAATGTTTAGACCCGCTTTTGCCGGAATGAAGAAAGCAAATATTGAAATCCCGGCTATGTATACTGGTAAGGTGCAACCGAATGTGAGAATTAAACTAGGTATGGTTTCCTGCAAGATACAGATCCTACCAAATATCACGCGATGTTTCAGATACCTACGGTTCGGCCACATTAGTACAAACTGTAGAGGCGAACCTATTCCGGATGAGATGTGCAGGAGATGCGGGGAGATCGGACATAACTCGGCACAATGTGACACGTCCCCAAGATGTCTAATATGCCCTAAAACGAACGATGGCCTGCCACCACATATTACTGGTTCGATCCAGTGCCCGTTGAGGAAAGAATACATCCAGTCGATGTTAATGGGGGATTCAAGAAATAAAATTCAAGCTGCTGCGAATAAACCTCAACCATTGTAAAATCGCAACCGATCTGATGATTCAGTTCGCCTGCGAGACACGGGTGGACGTGGTTATTATTTCGGAACCGGTTCGTCCTCTGGAGGCATGGACAACAGATCAGCAGAACATGACGTCCATATGGGTGACTGGTATAAATGGTTACAAAAAAATCATGGGGTCAGATAAGTCAATCCCTGGACTTGCAATGGTCAAAATGGGGAACACTTATATTATCTCCGCATATTGGTCACCTAATATTAATATGGAAACATATGAGGAACATGTGGATGACCTTGAGGAATTTATTCGCAGCGAGGTCGGGCAAACTGAAAGAATAGTAGTAGGGGGAGACTTTAATGCCAAATCTCCGGCATGGGGCGGGTTGGTATTCGATCGAAAGGGTTGTATTCTCTATAATATGTTAACGAGGCTTGGACTAGTTCCAATTAAGGTTAAAGGTGGTTTCACTTTCGAAAAGAACGGAAAGAAGTCATTCCTAGACATATTAAATGCAGACAGGGCCACTTTCAAGGAACATGGATCCAGTACGGTTTCCTCGGTATATTATGCCTCTGACCATAGATACGTAGTCCATTCTTTTAAGCAACCACGGCTACAAGGGAGAAAAAATCCGTTTTTCACCTATAATATCAAACAGATGAACGAAAATGTCATTGCCGTCGACTTGGAAAGCGCAATTGCGGATTTAAGAAGCAATGACCCCTTAATCGATCCCAAAAAGATACAGTGGACAGTACAGAATATATGCGAGAGGAGACTCCGTAAAAAAATCCCTGTGGTTGGAAATAGGAAACCAAACTATTGGCGGACACAAGATATTGCTGACCTGAGGAAGCTTGTACATAGAATGCGTCGGTCTGCACAGAGGGCACTAAAGAAAAATGACCCCGAAACTGCTAAATTAAAGGTACATTATATCAAATATAAGAAACAACTTAAATTGGAAATCATTAAAAGTAAAGAGGCTGAGGACGTAACGAAACAAGAACTAAGATAATTACAACCCCTATGGTGAAGGCAGCTATTGCCAAGTTAAAAACAGGTAAGGCACCGGGAATGGATAAAGTCCCCGCCGAAATTATTAAGATAATGGGGAGAAATAATGCTGAGGATTTCAGCAATGCTTTTAACCAAATAATGCAAAGCGGTTCTGTGCCAAAAATTTGGAAAGAGGTACGTGTTATTCTTATCCCCAAGCCGGGAAAAGATCTGTGTGATCCAGCGGCGTTCAGGCCAATTAGTGTCCTCCCTAACTTGGACAAAGTTTTCGAATATTCCCTCAAGGCAGCTATGAAGTTGGAGATTGGGAAAGACCCTTTTGAACCGGAACAATTTGGCTTCAGAGGTGGATGTAGCACTACCGATACGATATGGTCGGTTTCTAAATATGCGGATCTGGCCAAGAGAAAACAAAAACTATGTCTGTTAGCCACCTTCGACGTACAGAACGCATTCAATTCTATAAGATGGCCTATTATTATACAAGACCTAATGCGCAGGAACATATCGAAGAGACTGCTACAAGTGATGAACAACTATCTGTCGGACCGGCACGTCTGTATTGCCAGTGGAAATTCTTGGATAAAGAAACAGGTGCATGCTGGAGTCCCTCAGGGGTCAGTTATAGGGCCAATGTTATGGAATTTAGTATACGATCGCGTTATACAAACAATTAAAAACATCCACGATGTTAGTGTTTATGCATACGCCGATGATTTGGCTGTAATAGTGATGGGCAGGGATCTCCCTCAGCTTAAAGTACGTCTTGAAGCAGTTATGGAAAAGATCCTGGCATGGTTACAGGATAATAATCTTGAATTAGCTATGGCGAAAACGGAGATTGCCCTTATAACTGGTAAACAAATCCCAAAAGTAATTGATTTGATGTTGGCCCAATAAAAATTACATCTAAGCTTGCCTTAAGATATCTAGGGGTGGATATTGATAATCGTGGTACATACCGCAATCATATAAAGAATGTTATTGAAAAGGCTAATAAACTTACAGGCGCTATGGCTCGCCTATTACCGAATGTTGGGGGTCCCCTGCAGAAATGTAGAACCCTCTATTACAACGTTTGGGAATCGGTAGTGCTATATGCCGCCCACAACTGGGTCGAAGCGTTAAAAATAGAGGCAAACCGCCAAATGTTGAAGGCATCCCAAAAGCTAGCGTTAGCTAGAATGATATGCGCATATAGAACAGTGGCATTAATGGCGATGTGTGTGTTGGCTGGGAAGCTTCCCATAGAGCACAGAATACAAGAACGGCGTAATATGTATGATGCCTTGCAGGATGCAAACCGGGATACGCACCAACATGGAGAGATGGGACAGCGTCAGAAGAAAAGCTTCCTGAAACATAAAATGAAACTGATAGAGAATACAGCAATATATACATGGCAAAGTGAATGGTCTAGCTACAGCCGGGACAATTGGACACGGAAAATTGTTGACGAGTTTACGGTGATTAGTAACTCAAGAATTCAACCAACAATTGACTACTACCTGACACACATTTTGACAGGACACGGCATATTTAACGTATACCGGTGCAAAATAGGCATATCACATACAACAGCTTGTTGGGATTGCGGCCGACTAAAAGGACGATGCGAGCCATGTTGTCTTCCAGTGTCCCAGGTGGGCCAACGAGAGGGCGGAATTCGAAAAATGCTATGGGCTGCACATAACAGAAAATAATCTTATAAACGAGGCGGTCAAAACCCAAGAAAAGTTCGAACAGCTGATACAATTTGCGTATAATGTGATGAAAACGAGGGAAAATGATGAGAGGAAGTTGGAGAGTCAAACTTACCCACATCCTTAATTAAAATTATAGTCATATAAATTAAATATATTCGTAATGCAGTATGAACATAATATATATACAATTTAAACACGATACATACCTAATTAGAATAATGAAAGTAAAGTAGAAATACTCACCACGAGGCATACACAATAAAAGCATAAAAGTATAATATACATAGTATTAACACATGCATAATAAAATGTTAAAATAAAATTTGAGGTAAAGTACGTACAAAAAGGTGCATACAATAAATGGGAATATAATATATACATAAGAAAAATAAGAAATAGAAGTAAAATATATACCCAGGATATATACAATAAAATATTATATTATATGTACATTTTAAACATAAAAACTTACCGTAGAGTTTATGCAATACTTACTGTAGAAAATAGACATTACGTCGTGGTAGTTTTACGTCCCGCGCCTGGCTTGCGCCTTATCGAGACGGCCCCCATGGGCGCGGGATTGGGATCACGCCGAATGAGCGCATCCCGTATGGGACATACCAGTTTGCTACCCTCCCACAGGGTTAGGCAGCACCACTGGTGGCGCCGGGCGACTTTCCAACGCCCTACTAGCTGAGCAGGCTGGCGCCCGTGCAGATATTCCGCTGCACACCCGCCCCGGTCCCCGGGGGTTGCCCCCCGGTTTCCGTAACCAGCATACGGCTGTTGAAACCACTGCCCCTGCGATTGCACCACCTTCCGTGGGCCGACCTCATGATCGGGCCAGGGATAATCCCCGCGGGTACCAGTTTACATCACTGGTCGGATGTTCGTAGCAACAGGCTACTACCAATTCTGGGGTCCTGCGCCCCCACGCCTTGGTGAGGCGAGCGCATAGGGCGTGTGGGGTCGCCACTCCCCAGGAACGCATACAGGGCGACCGTTTTACGGGCCCCCCTGCAGCGTCCCCCCTGCACTTCCCAATCACTCGTTCCATACATACCCATTCATTCCATACATACATCGTTCATTCCCATACATACATCGTTCACACCATGCATCATTCGTTCCACTCACACACTCACCCACCCTGACAGTTACATCATTCGAGCCATACACGCACCACTCTACCAATCACGCCCCATTCATGCCACACTTCCGTCATTCATACCATACACACATCACACATTCCACTCATACCCTTCCACGCTTCCGTCACTCAAACACACCATTTGCATACACACAAAAACGTTCATACTGTTCCTTGCATTCTAGCATTCGTCCAACATTCACACTTGCATCACCCCTCATATACACCCCACACGCATGCAAATCACGAAAGTCATCATACAACACACATTCCCACAACACATGCTTCCAGTCCTCTCGCACCATGCCGCATACACACATCTCAGTCTCACTCAAACCCCTATCATACAGAAACCCATTCATACTCCCATGCCCAGTCAACAAATAACATGCATACAGCCCAGGTTCAAACCATTCATTCTCTTCAGCAAACTTCACGTTCTTCACATATTCATACAAAGCTCTACCTTTCATACTAGCATCCCATCTTCTCTGCCAGCATTCATACACTCTATCATTCAGCATCTTTTCGCATTCGCTCACCGACCTGCCTCGTATACACTCATTCGTAATCAACCCATTCGCTCCCACATCCATGCCATTCTTCATTTTACGCAACAGGCCTTTCCTCAAGCACTCCAGATCCCACGGTAACGCACTCATTAAAACTTGCATACTTTCGGTCGAGACCGGCCTACATACGCTCAGACATGCATACAACACTACACGTAGACACCGATTCATGCTTTCCTTTCCATACCCATACCTCATGACATCACACCATACACTCGCACCATACATTACGCATGACACGAACAAACACTTATACCACATGCGCATCGCTCGCCGCTTTAGGCCCCACTCACGCCTCAACACACGTCTCATTTTGCCCACCACATTCATAATCTTGTCATTTATTCTACTCAAGTGCACCTTAAAACTCATCCTTTCACTCATCCATATGCCCAAGTATTTCACACATTCCGCATACTTCAACGCTTTTCCATTCACACGTACACTGGGACGCCTTGTGCCAGCGAGTGTCCCTTTCATCACATGCACACCGTTTTCTCTTCCGAAATACTCACTCCAACACTCTCACCCCATTCATGCACAATCCTCATCCACTCAGTCGTCTTTCGCTCTAGATCCACTCTGCTCTGTTCGTCCACAATCAAACACAAGTCATCCGCATCCGCAACACATTTACAATCACTCTCCGCCAGCCGCCACAGGAGTCCATCCACCATCAAGTTCCAAATGAATGGTCCACAGATGGACCCCCGCGGACAGCCGCGGCTCGCATCCTTCCATACTGTTTCATTCGCACCTACCATGCATACTTTCCTATTACTAAAGTACGACATCGATAAATTCAGCTCATCACATTCACATTCTCTCAGAGTCTCAATCACGAACTTCCACTCCAAATTGTCGAATGCACTACGAAAATCAACAAAAACACCAAGGACATACTTTCGCTCACTTTCAGACACATACTCTTTCAGTTTCCACCATGCACTCTCAGTTGATCGGCCCCTCACGAAGCCATGTTGTGCCCCATTCATTCTATATTTAACTTTCCGCTCTAGCCGATTCACCATCATTCTCTCCAATATCTTCGAACACGCCGGCAACAAACATATCGGCCTATACCATGAAGGATCCGATCGCAATCTCTCAGGGGACTTCAATAGCACAATCACTCTGGCCATTCTCCATCTGCTGGGGAAGGTACCCTCATTCAAGCATTTATCGTACATACTCTTCATCCATTCAGGCAACACTCTCCACAACACACGAACCATATCCGAGCTCACACCATCCATACCCGGTGCCTTTTTTCTTTTCAACTTTCGCACTGCCTCATTTACTTCGGCCCATTCAAACTTCTTCTCATCCATACATTCCCGTTCATAATTTACATACTCACATCTCATACTCGCGACTGGGAAGAAATATTCCAACAAAACATTCACACTATCTTTCCATGTATTAGTCATTCGCTCACCACATTTCACACTACTCAGTTTCTCGCACGCATTTTTCCCTCTACATAGTTTATACACATCTCCCCATGGATCCTGGTTGCCTTGCACACTGACGAACTGTCGCCAGTTCATCTCTTTCACTCTACATATTTCTTTCTTATACTCATACACTCTTCTCTTGTATTCAGATTTCATTCTCTCTACATCCTCATACATACGTCTCCTCGCATTCTGAAACTTTCTCCTACACTTACGCACACACTTTTTCATTCGCTCCAACTCATCCGTCCACCAGACAATCTTTCGCTTATTCACATTTACTCTCTCACGCAAATGTCGTCCATTCACCTCCAGGATCCATGAGGATATCTCCTCAACCATGCGTTCCGCATTCATATCTTCTAGCATACTTGCACACTTTGCAACAGCTACCGTTCTCAAATCACATGCATACGCTTCCCAGTCCACATCTTTACAACACCACTTTCTCATCGGTTGATTCTCATTTTCTCTCACCTCCCCGCTGAATCGTATTAGGATCACATGGTGATCGCTAATACCCCAGTCGCTCTTAATTTCCCATTCAAACTTAAACATCATTCCGGAACCGTTTACCACGCTTACATCAATATCACTCTTCCCATTCGTACTCTCAAACGTATACCATTCGCTCGGTTCATTCAACACACTTAGCTCATTCGCAATCAACCATTCTTCCAAGATCCTTCCCCGCAGCTCACTCACTCTACTACGCCGATCGCCCTTGCTGAACCACAAGGGCGATACGGCGTTCGCATCCATTCCGAATAACACACACTTCCCGTTCACCATTCCAAGTACTCTCTCCATGTACGCCAGGTACGGCTCGACCTCTCGGCCGTACCGACAGTACACGGATGTCACATACATTTCCCCGAAGTCCCCTTTCAGCCATACGCACACTCCATACTCATTCGTAAACTCTCTCACGCACATACACTCTATGTTCACGTCATTCACTACTACCGCCGCCTCAATATCTACACTTTCGCTCACGAACACACTCATACTCGACGGCAGACCCTTCAGGCATCCATTTAATACATATGGCTCTTGCAAAAGAGCCACACTCACCCTCTTCTCATTCATAACGCGACCCAAATCACACAAGACGGCATAAGAACGTTGACAATTACACTGAATAAATAAACATTCATTCGCCATTTATTCTTGCTTTCTCTCTCCCAAGGATTCTCCTGTACTCCTCGCACTCATCGGACATAACAGAGTGGTCACACTTTCTTCCCCTCAATTTACAGTTACGACACACACACGCATTCTTGCACGTCGCACTAAGATGCCCACTCTCTCCACATCGCTGGCACAATTTCTCTTTAACAGCGCTTTCTTTCATCATGTGCCCAAACGCGTAACACTTGTGGCACCTCAAGACGCTGTAAAACTCTCTGACTTTATAGGCCATCCAGTTTACATAAATACGACCATCCATACAAAGTTTCCTTTTCATACTCGCACTCACTTCCAAAATCATGTTTCCCACACTCGCTCCTTTCTTACCCATTCTGTTCACAATTCTCACACTGTTCTTAAAATCACCCTCACTCACACATTCTTTCAAATTCTTCTCATAAAACTCATTCATAAAACACTCATTCGTCATCTCATTTTGCACGTCATACACAATAACTTTGGGGCCTATTTCGCGCGGCGATTCGACGTTCAAACCCAGTTCTTCAAACTTTCTACATTCCTTCAGTTTGCATAGCTCACTCTCGCTGACGGTCTCGATCGCAATCCCGCCACTCCTTATCTTTCTCACAGCTTTTACACGCCCATCCACACACTTACTAACATTTTTTAACACTTTCTCTCTCACTTGCTCACTGGTCATTTTCTCGGATTCATTCTTGCCTTTAACAATCAGCGCATACGATTTCTCATTGGCTCTCCTGGGCTTGACAAACGTACCATCACTCTTATCATTCGCACTCGCACCACTAACACACTTAGCCGCAGCCACACTAGCATACGAGACAGGCGCACACACATTCGGTCTCTTCTCACACTCTTCCAATCTTCCACGCAGCCTCTCATTCTTACAAATCATTTTCGTCAACACATTCTCGTACTCACTCACACAATTAAGCACAAACTCACATGAATGCTTATTCACTTTATTAACCTCTTTAAACAAAAACATCCGTAACTTCTCCCCAATCACTCTCATTTTCATCAATTCCCAATCATTCCCATCATTTTCACTAATATTCACACAAACATTCGCACTCACATTCACACTGTCACTCGCTTCGTCGCACACGCGCTTAACCCCCTCTTCAAGCCCGTACCCACACTAGCGCAACTCCTGTCGCTGCGTACACTACTTACGGAGCCGCGCCTTTGCTCCAGCGGTACGCTTTCTTCCATCTCGAAGTCCAGGGTCTCAAGAGACCCGGACCTATAATTTTTCTTAAGTGGGTCTATATGGACCCCCACGGGTACGCACTCTTCAAATTTGGGGTCTGCAGCTACCCTCAGTCACCCGAAATCACGAAACGCCAAAGGGACACGACGCCAAAAGGATACGACTATAGGAACACGACGTAAACAAGAGAAAAAAAACGTAAACACACGGAGCCCCGGAGCGACGCACGTCCGTTCGCTTCGGCGGTCGGCACGAGAATGAGTGTAGAAAATAGACAGCCGTTATGCGGCATATACCCGTGCTCGAATTATTAATAACTTAGTGCCGAGTCCGGGTGTCTCACACGCTGGGGGTGCATGAACGCCATCCATCTCCTAATTCCGTAAGTTCCTTGACAGCTTCAACGACCACCACAGGGCGTAGTGGTGGAACGTTTCCGTCAAGGGACCCGGAGGGCTTGCCTTCACCGGCCGGCCTGCGAGGAAGAAAACCTCTATAAAAAATTATTCCTCCCCGAAAGGTATGGTGCTCGCCTAGTAGGGGCGCATGCGGATGACCGTAAGTGACGCATGCGAGGCCATGGGTTAGTTGGCCAATTAGAGACCAACCCCTGGGGATATGCCGGTGCTCAGGGTTTACGCAGGCTTTCTTGGGTAAGGCGGCTCTGCCCGAGATGACTTTAAGTTCCGACCTTATAAGCATGGCCATAGCAGCCAGTATGAGTTTAAAAACTAATATTAAAAAGATGAAGACGGTCGTTAAAACTTCGCGGTGTAAGGACAGCGAAGGCGGGGCGTTTGCGAGAATACTGAATTCTTCGCAGGTGATCCTATCTAGGATTCCCGGCGTAAGAAAGTCCCTCGATAAATCGGGATCCTCCATACCCATGGACGGAAAATGCAGACGCAGACTCAGTGGGGTTGCATTTTCAACACGGAGTTCCACAGTGCGTGCTGGACGAGACAACGATGCTGCAAGGAAGGAAGACCTTGATGCAAATGTGATCTCGCCAAAATCTGTATCCCATCTGGTCTCCGAAACATTAAAAAGCATGGGAGTCATGGAAATTCTTGATGCTTTCGCGAAGACTTTCCACGATTTACGGGGGGGTATGGACAGAGTCCAAAGGCCTAAAAGTAGGCATTGCCTAGAGCTCGTGGAGGAGCTCAGGAGTCGTTTGCAAGGTGATGACACCGAGAGGGACGTTGTTTCCCGTAATATGGAGCCACAAATTGTGAGCGACAGGGACGAGAACGATGAAGACATAGCGCCCCTTCGCCTTCCCACTACACATGGCATTAATGGCAAACCTGGGACGCGGACAGATGACGAAAGCGCCCAGGTCTCATGCGAGGATTCGGAGGGATGGATCATTTCTGGCCCTAGACGCGCACTAAGTAAAAAACGTCCCAGTAGCTCATCCCCCATAACACCACTTGCACAATCCTCTCTTGTTAAAACAAGGCCGAATAGAACTAGGGTGCGCCAGCCACCGTGGGGTGAGGCTGTTATGATCCACTTAAACGATAAAGCCAGTTTTGCTGACGTCGTGAAAAAAATGAAGGCCAGCGCAGGCAACGAACCACAGGGAGTCAAAAAGATACGACAAACTAGAGCCGGTGATCTGATCGTCGAATTTAAACCCAAAGCTAGTACCGCTGATTTCTACCAGTCTGTAAAATCTTCCTTAGGCGAGGAATATCGCATGAGAAGGCTCCAACCAACATGCGAGGTCGAAATCAGAGACGTAGACCCAAACGTGACGAAAGAAGACGTGGTCTCTGCTTTTAAATCCCAAGTTGATCCTAATGATGAAATCGTCTGCAGGGTTCTACGCAAAGGATTTATGGGATGCAAATCGCGGTACTGACGTGCCTGCAATACCTCGCCGGCAAAATACAAGAAAGCGGGAAAATTAAAATCGGTTGGATGGTGAGTAGGCTGAAAGTTCTACCGAAGGTAATCAGATGTTATCGTTGTCACGATTTCGGCCACGTGGCATCTAATTGTAAAGAAAATTCTTATGGGCTCGAAATTTGCCGCTGGTGCGGAGCTGAGGGTCACAGTTTGAGAGGTTGTAACGCGGCTATATCGTGTTTCTTATGTCTTAACCCCTTAGCTTACAATGACGCCTCAGAGGCGTCGCAAGGTTATCGGACCAAATATGAATAAGACGCTTCAGAGGCGTCGCAAGGTTATCGGCCCAAACACGGATAAGACGCTTCAGAGGTGTCGCAAGGGTATCGGCCCAAACACGGATAAGACGCCTCAGAGTCGTCGTAAGTCTACCGAGCGACACATAAATAAAACATTTCAGAAACTTGGTAAGGCAGAGACATTCCAGAGACCGGATATTCAGTTACTTCTCATTCGCATTCGACGTTACATCGTTTGTAAGAAGTATTATAAAATCACCCATTATAATGTCTTCAAAAAGAAAAATTAATATTGAGAACAGTGATGACTTTGCTGCCAGTAGTAGTGACAGTGGTAGTGACATTGTACGTGTCGTACGAAAAGCTACTGGCCAACTGGTGATTAGCGATGAATCCGATAATGCTGACTATTATCAACCGCCTGATTTGTGGGTGTGGAAAAAAACGAGAACCAACCAAAAATATGGCAATATATGGAAATTCCCGGAATAAAAGCTGCAACATTAGATCAGTTGGGTACAAACAAAGAGGAAATGGAGGTTTTTAATATAATGTTTAATAATATATTTTGGGAAAATCTTGTGACGGAGACAAATCTATACGCGGAACAAATAATAAATAATGAAAATAAAAGAACAAAAATCGATAAAGCTTGGTTTCCTATTGACTGTGAAGAACTAAAAGTATATATTGCTCTATGTATAATTGCGGCTGAAGTGAAGAAACCCGCAATTCAAATGTATTGGTCTAAGAGGGCCGTTATTGCTACTCCAATATTTAGACAAACGATGCCGTACAAAAGATTTTTGCAAATAAGTAGATTTTTGCATTTTGCAAATAATGAGGTGGCCAATAGCAATAATAAATTAAGCAAACTAGAGCCCGTAATAAATTATTTTAACCAACAATTCCAAAAAATATATACTATGCAAGAGGACATTGCAATTGACGAATCGTTAGTAAAATTTAAAGGACGATTGTCCTATAAACAATACAATCCGTCAAAAAGAGCGAGATTTGGCATAAAAGTTTATACACTATGTGAGTCCAGTACAGGTTACTGCTATAATTTCAAAATATACACTGGCCGTGACAAAATATATACTACAGAAAATGCATCGGAAACTGTGGTCAAAGACCTTTCAAAGCCAGTTTTACACAAAGGACACACATTATATTTGGACAATTGGTATTCTTCACCAAATCTTTTTGTAACTCTACTCAACAGCAAAACCAATGTCATTGGAACAGTGCGCGCAAACAGAAAAAATATGCCAAAAGATTTCTTGAGAACAAAATTAAAAACAGGTGAATATGAAATGAGAAGCTGCAATGGATTACTGGCAGTAAAATGGAAAGATAAACGAGACGTTTTTATTCTATCTACAAAACATACAACAGTAGCAATGACTCAGCAAATCACAAAGCAACACAATCCTACTTGGAAACCAAAGTGTGTCATCGAATACAACAAAGGGATGATAGTAGTTGATCGACAAGATCAAATGCTAGCGTGCTTCCCTCTCATGAGAAAGTGTATGAAGGGGTATCGGAAAATTTTCTTCTATCTGTTTGATATGGCATTATTTAACTCTTTCATTTTGCATAACAAGATAAATAATGAAAAAAGACAGGAATATGCAGAATACAAGCTAAAAATAGCCGAATTATTATTGGAAAATTCATCATTACCGCACTACAGCCGTAAAGGAGAGTTGTCAAATGGGGAATTACCACTAAGATTGCAGGCTCAACAGTGGAGTCATTTTCCCAAACATATAGATCCAACACCGTCGAACCAACACCCCAAACGAAGATGTGTAGTTTGCACAAAGCATAAACAACGCAGAGAGACAACGTGGGAATGCAAAAAGTGTAAAATTGCATTACACGTACCAACATGTTTTGAAAGATATCATACTGTCAAAGATTACTAAATTTTCGTATTAAAACACAAATGTTATTATTAATGGATTATATAATTTGCAACGATAAATCTTTTTTTGTTTAATAATCAACCAACCGTAATGATTTATTAAACATCTTGCAAAGTTAACTGTACCGCGCGCGTGTATATACAAATCATAGGAAGTTTGCGATTTGTACAGTTTCGAACGCTGAGCAAAGTTGTTTGTGTCCCCGGGCGCGACCGACCTTGTTGTCGTTTTTGGACCGCACATTTGGAAATTCGCTCGTAAGGGAAGGGGTTAAAAGGAAATATACTAAATAAAATCATATTGCGGGCTCAATATCGTGCCAGGCATATAAAGATTACGTAAATAAAACCAGTCGGTTGCTGGATTATCAAGAACAAAAAAATGATTAGTGTACTATAAATAAATCTTAATAGGGCAAGAAATGCACATGACCTTTTAGAAGAAGAAACACGAAAACGTAAAATAGATATTCTTTTTATTTGTGAACCGTGTTACACCAGATCAGATTGGTTTATTGACACCACTGCAATGGCCTGTATACATATCTACAGATGCAACTAGGGGTTTTAATTCCCGGCTGATAACATCTGGACGGGGTTATGTCGCAGTTGAATTTGCAGGAATACTGTGGTTCAGTTGCTACTTTAGCCCTCGCCTGACTATAGCCGATATAGAGGGAGTCCTTGTAGAAATGAGATCTATTATTGCAATTTCCACAAACAGGCCTATTATAATTGGTGACCTCAACCCTTGGTCACCAGCATGGGGTTCCATAAGATCTAATCCCCGTGGAACATTGATTCTCGAGTGGTGCGAGGAAAACAATATTATACCTGTTAATAGTGACGGTAGATATACATACGAAAAAAATGATTGTAAATCAAAAATTGATATTTTATTTTGCCACCAGCAATTGTATAATAAAGTTAAAGACAGCACTGTACTTACAGAAGTTCTTTCTTTGTCAGATCATTATTACCTAAAACATGAAATTGAAATTAATTATCCTTACGCAACTAGTCGACGAGATATAAATACAATTAAAAAATTTGATATGCGATTATTCTGGATACATGGGCGTCACTTACTGGATACATGGGCTCAGATGACTCAAAACCTATTACTATCACTAGGTAACCCTCCACAAATGCTGGACATAAGTTCCACAGAAAAGTCATCAGATACTGTCAATGACACTGTTGATAATATCATTGGCCTGTTAGAGGATATTGTACACAGATCCTATGTCACGAGATCCAGGACTGCAAAAGAAAATAAAGATGTATTAAATTGTTGGAATCCCGATGTGTCCGAAGCAAGGAGACAAGCAAATGCTGCCCGTAGGAAACTTAAACGTGCCCGAGCTCGCCGCAGTTCTCTAGATGTCATCCAGCAAATGGTTTTTGAATTTAAAGCCGCAAAAAAGACCCTCAGAAAGGCAATTTATAAAGCCAAAGCTAAGGCATGGCACGACGTTTGTCAACTTGTCGATTAAGATGTGTGGGGCAAACCATATCGGACTGTTATTAAAAAACTCAAACCATCGAGTACCTCACACAATAGCCTAACACAAAGTGAATTAGACGATACAATCGGGAACCTTTTTTGTACAAGCCCCGTTGAAATATTACCCGACCCCCAGGTAAAACATGTGCTCTCACATCAATCGGATGATGAACCATTAATCTGTATGGCTGAACTAAAAGCTGCCGTTAATAAATTGAAGCCCAAAAAAGCGCTCGGGCTTGATAAAGTCCCTGTACGTGCAATAACGCTTGTTTTGACTCTATACCCTGATCTGCTATTAGCATTATATAACTTATGCCTACAAAATGAATATTTTCCACTTTCATGGAAAAGAGCGCGCTTGGTATTAATACCGAAAGCGAACGATTCTGGTCAAATTACCGGGTATCGCTCGTTGTCTATGATCTCAAATCTTGCAAAAATATTTGAAAATATAATTTGTCAGCGAATTTGGAAACATTTAAAACAAGATGACCTTAGTGATTATCAATTTGGATTTAGGCGCGGCAAGTCCACTGTGGACGCATTAGCTGTCTTGCTTGGAATATGGGATCATTGCAAAATAACATCTAAGCATTGCTTACTGGTCACCCTGGATATACGCAATGCATTTAATACGCTCAGGGGTAGTGATATTGTCAACGCACTACGGGACAGAAAATTTCCCAGTAAGATAACAGCGAATACTTCTAGTTATTTGATTAATAGGACTATTGCCGCAGAAATAGATGGCAGTGAACGTGAATACAAGGTTTATGCAGGGGTTCCCCAGGGGTCGATTCTGGGTCCGGTATTATGGATTATCGCTTATGATAATATCTTGCGGCTGAAATATCCTAACGGCGTAACACCTATTGCCTACGCGGATGATGTGGCATTTGTTGTGACTGCGTGGACTATTACAGAGCTGCTTGCTAAGGCCGAAAACACCATTAATATCGCCGCTGAATGGCTTGAGTCCCATCACCTCAAGCTAGCGCTGCATAAAACGGAGCTCATTGTTTTAACGGGCAGGAAAATCCATGATGTAGATATGTCCATTGAGGTTGGCCCACACAGGATAGTTGCTAAGCCTGTAATTAAATACCTAGGTCTACGTATACAGGCCACAAGGATGTTTTCAGAGCATGTCAACGCGGTATGCACTAAAGCGTACAAGGCCGCTGGGGCATTATCAAGAATACTCCCGAACATTAATGGGTGCAGTTATTTCCCGAGAAGGCTCTATTACAACACGGTGGAGTCCATTGTCACCTATGCCGCCCCTGCGTGGTGTGAAGCGGTGTCTTTCGGCCCATCTGAAAGGAAGCTTCGCGTATTACAGAAAACTCTTTTAATACGTACCGTGAGAGCGTATCGGACAGCTCCTGTTAGTGCCTTATGCGTGCTGGCTGGAATTCCTCCCATACATCTGAAAATAATAGAACGAAAGAACATATATTATAAGTTGTGTGCACTTCAGAGGGCCACCTATAACACTAGAGGCACAGGACAAGGCCAAACTAAAATACAAATACTAAACCAAGAAAGAGAGCGGACCCAAGTTCTGTGGCAAAACGAATGGCTCCAGTCTGAACATGGGACATGGACACAGCGACTTATACTAAAAATAAACGACTGGATTCAATGGGGACCAGGCTGGCTCGACTACCACCTTACACAGCTGTTTACAGGGCATGGGTGCTTTGGATCCTTCTTACACAAAATAAGGAAAGCGCCCAGTCCAGAGTGCCTACTTTGTCATGACCCCTATGATGATGCAAATCATGCAACATTTCAATGTAATTATTGGCGAGATAAACGTGTTTCCTTATACAAAATAATTGGTCAGGCTAACCCAGACAATTTAATTAAAATATTATTACATAGGAAGGACGCACGTCTATTATTTAAAAACTATGTTACTGAAATAATAAGGAACAGAGAAGAAATCGAAAGAAAAAGGAAATATGCAGCGAGAATGGCTAATGTATTATGAGAATTTGGTTAATTAAATTAAATCTTGAGTTTAGTTAAGCGAAATATCGAATTTAGTTAAACCTTGTGTTTAGTTAAGTGAAATTTTGAGCTTAAATCTTGTGTTTAGTTAAGCGAAATTTTGAGCTTAGTTAATTTTTGAGTTTAGATAAGTGAAATTTTGAATTTAGTTAAGTACTCAGTTCCGGGCGGTGGAACCGGACACGTTCCCCACAGTAGAACCTAAAAAGGGCAAGATCTGGGGGACGTGCTGAGGGTGGATGGAGGGGAAAAAAAAGGTCTGGGTTAGGTCTCCCCCCAGGGGCCGTGGGGCCATAGGAATATGCCTCCACGGTACGGGTTTGGCGAACCCGGGGTTACCCGAGCTGTTGGTGTGAATGTGTGTGGGCGTGGGTTGTGTGAATGGGGTGCGGCCAGGCCTCGGTGGATATTCGGCGTAGACTAGCCAAGGGGGGAGTAGTAGCCCCCCGACCGTGTGTCCGAGATATGTCTGTACCGGGCCTCTGTGGCTGAAGGCGTACATGACCGCTGGAAGCCACATGCAAACTGTGGGAAAACCGCTACTCGGACATGAATGGAGCCAATGCGGGGGTTGAAGCCGAGTGTTCTGGGCGCACGTGTGGAGGATTACCTGGCCAGTATTTCCTCATACCCGGAACCGCGTAGGGCAAATCACGGCAACGTCTAGCCTGAGGTGTGGGTCAGGCATCCGGTCGGATCGGGTGTCGCCCACACGATAGGGGTGACGTAAAACCTTTAACGTCACACCGCATGGACGGCCCTTCGGGGTATTGGTGTTAAACGTCCTAACCTTTTTGTAGTAACTATGAGTCGGATAGGGCTGGCCACCCGACAAAATCGCCTCTCGGTTTTTCCGGCTCTGTAAATAGGGATTCACTACCGGCGGGGATAGGTGCCCATCTGCGGATGGGCCGGCATGATGCCCGAACCGTCGAAACAATTAAGGACACATAATATGTCATTTAAAAAACCAAAATCAAAACAGCCGATCGTCTCGGGAGAACCGTATGACAGTGCAAGCGAGATAGAAATATTACCCTCTGATAATGAACAGAAACAAGAGCCCCAACGAGATAGGAATGGAGGTAAATCACCGCGTCTTAGCCTGGGAGCACGCAGCAACAGATTGCGAGAACAACTGTGCCAGCTAGAGATGGAGGAAAATACTGCATCCAAAGCAGTTGAACGCCTGGTGACCACAATGGAGCGGAGATACATGACACCGAATAATACCAGCGAGGTAAGAAAAATTGCTAAAAGCGTGATATCACACGGTCTGAAACTGTTAGACACCAGTGTTGCACGACGAACGCAACAAAATGATTGGGAAAGGGCGATTCAAGATGAATCAGCAAACCTAACTGAGAGAACCCAACATTTCGAGACACAATGGGGCCAGGAGAACCGGTCAACAGACACTTTGGATGCCCAAACTAGCACGGACGGCCTTGTGGAATACGTAGCAGTCGAAATACAGACAGAAACGACAAAATTAACACAAAAAGGGACACAAACTATGAAACATGGAATAGAGGTTCAAACACAGACAGAACTAAAAAACGCTGACGAAGATACCCGCGCGCCGGAGACTGCTATAGGTAAGGAGACAAGAACGGGTGAGCCTACGGAAAATGACACCTCGAAAGAACGGCGCATTAAAAGAACCAGGCCCTCCGCAATGAAAAGGAAACAGATATCTCCCCCACAATATAGTCAAGTGGAGAAGAAAAGATCCGGACCTGAAATATCTACAAGGATAGAAGAGCCACTGAAGGAACCTGCCATAGAGACAGAAGAGGACGCCGTCGAACCAAGGCCAGAAAGTGAGACCTGGGGAACGATGTCGCGGAAAAAGCCACAAAGCCCCGAGGGAACGGCAGGCCAACGGATAAATCAAGGGAACGCTGAACAAAATCAGAGAGCCATAAGACCACGTAACCGACCAACAGCAATAGCTATAAAACCGCTGGAGGGTGGGGCATACGAGGACGTGTTGAGGACTGTCAGGGCGGCGCCAGAGCTAGGAAGGTGCGGTACCATCACAGGAATTACACGTTCCAGAGGGGGCGACATATTAATAGAACTTGTGAGAGGGGCAGAGAAGGAGGCCAGCGACCTGCGTGAAAGCCTAAGACAATCCCTTGGAGACAAAGCCTGTGTTTATCAACTAGGGCTCTCCGTTGATGTGGAAATACGGGACATGGATGAACTAACGAACCCGGAAGAAATTGAGATGGCACTACGGGAAAAAATTGCCCGAAGCCGCAGCAATTAACAGTCAAATCCGCATTAAAATCCTACGGAAGGGATATTGGGGCACAAAGACAGCAATTGTAACAGTCCCAAGGTAGCTGGAAAATATTCTCCTGGAGACTGGAAAACCGAAAATTGGCTACATATCCTGCCGTGTTAGGGAAACAGCAAGGCTGATCACTTGTTATAGGTGCCATGATTTCGGACATCAAGGTGCAAGCTGCAGTTTAGCGGCGCAAAATATTGTTATGTGCCGTCAGTGCGGTCAGAAAGGACACAACATCGAATCGTGCGCAAATAAAATCGCTTGCTGGATATGTTTAAAAAACGGTATTAAGCCAAACAATCACATAGCCTGTTCGGTACGCTGTCAGGCATATAAAGAAGCAATAAAGAAAGGTATCGGTACCAAGAATAATGCGCGTACTGCAAATTAATCTAAACCATTCCGTGGAAGCGCATACTTTGCTGAAAGGGACAATAAAGCGATTAAAAGTGGACGTCCTCATTATTTCAGAGTATTACCGGCTCCGGAAGGGGTGGAGAAGGGACGTAACGGAGAGAGCAGCCATATGGCACAAGAACAGTTCTACTGGTCCCATACCTAACGGTCTTGGAGGGATGGGACGGGGGTTTTGCTGGCTAAACTGCGATGGGACATCTTTCGTCTCCTGCTGTTACTCCCCTAATTCACGGATAGAGGAATATGCGGAGGACTTGCAGGAACTGGAGAGGGCCATCCAGGGAATGCCCGGAGAAGTCTTTGTTGTGGGGGACTTTAACTCAAAGTCACAGACCTGGGGTAGCCTCACAACGGATAGGAGAGGGCTGCTACTGGAGGGAATGGCAGCACGACTGAGGCTGGCCCCCATCGTCACAGGTGGAGTACCGACATTTGAAAGGCGGGGTACGTCGTCGTTAATAGACATTGCGCTCGTGAGGCCGGGGACACTGAAACGGATGAGAAACAACTACGTGCTCAATGAATATACTGGTAGCGACCACCTGTACGTTATGCACACATTGGATGAGGGCAAGGTAGCCCAAAAGGACACGGTCATAAATATGGGCACCGGCTGGTGCAGTAAATGCCTCGACACGGAAAAAATAAAACAAGAGGCAATTAGACAACAGCATAATTTTTTCGAACGTATAGGAACGCCGCTGAAACCGTCTGCTGAAGAGCTAGCGTCCCAATGCGCTACGGCCATCAAAGAAGTGTGTGACGCAGGAATGCCACGAAGACCAATAATGGTAAACACAGCGCGGAAGCCAGCATACTGGTGGAGCCAAGAGATCGACAACCAGAGGAGGACTTGTCTATATGCGCGCAGACGGGCCCAGCGAGCAATGAAAAAAGACACCCGAGCGGACATAAATTTCTCGAAATATATAAACGCGAGAATCGCACGCTGAATAAAATCATTAAGGCGGCAAAAGGTAAAGCATGGGACGAGCTGTGCCAAACCATAGAGGCAGACCCCTGGGGGAAGGGATATAAAATCGTTATGGCCAAAATTAGGGGCAAGAAAGAAAAGCCGGAGATACCACACGACCGGGCATCAAGTATTATAGACGCCCTATTTCCGAGGAAGGAGAAGGAAGCATGGCGGGGCATAAACAAGAATATCCGTCCAGAAGATATCCCACTTTTCACGAAAGCAGAACTGCAGCAGGCGGTGAAGAAACTGAAACCAGGGAAAGCGCCAGGCCCTGACGGTATTCCAAACAACGCAATGGCTGGTTTCGCAGTCTCTGCTCCTGACATGTTGCTGCACGTCTACAACGCCGGCATAGAAACAGGCCATTTTTACACCGGGTGGACACAGCAACGTTTGGTCTTGATACCCAAAAAGGGCAAAGACCCATTAGAACCCTCAGCGTACAGACCACTTTGTTTGCTAGATGGCGCAGGGAAAGATTTCGAAGCCCTCCTGGTTACAAGGCTACAGGAATCTTTGGATAAGAACGGAGGATTATCGAACTACCAGTTCGGATTCCGGAGAGGCTACTCCACGATACACGCACTTGAGGAAGTCATCACATTCACCAACGCGGCACAAAAGAAGGGTAAACTTTGTGGTTTCCTCCTGATAGATATGAAGAACGCATTTAACAGCATTAACTGGCCGGAAATTAATAATGCCCTGATTAAGAAAAAAAACCCTGAATACCTTTTGAGAATTCTCGGGGATTACTTTGCTGACCGCCTCTTAATATATGATGGTCCCGATGGACAAATCAAGAGGGAGGTAATATGTGGGGTGCCACAGGGGTCTAAACTGGGCCCGTTACTTTGGAATATCATGTATGATGATATATTAGCACTGACGCTGCCGGAGGGCTGCAGAACTATCGCGTATGCAGACGACCTTGCCCTTATGGTGACGGGTACTGATATCCCCACTATATTGGATAAGGCAACAGGGGCACTGGAAGAAACAAGTAGGTAGCTCACCTCGAAATGCCTCGAAGTGGCACCTGAAAAGACGGAAGCCACAATTTTGAGCAACCGCCGGAAACGGTTAAAGCTACCAACAATGACCTTCCTGAAAACGAACATACAATTCAAGGAAAGCGTGAAATACTTGGGAGTCACTATTGACGTGAAACGCTCATTTAGGCTACATATGGAGCAAGCATGCAGGAAGGCCCTGAACACGGCAGGAGCATTATCACGCCTCATGCCCAACACGGTAGGTCCCTCGGAGCCCAGACGTTGATTGTACGCAAATGTCGTGTGCTCTACGCTACTTTATGCGACCCCTATTTGGGCACGCAGAACAGCCTACGAAAATGCTGCACGATTAATAGAGCCAGCAATTAAGATCTGCGGTCAGCGTATCGTACGGGCATACAATTCGGTCTCCACATCTGTTGTGTGCGTCCTGGCAGCAATACCTCCTCCTGACCTAATGGCCCAAGAAAGGAGTCAGAGGTACTTCCTGAAACGCAACGAAGGTTTCACACCACATCCATCAGCAATAGGCACAAACAGGCCGGCGAGTGATACCCTGATAGCCGGACACACTACGGAGGTTCTTGAAAGATGGCAAAACTCGTGGAGACGGCAGCGCTACGGCGCATGGACTCGGAGCCTCATACCGGATATCCGTACGTGGTTGGCAGGATATAGGGGACCTCTTACATATCGGCTCTCCCAAATGTTAACAGGCCACGGGTGTTTCTCTGCATTCCTCAACCAAATAGGGAAAGAATGCATTGCGGTAGATGGAGTACCCTAAGACATGAACTGGAGACACGACTCGGAATTGATCAACTCAGCACCGAAAACGTGGTAACGGAGATGCAAAAAAGCGCGGAAAAATGGGCGGCCGTTACAAAATTCGCTGAAATAGTCATGGCTGAAAAAGAAGAAATAGAACGAAGACGGGAACCATACAGACCAAATTTTACAAGAAGAAGGAAATAACGAAACACGATAAACGAGACTAGTGGACAAGAAAAAGGAAAAAACAGCTAACGACGGAGAGAGGCCGATTTGTAGTAATGCCTAACGGCGGGTCCGAATCGTCCTTGCGTCCGAAGTGAGGAGGGGGTTTTTAGTGGGTAGGGCCATAGGCGAGTCCCACATAACCCCATACCACCAGGGGTATGCGAAACAGCATTTTCCCCCTCCTGCTGAGAAAAAAAAGGTCTGGGTTAAGTCTGGGTTAGGTCTTCCCGCAACTCTCCACGTGCCTCATGTACCATCACCCATGGATTATTGAAAAACGTGATTTTTCATGTCATGAGTGAATGTGTGTACGTATGTGCTTGTGTATGTCCGTATGCATGGTGGATGATAAGTATGTATGTATAAGTGAAAATGACTTCGGTCATTGTATGGCTGAGTTGTATAAACAATCCTATATGTATTCGGTGGGGGTTAACAAACAAATTGTCGTCAAGAGGCCCCCTTTTGCCTAACCGGCTAAACCGATAACCAATTCCTCTTTCCGGTCACTTGATCCCCTCCTCGAAAGGTATGGTGCTTCCAAACTGTTTGCTTGGACACACGAAATCGGATGATCGTAAGTGACGCGTGTGTGGCTGATTCGTGGCATCACGGTATGTTCGATCAGCACGCGGCGCTCGTGGTGTGGACCAAAACATGGGAATACCTGCAAAACAGGGTTTTTATCGGTGCACACTGAAATACGTATGTATGTATGTGTGCGGCTCTGCCAGGGTGGACACCAAAATAACGCCCCATTCGTGGGATTTAATTATGGATAATCATATTCTTGTGACTTAAAACAAACGTTTGAGAAGGAGGAAATAAGATCGCGAGTGGCATATAAAATAGTACAAAATTCGCGCTCGGAGAGAAGCAAATATACCGTAAGGTCGGAACATCGGGCGTTAGTGGCGTAATTTTGAAGGCAGCACATGATGTATCCTGATGCCGCGATAACAAGAGGGGGCGTAAAAGGTGGATCGTCATTTTGGGGCATCAAAAGCGTGTGTCAGTCTATGAAACTCGGATATTTGGAGCCAAGATGGGAATATGCAGCAATCTTGGGAGAGAAAATTCGAGGGTATCACCAAAATTCCGCAGGTGTCCGTTTCTGAAACGGACACATCCGTATGGTCGACATGAACCTTGACATGTCATCGTCATGGCATCAAACGTATGTGCTTCTTTTTACGATGTGCTCAATAAGAGCATCGTGAAAATAAGATGCTGAGTGTGCGTAAGTTGGCCGACACAAGATCGAGCTGGCAGCGTGCCATAAACACGGTGCATGGTTTATGTCTTCACAGCAACTGAAATCGGTGAAGCGGCTCCCGCCCCATCTGTGTCGCCACAATGCCTGCTCTCAGTGGTGCGGGTCTGGGACCCTCATCACTGAGATTGTTAAGGAGGTGCTGGCTTCGCCAGAGATGGCAGTGCCTCTGGTCGTCCCGATGATTCGCTAGCCACCGCGTCAGCTCGTCGGTCATCGGGACGACCAGAGAGGGCCACCCGCGGTCCCACGGCAGCACCAAAAATTTTGGATCTTCCCGTAGGGATGCGTTATGGCGCCACCGACCGCATACCAATGTTAGGGAAGCGACATAACGCGTCCCCCAATTTTGGTTTTCCTCTTTTGGGACATTTTTTAGGGGGGGGGGGGGGGGGGGGGGGGGGGGGGGGGGGGGGGGGGGGGTCGTGGGGCCGAGGAGGGCATCAGGCGTCTGCTAAAGACCGTCAGAATTAGGCCTACGGCAAAAAATGGCCATTTTTTTGGTCGTTTTTTGTACATAGGGGCGGAATTTTGTACCGCTCACCCCTTTGTACCCCTGTTTTGTGGGTATAACAACCCCCATAGAGAAAACCTGAAAAAAAAAAATGCCAAAAAATCCCATGGTGTTGCCAAAATTTTGGAGATTTTGTCAAAATCATGGTTTTCGAGGGTTTTATATGCTCTTAAGTACCTATGGCAGGTTCTATACAGCGTGCCGGGAGGTATCCGTGCCATACACGAAGAAAAATCAAACCCAAAAAATTCTCCAAAAATTTTTTGAGTTTGAGTCACGTGTAAGACATGGAACTCCTCTTGGTATGACTGTATGAGGGGAAAGAGGTAGTATACGGTGGCGTTTCGGAAATTTCGAAAAGCCCCATGTTTCTATGGTGAAAGTCAATTTCCCATGAAACTATGGGGTTTTTGGTTTTGACTCGTATACCCCCTCGTATGTGAGGAGGGCCTCTAGTAGAGATGGTGACTTTGAGGTCAAAACATCATGGTTTCCCATTAAACCATGGTTTTTGAGTAAATCACGGGTTTTCTGCACTCCATGTACGCCAAAATCCTTCTAGAGGTCACTATTAATACTGTGATGAATGCCTGGGAGTTTGTTGAGTCTTTTTGTATGCATGTGTATGTGTGCTATGGTGTGAATGTGCCGACATACCATCTTACATGGGTTAGTTTTCACCCGAGTGGAAAACGGTGGCCGCCTACATGCAATTTGCGAAACGAAAACGCGCAGGTTATAGTCCCCCATATTAAACGTGTTCTCTACGTTTATCGACCGGACTAACCTAAAATCATATATTAAATTCACTGCAGCTCATTCACGGATTGAGAATCCAACTTGGGTCATGAAAATCATCACAATAAGAAAAAATAATACACACAGAATTCATTTTTCATACATTTTTGATTATCTTTTATCATTTTTCGTTCATCATCATTCGACATCATCATAGTCATCTATATGCGTTTTCGTGGCTGCAAATATACGTAGGCATGGGCCGAGTACTCATATGATTACCAGGCATATGGGTATTCGACCCACACGGCGCGGTAGATAGATTCCCGTCAGTTATGACCTTCTGTTATAACTGAGGCGGTCGCTATAGCGTTTGGTGGAGGCACAGCTCTGTTCCCCGGTTGTAATGCGTAAGCGGGTCCATGGGGAACAAGTGAGCGGTGGATCGGAGGGCTTTTGTATAAAAAAAAAAGGTCTGGGTTAGTTCTGCATTTGGACACATCAGCACTGGTTGTAGAGGGGAGGCCATTCCTAAGGAAGTTTGCCGAAAGTGTGTTGGAATAGGCCATTTTTTCGCTGATTGCACCAACTCTCCTTGGTGTTTAATATGTCCCAAAGAAGACGGTCAACGACTTAGACACTTGTCCGGTTCGGGCTTGCCCTGTAAGAAATAAATATATAGTGAGAACAAGTATCCCTGGCAATAGTACAGATAATGAAATTATTACAAATTAATTTGAATGGCTGCAAGCTGGCACAATCCTTATGATACAGTATGCCTGCGAGTTTCGAGCTGATGTAGTTCTAACCTCTGAGCCATATTCCCCACTTGATATATGGATAAATGATGAGGATGAGAAAACCTGTATCTGGATCACTGGGTTGAATGGCAAGAAACGGATATGTGGTACGGAGAAGAAGTATCATGGGACGGTTGGTGTGAAGGTGGAAGAGATCTATGTGGTGGCGGCTTATTGGTCCCCGAATTGTACTGCACAGAGACTAGAGGGGCACCTCGACGACCTGGAAATGTGTTTGAGGGAGATGAATGTTCCAAAGCACACGGTAATAGTTGGTGGGGAGTTCAACGGTAAGTCTCCTGTGTGGGGGAAACAAGTCTGACAGAAGAGGCCAGCTTATATATAATATATTCTGTCGATTTAACATGGTCCCGATTAAAGCTAGTGGGGGATACACGTTTTCAAAAAGGTGGTATAAATCATATATTGATATTCTGTCTGTCGACAGAAGCCTCTACGAAGAACACGCTAGTAGCAAAGTTCTGAGTGTCCTTACTGAATCAGATCATAGATATATATATCATAAATTTACGTACAAAAGAAAATTACAACCGCCGCGACAGTTTGTATATAGGTGCGATGAAGTCGACGAGGAGAAGATAGCTCAATATTATAGGCAAAAGGCTGTAGAGATCCGGAAAGCTGATGTGGATAAAGAACTTAAACCGATAGAATTTCAGAAGATCATTATGGATACATGTAAAGAAAATTTAGTAAAGAAATGTATAACGACAAACAGTAAGAAACCCAACTACTGGTGGAGCAAAGATATTGCATCCCTGCGCGATCAAACACATAAAGCCCGTAGGATGGCGCAACGTGCCATGGATAAGGGTAGGATAAATGCCGTTAAGCTATACGAGGATTATAAGAAGATTAGAAAGAAACTGAAAATTGAAATTTTGAAAGGAAAGGAGAAGGCCTGGAAGGACTACTGTGCACTCCTCGATGGTGAACCCTGGGGCACGCCTTACCGGACGGTCATGATGAAGCTGGCTAGGAGGCCACCCTGTGCGGAAATGTCGTCGGATACGATTAATAGATGCCTGGATTAACTTTTTGTAACGTCCCCAAAAGAGGGAGATGGAAAATTGACCCCTATTCTGATAAAGAACCCAGGATATTGCGGGGAAATTAGTCCTGATAACGGTACAGTGGTAACAAGAGATATGGTAACAAAGGGTCTGGCTCGAATAAAAACAGGTAAACGGTAGGCACTGACCTTGTACCACCCGAAATTATTAAAGCTATATGCAAACTTTTCCCGGACGATTTCGTAGAAGTATTTAATTTGGATATCGACACCGGAGTAATACCGCCAAGTTGGAAGGAAGCCCGCGTAGTCCTTATTCCTAAACCGGGGAAAGATGTGAATGACCCAGGCACATATAGACCGATAAGTGTTCTGTCTGTGGTTAGCAAAGCATTTGAATATGCTCTTAAAGCAGCAGTTGAGGAAGGAATTGGACGTGATCCCTTCCTACCTGAGCAATTTGGATTTAGGAGGTCTTGTAGCACAACGGATGCAGTTGCAGCGGTGACACGGAAATCTGAGGAAGCGAAACTTAAACAGCGAGTTTGTGCACTAGTCACGCTAGACGTTAAAAACGCATTTAATTCGATACCATGGTATGTTATAATAGCAGAGCTCATGCAGCGAAAATTGTCTGCCAAATTATTTTAAACGGTAAACAATTATTTGTCGGATAGATATATTACAATTAACTCAACGAATGGGTCGATTAAGAAAAAAGTTTTCGCCGGCGTGCCCCAAGGGTCAGTTCTAGGGCGATTCCTTTGGAACGTAGTATATGACGGGGTAATCAAATGTACGTATAGTTTTAAAGATGTGACAGCGATGGCGTACGCGGACGATTTGGCAGTGGTTGTAATGGCCAAAAACATGGATGAACTTAAAGACACTATTGGTATGACTATGGTACGAATAGATGCATGGATGAAAGAAAAGGGCTTGCAATTAGCGCAAAATAAAACCGAAATAGCCCTATTAACATGGAAAAGAATACCAAAAATTACTAGTTTCAACACTGGGACAGCGACGACTATATCTAAGCTGGTTATATGATACCTCGGAGTAGACATCGACACACGACAAAATTTCAAGCACCACATATTGGTGGCAACGGAGAAAGCTAATAAAGTGGCGGGGGCGCTCTCAAGGTTGCAGCTCAACGTTGGAGGACCCAAACAGAGGTGCCGAACACTATTTTACAATGTGTGGGAATCAGTTATTTTATATGCAGCCCCAATTTGGGCAGACGCGTCGAAAATCGAAGCGAACAGAAAATTGTTGGTGAGGTCCCAAAAAATTGCCCTGGCCAGAATAGCAAGTGCATATCGCACAGTATCACATAAAGCATTTTGTGTGCTTACCGGGATAACGCCCATTACCCTAAAGGTATATGAAAGATCCAGAGTATTTGCGCTGACTCAAAGGTCAAATACAAAGAATCCATATGGAACGAGGGCGTCAGTCCCCCAACCACATCTTATTCGGCGGGTCAAAGAAAAAATAGCTCGGGGCATTCTGGAAGAGTGGAAAAATATATGGCTGAGAGAAAGCGATGATAATTGGACGCGTAAACTATTTCTGAAAGCGGATACATTTATAGCGGGGAAGGTGCCTTTGCCCTTGGATTACTACTTAACGCAAATATTGTCAGGGCATGGAATTTTTAATGGGTATAGACATAAAATAGGTAAAACCACAAGCACTGCGTGCTGGGACTGTGATGAAATACCTGATAATGCAGAGCATGCTGTCTTCTACTGCCCTAAGTGGGCTGGTCAAAGGGAACGATTAGCGGAAATACTAGAGGTCCAAAAAATTTCCATAAAGAATTTAATTGAGGAATCGGTGAAAACCCCAGACCGGTGGAATGCGTTAAAAAACTTTGCCTTTGAGATCATGAAGGTGCGTGAAAATCAAGAGAGAGAAATAGAGTATAGCACCTAAACACATAAATAAATAGAGTGACAAATAAATATTAAATAAATAAATAAATAGCGGAATAAATATATAAATAACAAGGACGAAGATTAAATATATATATATATATAAATAAATAAATGGTTGATTAAATAACAAGACGAAGATTAAATATGCATATAAATAAATAAATAAATAGTGGAATAAATAAATAAATAACAAGACGAAGAATATATATGTACACGGAGAAATTCAAAACAGGTTACGAAATATTGTGAGAACTGCCCCTACAAGTGGACAAAGTAACATAAACGGATGAAACTACCCATGTCCAGAGTGATAGACCCCGCCCTGAAGTAACGGTACCTGCGGCCGGGGCTGAGGTTTCTGGGAAGAGAAGGAAAAAACGAGGGGGGGTTTTTTAGACGGTATAGCATATAACACCTTAGCGAGTCCGTTATAACCAGAGGTTTGACCTCAGGTATGCGTAATTGCATTTTCCCTCCCCTCGCAAGGAAAAAAAAAAGGCCTGGGTTAGGTCTCTCGGTCCGCAGTGCCGAGCACAGGTGTCTGAACTTACCTGGTCAGGTGGAGGAAAGTCCTCTGTTTTCTTCAGGAGCGATGGCTGCTCTGCTTCCTGGTGGATGTAGCAGTACCTGCAAAAAGAAGTGAGGAAAGCCACCCCCCTCGATTCGGTCTTACCCGCCGATCGAGTCCGGGTGTGCCGTACTTACCTTTCTTTTTGTATGGGAAGTGTGACATTCTCCAGGCAGTAACGTAGTTCTTCCTTCGGATGGGTCCTTGAGTACCTGCGGGAAAGTGTAACGAATCCCACTCCCCTCGTAACGGTCCCCGGATGGCTGGACTTGCCCAGCGACCCGGCACGCCGTTCGAGTCCGAGTGGGTGTACTTACCTTTCCTGGTGTGGGAAGCGAGGATCCATTGGCGGGATGGAACGGACATCTTTCCTGAAAAAACATGAATTATACCTACCTGATCAGGCGAGGGATGACATTTCTGCTGGGCATACTTTATCCTGCGGAGGCCTTGCGTGGGCCACCGAGCGCGTCCCCGGGTTGCGGATAGGGGAACGCCCTTCATTGTCAGGGTTCTTTGAAGGGTTGCTGCGAAATAAGCGGGGGTAAGTCCGTCGAATAAGCAGCCGCGGACAGCACGCCGGTTTCCACCCCGGTTACCAAAAAGGACACAACCCCAGGGGCCGTGGATCCGTCGTGGTCCGCGGTACGGGTTTGGCGACCCCGGGGTGCCCTAGCTGGGGATGGATGAACGCCATCCATCTCCTAATTCCGTAAGTCTCTTGGCGGTTTCAACGACCATCACAGGGCGTAGTGGTAGAACGTTGCCGTCAAGGGACCCGGAGGGCTTGCTTTCATTGGCCGGCCTGCGAGGAAGAAAACCTCTATAAAAAATTACCCCTCCCCGAAAGGTATGGTGCTCGCCTAGTAGGGGCGCATGCGGATGATCGTAAGTGCCGCATGCGGGGCCATGGGTAATTGGCCACCTAGAGACCAACCCCTGGGGAATTGCCGTCCCCCAGGTGGTATAAGGCTTACTCGGGGTGGAGCCGTGCCCCCGAGTGGACTGCATAGATTCCCCAATATAATGTGCGGCCGAGTGAGGCCTTGGCTGAACTCTGCCGGAAAATGATATGATGGCAACTTATAAAAATACAATAAATAGGACGGACGAATTTGAAAACGACTCGGCTATGGACTATGAGACTGATACGGAAATATTAATACGTTCTCGCAGGCTGGATAAAATTCCACCAAATCTTGATCGTTTGGTAACCGATACTGGGGAAGACTCACCTGTAGCAGAAATGTTCCACACTCCATCCGGGAGAACCCCAGCAAGAGGGATGGCTGCCGGTGGGTCACCAGTTGAGGAGACATTTGCCATTTTGAAGGCTCTAGGGCGGATTGTAGACGAGCTGTCCGAATCGTGTGGCGATGTGGCCAGTTACATGGAAGAAAACAAAAATGCTAGGAAAGAAATGAAAACGAAAAGTGTCAATATAGTGGTTAAAATGGAAGAAGGTAAAACTTTGGTTGACCGGGCATTGAGCAGGCAACAAAAACTAGCTGACATAAAGAAACGGGAACGGGAACTTGGCTTGGAAAAAAGAGAACAGATAACTGAAAAACGCAGATATGCTGTAGAGCGAAGTAGTGACAGGTCTTGCCCCCCTATGGGAAAAAAGATGGAAAGCAATAACAATGTGATGGTTACGAAAAGAAAGGAAATATCACCTAATATTGAAGCAGCAACAAAAAGACCCAGGGGAAACCTTTACGCGGACAGAGTGAGATATAACATACACCCTGCATCGGATAACACTGATGGGGGCGCCGGGGAAGAAAGGTGGGAAGAAGCGAGACGACGACGCAGACGCAGACTTAAGGAGGACGAGGAACATATGTTAGTGGGGCGGCCACCTGGCAGCAAGAACACTCCGCGCGCTAGAAATAGGGGGAGGCTGAGACCCTGTGCCATACTTGTAACTCGAAGTGCAGGGGAAGATTATATTGCAGTCTATAAAGATGTAGTGAACAAAGCTAAAATAAATACAGACGAAATAAAGAAGGTCAGAAAATCTAGAAACGGGGATCTTCTTATAGAACTAGAACCTAACTCTTCCCCTGATCTTTTAAAGGTGGGGATACAAAATGCAGTTGGACCAAACAGAAATGTACGAATATTGCAGCAAAAGGTCACTGTTGAAATAAAACACATTGATCCGCTGGTGGAAAAGGAGGAAATAGTTGAAAAACTCACATCCGAATTAGATATAAAAACTAAAGACGACGTCGTCGTAAAGTCTCTCAGAATAACGTTTTCTGGGTCGAAACGTGCAATATTGAATGTCCCTAGGGTACATGCTACTAAAATAGAATCTGGCCTGAAGATAAAGCTCGGCTTGGTGGTATGTAAACCAAATATTCTACCCACTATCGTACGGTGCTATAGATGTTTGGGTTTTGGCCATTTGAGCACTTCCTGTAAGGGTAACGCCGTACCGAGGGACGCGTGACGGAAATGCGGCATCGAAGGACATCATTTTTGGGAATGCCGTAATAGTCCTAAATGTATGATCTGTCGGCATGACGAAGATGGCGCGTTGCAGACCCATGTTACGGGCACAGTGAAGTGTCCTTTAAAACGGGAGTACTTAAATAAGATAACAGGGAGAGTGATTGGCAAGGGAATTCAAGGTACTACAGTGTAATCTAAATCGAAGTTTGGATGCCGAAGATATGATGATACGCCAGGCCTGCGTGACAAATGCGGATGTGGTCATTATATCTGAACCCAATAAACCTAGAGAGCACTGGGTGAATGATCTCGATGGCGATGCTGCCATCTGGGTGACAGGGTTCAATGGCATAAAACGTATATATGGGACTGAGCGTAAACTGAACGTGACTGTAATGGTAAAATTAGAACAGATGTACATTGTTGCCGGCTATTGGTCACCCAATTGTTCGGCAGGTCAATATTATACATTTCTTGATACCCTTGAAAGGGAAATTCGGGAGGTAATACACCCCTGGGGGAGAGTAATAATTGCCGGTGACTTTAATGCTAAGTCCCCAGTTTGGGGCGGTTCAAAGTCTGACCGCAGGGCGCAGCTGCTTTATAACATGCTCACGGCGGCCAATTTGGTACCAATAAAAGCAGAAGGCAAATACACTTATTGCAAAAATGGACGACAAACTTATTTAGATATAATGAGCTGTGATAAATGTACATATAGAAAACATGTTAAAAGTATAGTTTTAAAATCTTTCTCGGCGTCTGACCATAAATTCGTTATACATAACTTTAAATTAACACGGACAATTGGAGATAAGTACACGTTTAGTTACGAAATTAAGGACTTTAGTGAAGAAAATTTTATACAGAAATTCACGGAGAAATGGGGGAGCAGTTAAGTTAGAAAATACCCGGAATAAAAGTCTCCCGGAAGCATTCCATCAAGCTATTATAAATACATGCGACAGTGTATTAAAAAAAAGGTTCCCTGTAAGAAACAGTAGAAAACCGAATTACTGGTGGAATAGTAAGATTGCGCTCTTAAGGGCTGCCGCGAACAGAGCCAGGAGACGAGCACAACGCGCCCGTAAGCGGGATCTCCCTACAGCAGATTCGCTACATGATATGTACAAAATAAAAAGAAAGCAATTAAGAATCGAAATAATCACAAGCAAAGAAGCGGCGTGGAAAAAATTCCATAACACTCTGGATACCGACCCATGGGGGCGCCCATATAGGGCCATGATAGCAAAAGTTAAGAAGAGGCCGCCGCCATCTGATATGCCGCCAGAAATAATAAACACTTGTTTGAATGCCCTTTTTATAACGAAACTAGATACGAATAAGGATATGTACATGGAAAATAACATGCATATAGGTAATTTATTTGAAAATATCGGTGATGTCCAAGAGGTACGAAGAGAAAAAGTTACAGAAGGGGAAGATATTATAAATAATGAGATGATAAAAGCAGCGATTCCTAAGCTAAATGTTAAAAAGGCGGTGGGAATGGATCGTGTGCCTGCAGAAGTTACAGTTGCTCTGAGTAGGCACAAAATTGATGATATTAGGGAATGCTTTAATAGAATTGTACACGAGGGATGTGTCCCTCAACAGTGGAAGGAAGCGAGGGTTGTCCTCGTTCCAAAGCCTGGTAAACCTGCAAATGACCCGAAATCTTTCAGGCCCATAAGTGTGCTCTCGGCATTTTATAAAGTCTGGGAATATACCATGAAAGCGGCCATCGAATCAGAACTCGGAATGGACCCATTCCATGAAGACCAGTATGGTTTTAGAAGAGGGAAGAGCACGACACATGCAGTGTATACGGTTATTCAGACAGCAGAAGAGGCTAAACGTAAGGAGAAATTATGTTCGTTAATCACTCTAGATGTACGGAATGCATTTAATGAATTAAGGTGGCCTATAATTATTAATGAAATGAAAAATAGGAAAGTCTCTAATAAAATTGTTCGTGTTATGCAGAATTATTTAATGGATAGGTATGTAATTGTAAATAGTAATAAAGGGCCAATTAGAAAAAAGGTTTCTGCAGGAGTCCCGCAGGGGTCCGTTTTATGGCCCATGCTGTGGAACCTTGTTTTTGATGGTGTGTTGAGGGTGATTAAGGGTATTCCGGAGGTCAAGGCAACAGCGTATGCTGACGACCTGGCACTAACCTTCACTGCTGGTGAAATGCATAAATTAAGAGAAATTATGGACGAAACAATGCATACTGTACAAGATTGGTTTAAACATAACGGGCTACAATTGGCGACGAACAAGACCGAAGTGATATTACTAACAGGGAAACGAATACCTAAGGTCCAACAATTTTATATACTGAATACAGTGATCACTTCTGGATTAACCCTACGATACCTTGGGGTCGAACTCGACAATAGAAGGGTATACAAACCTCATATACAGGGGGTTCTTGAGAAAGCTAACCGCATATCTGGTGTTCTGGGACGACTACTACCAAATACTGGCGGACCTGGTCAAAAATGTAGAGCCCTGTATTATGAAGTTTGGGAGTCGATTACCCTATATGCCGCCCCAATGTGATGCTATAACAGTTGAAGCAAACTTGAAGGCTCTGCAGAGAGGGCAAAGACAGGCTTTAAATAGACTGGCATCCGCATACAGAACAGTTTCTCACAAAGCTCTATGTGTGATAACTGGGAAACTCCCAATAGCAATACGAGTACATGCGAGGAAAAAATTATATATGGATGTAATATCACCAAGAAGCCAAACGACTTATATGACACGAGCTACTACACAACAAATAACAATGACGTTAAAAGAGAAAAAGGAGAAAATTAGTTTTGATGCGGAACAAGAATGGATAAAGGAATGGGAAGAAGATAGGGGTGGTAACTGGACGAGACGGTTAATTCCATCGGCGGTCACGTTTCGAAGATGTACATTCCAACCAGTACTAGACTACTATGTTACACAAATCCTAACGGGACATGGAATTTTTAACACCTATAGGGTCCGAATTCGTAAGGCGGTGAGTCCAGCGTGCTGGGACTGTGGCTATATAAATGACACACCAGAGCATGCAATATTCTACTGTCCTAGATGGAGTACCGAAAGGGGAAGACTAGAAGAAAATTTGGGAACACGTTTAGGAATCGAAAATTTGATTTTAGAAATCACGAGGGATAGCAAAAGATGGCAATATTTTAAGACATTCGCCCACCAAATAATGAAGGCAAGAGAGAACATGGAAAGGGAGATGGAATCTCTAAATAGATAGGGTGGGACGCCATTCGGCAACCAGTACCCTCAAGTAATCTTCACAAAGTGCCGGGGTACTGAGTTTTGTCCCTGACTAAGTAGGTAAAACGAGGGGGGTTTTTGGACGGTATGCAAATAACACAAAGCGAGTCCGTCATAACCAGGGTGTCCCACCCTGGTATGCGTAATGCATTTTCCCCCGTCGCAAAAAAAAAGGTCTGGGTTAGGTCTGGGTTAGGTCTCCACGGACCTCCACGTGCCTCGAGTAAAATTGTTTATAAATTCTGAAAAAGTGTTAGGTTCACATCATGAGTGCATGTACGTATGCGTGTATGTATGAATGCAAGGTATGAATGTTAAATATTGCAAGTGTGAATGAAAAATGACTTCGGTCATGGCATGCGTGTTTATTATTAATAATCCCATATGTATTCGGTTTCGGTGTTAACAAACAAATTACCTCCCCCCTCCCCCTTTTTCCTAACCCTAACCCATAACCAAATCCTTTTCCGGTCACTTGATCTAACTCCTTAAAGTGGCCGTATCCTTCCAAACTGTTTGCTTGGCACCGAAATCGAAGCAAATACGGAGTTGCGCTAGTTATTCCGCACTACGACGTCCGTGGGCTGATTCGTGGCATCACGGTATGTTCGATCAGCTCGCGGCGCTCGTGGTGTGGAATACTGCGTAAAACATAGGGAATACCTGCAAAACAGGGTTTTTTAGGTGAACACTGAAATACGTATGTATGTATGTGTGTGTGTAAGTAAATATTTAGAAGAACAAGCCAAAATAACGCCAATTTTGACGGGATTTTGGCTTGTCGCATTAATGTTTCCATACGGCGATGACTTTATGGCACATATTCTTGTGTCTTAAAGCATCAAACGTTTGCGGCAAGTGCGAAATAAGTCGCGGTTTTGTACATATATACAAATATGTACAAAATTCGCGACTTTCTCAGGGAAAATTGGCGTAAATATACCGTAAGGTCAGACCAAAGCGACGTCGATTTACTTGGCGTAATTTTGGCCTGACACATGATGTATCCATGCCGCGATGATCTCAAACTGCGGAAAAGTAAAACTTTCGGCATTTTGGGGCATCAAAAGCGTGTGGCACATGAAACTTGCGGATATTTGCGCCAATTGCATGGGAATATATATTAACTTTGGGAAGAGCGTATGTGAGTGAGGATGCAGACCAAAATAACGGCAGCTAGTTTGTCGCGATTTTGGTCTGATACATGACAAATTCCGTATGGCGATGATCATAAACCATGATCTTTTTCATGGTTTATGGCATCAAACGTATGAGATAAATGTAGGATGCATGGGTTTTATGCAAAAATGAGCATCGAACCAAATTTACGACAACTTAGTGTATCGTAACTTTGGCTCGACACACAGTAATACCATGCAGGCGATGACCATAAACCATGGTTTTCCATGGTTTATGGCTTCAAATGCGTGAGTAAGTGTGGGATGAACGGAATTTCAGTGGCGAAGTGCTCCTCTGGCCGCCACAATGCCACGCTCCGGCATCGGGAACGACCAAGCCATAACGCGTCCCAGGGAAGCCCAAAAACTTTGGATCTTCCCGTAGGGACGCGTTATGGCGCCAACCGACCGCATACCAATGCTAGGAAAGCGAAATAACGCGTCGTTATGGGGTTTTCCAATTTTGTGCTTCCCCTTGGGACGTTCGCCAAGGGGGGGGGGGGGGCGCGATTTTTTTGACCTTTTTTTTATCTTTTAGGCAAAAAAAAAATCGGTCGAAATTAGCGCCTACGGCAAAAAAAGGCCATTTTTTTGGTCATTTTTTGTACGTAGGGGCGTAATTTTGACACCGCCCACCCCCCCTTTCGAAATCCTGTTTTGCGGGTATAACAACCTCCCATAGAGAAATCTTGCAAAAAATTCCAAAAACTCCGAGTAAAATTGTTTATAAATTCTGGAAAAGTGTTAGGTTCACATCATGAGTGCAAAAAAATGCAAGGTAAAAAAAAATTCCATGGTTTTGCCAAAATTTTGGAGATTTTGTCAAAATCATGGTCTTTGGGGGTTTTTTATGGGAGTTATGTGCTCGATGTATCTATGGGAGGTTGTATACAGCGTGCCGAAAGACATCCGTGACATACATGAAGAAAAACCATACTCAAAAAGTTCTCCAAAAACCTTTTGAAATTGAGTCTTTGTGTAAGGCATGGAACTTTTGGTATGACTGTATAGAGGGTAATGGGTAGTATACGGTGGCGTTTCGGAAATTTCGAAAAACCCCATATTTCCATGGTGAAAGTCAATTTCCCATGAAACTATGGGGTTTTTCGAAATTTTGACTACCCCCGTGTACCCCCCCGTATGTGAGTTACGTGGCCTCTAGTAGGAATTTGGCGATGGGGAATTTCACAAAACACCATGGTTTCCCCATAAACCATGGTTTTGGGTTAATCATGGGTTTTCTGAGTGATCCATGTACGCCAAAACCTTCTAGAGCTTGTTCACTAAAAACCTGGCTCGATGTATCTAAGGTTGTAAAGCGTGTATGCCTGAGTTGTATGTGTCGTGTGTACTTGTATGGTAAAATATATCCATGGGGTGTGAATGTGTCCGCAAATTCATCATATTGGGGTTTAGTTTTCACCTGTGAGTGGAAAACGGAGGCGATTACATGTAATTTGCGAAGCAAGAATGCACGGGTTATCTCGGAGGATAAACGTAGTTCCCTACGTTTATCGACCGGACTAACCTTAAATCATACATATAAATCAATTTTTCTCATTTACGCATCGAGAAACCTACAAGGGTTAATAGAACTCATTATAAGTAGACAAATCATGATACATAGAGCCCATATTACACGCATTTTTAATCATTTTTATCACCTTCGACCATAATCATACAACATGATAAATCATTCATAACGCTTTCGTAGCTGCAAATATACGTAGGCATGGGTCGATTACCCATATGATTGCGGCATATGGATAATTGACCCATCGGCGCGGTAGATTATATACCCTCAGTTTTTGACCTTCTGTCAGAACTGTAGTGGTCACGATGCTGGTGGAGGCACAGCTCTGTTCCCCGGTTGTAATGCGTAAGCAGGTCCATGGGGAACAGGTGAGCGGTGGATCGGAGGGTTTTTTTTATAAAAAAAAAAGATACGGAGTTGAAAAGGTCCCCGTGGCGCGACCCCTGGCAGGGGGGCCGCGCTCGTACTTGGGTCCTTTCACGTGGTACGGGAAATAAAATAGCGAACACTCTTCTTCCTCGAGGTCCCCAAGCTGTGCTGTGTGTGTGTGTGTAGGTGTGTGTGTGCGTGTGTGTGTGTGTGTTTGTTCCCTTTGTCCCCATAGCGAACCCGGGGTTACCCAGCTGGGGCCGTGGGGCCATAGAAATATGTCTCCACGGTACGGGTTTGGCGAACCCGGGGCTACCCGAGCTAACTCCCCCAGGGGCCGCGGACCTTTTGGTCCTTGCACGCGGTACGGGTTTAGCGAACCCGGGGTGCCCGAGCTGTGTACTCCCTTTATCCCCCCTCAGGGACCGTGGACCCTTTTGGTCCTTGCACGCGGTACGGGTTTAGATAACCCGGGGTACCCGAGCTGTGTTTCCCCTTCATCCCCCCTCAGGGACCGTGGACCATTTTGGTCTTTGCACGCGGTACGGGTCTAGCGAACCCGGGGTTACCCGAGCTGTCTCCCCCAGGGACCGCGGACCTTCTGGTCCTTGCCTCCCCTTCTCCCACCCTTTTGGTCCTTGCGCGCCCGTCAGGGACCGCGGACCTTTTGGTCCTTGCACGCGGTACGGGTCTAGCGAACCCGGGGTTACCCGAGCTGTCTTCCTCCGCATACTTCCTTTCCCTTTATCCCCCCCCCCCCCCAGGGACCGCGGACCTTTTGGTCCTTGCACGCGGTACGGGTCTGGCGAACCCGGGGCTACCCGAGCTACTTCCCCAGGGGCCGTGGAATGTTTTCCGCGGTACGGGCCTGGCGAACCCGGGGGACTCGAGCTGGGGGTGGATGAACGCCATCCACCTCCTAATTCCGTAAGTTCCTTGGCGGCTTCAACGACCATCACAGGGCGTAATGGTGGAACGTTGTCGTCACGGGACCCGGAAGATTTGCCTTAATCGGCTGGTCTGCGAGGAAGAAAACCTCTATAAAAAAATACCCCTCCCTGAACGGTACGGTACTGGCCTAGTAAGGGCGCATGGGGATGAGAGTAATTGACCCATGCGGGGTCCTGGGAAAGTGGACCGATTACAGGCCAACCCCCGAGGACCGGCCGAACCTCGGGGCGTATAAGGCTTGCCCGGGTCGGGGCTGAGGGCCCGGGTCGACTACTTTGTTACCTCACTGTAATGTTTAGGCGGGGCGAGGCTTCGGCCAAACCCCGCCGTATATGAAATTATGGCCACTAAAACTAATAAATTAATCAGACAGTGGAGAAGGCAGAAGAATGGGAGGACAGTTACCCCAAGTGAATCAATTGGAGGAGATTCAGATGCCGTGGCAAAACAGCCCATGGAACCCCCGTCCAATACAACAGTAGAGGGGTATACGAGTAGAGAGGCTAGAGGGTGAGACCGATTCGGCGTATCGCCTCACGCCGGGCAAAACTGGGCATTGCCGCGAAAAAAGCAAGTGCTTCGGCAAGCCTGGCGAATGCCCGCAGATCTTCGCCAGGAAGTAAACAACTCATGTTGGAGAGAGCTGAAGAGAACTACTTCACCCGAGAGAGAGACCGAAAAGGCTCCGCCAGCCCAGGCACACCGCCACGAACACACTCGGGGAGGAAACTCCAGAAAAATCATTAAGTGCCGATCTGCTGGGTCAGAGGATGGCGAAGACGCACGATAGAGCCGGAAGAGGATGATGAATCTCCAAATACGTCAAACAAATATGCTGGTGAGGAACGAGGACGGCTGAGAAGAGGGACACCGAAGGTAGCGACCAAGAGAAAACTTGCTACGCTTGCTTGAGGAGGAGCGCGCGTGAACGCCATCCTCATGAAAGAAAGTGAGGACAGAAAGATGGAACGGTTGCAGCTGCAGGCTAACATCGCTGCCCTGAATAAACAGCTCGAGGAGCTACGTTCCCTTCTGCAACAATCCGTTCAAAACAAACAAGCTAGCAGCTCGATGATAAAGGACGAGATTAGGGTGGTCCTCTCGGAGTTTATGCTGCTGCCACAAGTGGGAGTCGGCTGTGCAGCCGTCCAAAAAAGTGGCGTACAAGTGGCGAAAATGAACACCGCACAAATAAAGCGGTAAGCCACGACAAAAGCAGAGCGGACGCCCGGCAGATACCCTTGCGTACGTGGACAATATCTCTCCGGTGTCGGCGGATATACAGAAATTAAGGAACATCATTGCTGCAGATAATATGAGAGCACTGGCCATCGCCGACCAACTGACCTCGGAGAACAGCATACAGTGCGAAAGAACTAGCGGTTTTCGTGCAGACCTGTTGCCTGCTGACCGGCAAAACGAGAACGGGAGCCTGAATTTAACCAACTGGACGTTGGTCGCCTCGCGCAAGAGGAAGAACAGGGCTGCAGAGGCAGCGGAGACACCTGCCCAGCCAAAGACCCTGACCAAACCGGCGAGACCGCAAAGGCGAAGACCTTTGGGGAAGCCATCGCAGTCCAAACGTGTGATAAGAAGACCTTCGCAGATGCATTGAAAAAGGTGAAGGAAGGGCTCGGGCCAGACGTGCATGGCATTAGAGCTGTCAGAAAAACTATGGCCGGCAATCTGCTCTTTGAGTTCAACCCGAAGGCAGACGCAGCCACGTGCCTGGCACAAATTAAAAGAACACTGGGTGACCAGTTTTCTGTTAAAAGACACCAGGGAAGATCGGTTATTGAGATCCGCGACATCGCGCCCCTCACTGAGCCGGCGGAAGTGCTTAAGGCAGTTAAAGAACTGGGCGACCAGGTACAAGAGGGGGAAGTCATATGTAGGGTGCTCCGTGAAGGCCAAGAGCAAATATGTACGCGTTGATCGAGGCACCAACCCAAATCGCCGACCTTGGTGAGTAAATCCGGGCGGATAAAGATTGGGTGGGTGATGTGCAGAGCACGCGTCATCCCCAACATCACCCGGTGTTTCAAATGCCACAACTTAGGACATATGGCCCGTAATTGCGCGAAGGTCTCAGGGGACACAGTAGTGTGCCGAAAGTGTGGAAGTGTAGGCCACACGATGGATAAATGTACAGCAATGGCTAAATGCTGCTTGTGTGCAGAGCGGGGAATGGACGAATCGCTGATTGGGCACGTGGCAGCTTCCTTCCAGTGCCCGACTTTCAGAGATGAGGTGGCTGCAAGAACACAGCGTAGCTACAGCAAAAAACAATGGTGGCGGTCTCTACGATCCTCCAGGTGAACCTGAACAGATGTTGGGAAGCGGATGCATTGCTGGAACAGGCACTCGTTGCTAAATCAATTGGCGTCGCTTTTATCTCCGAACCAATCAACGTCAAACGGAGCAACGGATGGTCCTATGACCTCAATAAGAAAGCGGCGCTATGGTATAATAACAAAACCATAGGTGTATTGGACCCCCCAGAAATGGTACACCAGGGAGACGGACTCATTGCTGTGAAAATTGGCGGCATTGTGTATACGAGTGTATACCTGTCCCCAAATGACCAATGGCCCGTTTTTGAACAGCGCTTACAAGAATTGGAAGATATAGCAAGAGTATATGCGGGTCAAGATCTGATGATGGCAGGGGACTTTAATGCCAGCTCCCCGCTGTGGGGGTCAAAAACACAAAACAAACGTGTTGACGAAGTGGCCGGGTTGTGCGGGAAGTACGGCCTCATACCTGCTCGGAGCAAGGGCAGAGCAACTTTTCAGGCGAGAGGTAAATCTTCCCTAATCGACATAGTCATCTGCTCTCCCAATATGTACCGTCGGATGGTCAAAAGCGAAATCCTGGACGAATATAATGCGTCGGATCACAAATACCTGATCCATACCTTCACGTTAAGGGACGGCACCCCACAGGTCATTACATCAAGACCTGCTATGGCTGAAGGTAAATTCGTACTGGGAAGATTCGCGCACCTGTATCAGAAAGCGGCCATCAAAGGGCAACTGGAGATGCATAGGAACGCAAATGCAGGCAACATTATGAGTTATGTCAGCGCGGTAAATGAAATTGCTGTGGAAGCAAGGAAACTGGTTCACCCCCACACTTGTAGGTAAGCCAGCAATGTGGTGGTGGAACAGCAATATAGCTAATCTACGTAAAATTGCCCAACGTATGCGCAGAAAGCTCCAAAGGGCGTATAAAAGTAAGAAGCCGGCAAACACTATAGAGCTCCTGACTGAGAATTTTAAGGCCGCTAGGCGCAACCAAAAAAGGCGATAAAAGATTCAAAAACCCAAGGGTGGATGAAATTCTTAAATATCTTAGATACGGACCCATGGGGACGGCCTTACAAAACGACCATCAGCGCCCTTAAAGGCAAAACTAGCACGCCAAAATTAAAATCTGATATGGCAAAAGATATTATTAAGGAGCTTTTTGTTACCTGCCCGGAAGGGCAGCGCGCAGCCACAGGAGACCACGCTAAGCGTCCGGAAGACAACGACATCCAGATCACGGAGAGGGACATCCGAGAAGCCATCCGGAAGATGCAGGAGAAAGCGCCAGGCTTAGATAAGACACCAGTAGCTGCAATCAAATGGATTATTGATAACGATCCAGACAACATGGTCCGCGTTCTTGGAGGGCTTGCGGGCATAGGATATTTCCCGGAAGAATGGAAAGTGGGGCGACTCATCCTTGTCCCTAAAAAGGCAGCAGCTAATAAAAAGCAGGGTTGGCGACCCCTCTGCATCCTGTCGAACTAGGCCAAACTCTATGAACATGTTATTAAAAACAAAATCATGGACAGAATTAAATTTTCGAGTAACCAACATGGCTTTTGTAAAGGCAAAAGCACGGTGGGCGCCATATTTGAGCTCCTAGACGCGTGGAACGGGGCAAAGAAAAATGGCAAACATTGTCTCATTGCCACAATAGATGTGCGAAATGCCTTCAACACCATCACCTGGGCAAGTATTCTCAACGAATCTTCCCGACGCTCTCTCCCAGGAAAGCTGATCAAACTGCTAAACTCGTACCTAAGGGACCGAAAAATTGCATATGCGGCATCGGACGCAGAAGTAAAAGTTGAAGTTTACGCGGGTGTTCCACAAGGATCAGTCCTCGGACCTACACTGTGGAACATGGTGTATGACTCTCTGCTCCAAATAAAGACCCCAAAAGGCATAAAGTTAATCGGGTATGCCGACGATGCCGCGATAGTGGCGGTTGACACAAATCTTGAAAATTTGAAAAGTAAACACAGCGACACTCTGAAAGACATCAGTGCATGGTTCAGGGAACAAAAATGGAGATGGCATCGGAAAAGACAGAAATGGTCCTTCTCACGGGAAGGAAAATAAAAGAACCAATCTTGATCGAGCACGAAGGCACTACGATCAAAGCCACCAGAGCGCTGAGATACTTGGGCGTCAACGTTGAGGGTAACCAACGATTCCGAAGCCACGTTACCAGTTCTTGTGAACGATCCCTTAGGACAACAGGAGCCCTAGCACGAATTTCACCTAATATTGGTGGAGGCGGCTACATTAGCAGGTTGCGTCACTATCGTACAAGTGAGGCAGTTGTTCTCTACGCTGCACCGATCTGGGCCACCGAAATGTGCCTGTCTCACAACATGGAAGATATCAATAGGGCACAAAAGGCGGCGTTCACAAGAGTAATTAGAGCATACAGGACGGTGTCGTTGGATGCCCTGTGCGTACCCTCAGGGTGTCTGCCCACCACAATCCTCGCTAGCGAACGACGCAGAATCTATATGAGGATGAGAAACTCGGACATGACGAAAAGAGACCTGGAAAACGTCAAACTCGAAGAAAGAGAAACGTCGTTGCGGATCTGGCAGACTCAATGGGAAAAAGCCTCAGCGGGAAGGTGGACATACACCCTCATACAAAACATTAAGGAATGCAGTAGCTGGGGGCCAGGAAACTTGAAGTACCATCTGACGCAAGATTTCACAGGCCATGGGTGCTTCGCGGCATACCTGACGAAAATCAACAACAGAACATCCCCACTGTGCTGGTACGGTTGTGGCAAAAACGACAACCCGGAACACACACTGTTTGAGTGCGCGAAATTCCTACCTGAAAGAGAGGAAATGGCCAAAATAACGGGACCAGTCACGACGCAAAACTTCGTGTCTGTACTGAAAGAAAAACAAAACAGAGGTGCAGTGGTGAAGTACGTCAATGGCGTAATTAGAGCAAAGGAGAACACCGAGCGTGAATGGGAGAGAACGAAAAACACGGTAAACAGATGAGAGTCACAAATACGTTAGCTGACAATAAATCATAAAAATCAGTAGAGAAAACGTAGCGCAGTGAGCGCACGCAGCCTGCAAGCGAAGGGCACTCCACTGACCTCCCCTGAAGAAATGGTCCGAGGATAGTACCGAGGGTAGGCCAGGCCCACGAAAATAAAAAAGAACACAGAGGAGGGGTTTTTAGTTGGTATACCTAATTACGTAGGGAGTCCAACACTACCCGGCAAACAACATCTAGCCGGGTGTGCGTAACGCATTTTCCCCACCTCATTTAAAAAAAAAAGGTCCCCACGGACCTGTCTGGTTGTCCAGATGGGAGGGGAGGTGAACCCCTACGTGGCGCGTTCCCGGGTTGCGGATAGGGGAACGCCCTTCATTGTCATGGTTCTTTGAAGGGTAGCTGCGAAATAGGCAGGGATAATCCTGTCGAATAAGCAGCCGCGAACAGCACGCCGGTTTAGACGGACCCGTAAGCCTGGAGTCAGGCACCGTCTCCCCAGAGGCCTGCATATGGCGGGCGCGGGTGTGGCCCACCCGGGGTACTCAAGCCAGGGGTGTGAATGTGTGTGCCTGGGTGGTGGGTGTGTGTATGGGTGGTGGGTGTATGAATGTTTGTGTGAATGGGTTGCGGCCAGGCCTCGGTGGATATTCCCCGTAGACTAGCCAAGGGGGGAGTAGTAGCACCCCGACCGTGTGTCCGAGATATGTCTCTACCGGGCCTCTGTGGTTGAAGGCGTACAGGACCGCTGGAAGCCACAGGCAAACTGTGGGAAAACCGCTACTCGGACATGAACGGAGCCAATGCGGGGGTTGAAACCGAGTGCCCTGGGCGCACGTATGGAGGATTACCTGGCCAGTATTTCCTCATACCCGGAGCCGCGTAGGGTAAATCGCGGCACCGTCTAGCCTGAGGTGTGGGCCAGGCATCCGGTCGGATCGGGTGTCGCCCACACGATAGGGGTGACGTTAAACCTTTTGGTAACGTCGATACGGGGGGCCCTCACGCTGAGGGTGCTACCGACGTTAAACCCCCTAACATTTTTGTAGAGTTAATCGGTGCGAATAGGGCTGGCCACCCGATAAACCGCTTCTCGTCCTTCAGCACCTATAGAATTAGGGCTTTTTCCGGCGTGGATGGTACCCCACCTGCGCTCTGGGGTCCCATAATGGGCGAAACGTCGCAAGAAATTATTATCATAGAGTATGGAAAATAACGGAACAAAGAATTCAAACAGTACCTTCCTAGGGAATTTTTTCTTAGGTGGAACAAGGGCATTAGAGCGGGAGCAGGATGCAACAATGGCATCATGCCCATCGCACATGGCACCGAGCGGTAACAGCACACCGTACAAATCAGGAGGCCCAGTAGCAAGGAGCCCTCCTAACATGGGAATGGTACGGAACCAGACGGTGTACCTTACACCGGCTAGGGCACCCTACGTAGATGACAACACAACGGGCACGGGCAATGTAACCCATAAGAATATCCCTGTACAAGGGGATATTAACGAGGGAATAAAAAGCCTTAATGTGTCTATGGCGGCTCACTTGCTTAAGGAGGCAGATTTATACCTGCTGCTGAGTAAGAAGTTCAGTGAGATTACGCAGCAAATTGAGGCAACGGGTAATATTGCAAAGCCCGTCAGGCAGCTTGTCGGAGAAGCAAAAGGTATCTTTCGAAAAATGGAAGACAACCTAAAGAGTAGATCTGATGTCTCCCAAGATATCATAAAAACGTTACAGGAGCTGGTAACGTCCCCTCAAAAGAACAAGAAGCAGGTTACAGATGGTAGTACGCAGTGCACCCCGCCATCGGTGCAGACAACAGTGGCGTTGGTACCCACTAGGGCTACCAAAAACCGAAAATTAATTTCGCCAACAACGGATATGTCCATGCGAGCGCCTACACCAGTGCCGGTGCAACCCATTCTGGAGAAGACTACCACCCAATCGGAAGAAACATGGGCCACTGTGGTCAATAAGAAGAAAAGGGGGAAGACCAAGTTTGCAGGCGGCAAAGAGTCACAACCACTTGCAGCCACCAAGCCCCCAGTAAAGAAACCACTACGGCCAAGGACGCAGGCTATCATTATCAAAGGGGATAAAGACGAGCAACTCTATGAAGAAACACTCAACATGCTTCAGGAAAAGATCAACCCACTGGAGTTGGGAGCACCGGTGAAAAAGGTACGAACAACACGTGTGGGAGACATCTTAATGGAGTTTGCCGCAGACTGCAACCCTGAAAATATAGCAAGGGTTAAGTCAGCCATTCAGAAGGCTGTGGGGTCGGATACGCCGGTATTTGGCATTTCCCATGTGGTACATGTGGCCATTACCGGCCCCGACGGAACTGCAACTGCAGAAAAAGTTAAAACGGCAATTGTCACTACAATTAACGGAACATCGGACACGAGCGACAGAATTAAAGTCCTCTCGGTTAGAAATAGTTTCGCTAGAACAAGGACAGCTCTGGTGGAGCTACCGAAAGAGGATGGCGAAAAGCTGCAATCTTTTGGTTCAATACGGGTAGGCTGGACCGAAGGCAAAATTAGCATACGGCCCAAAATTATCAAGTGCTACAAGTGCCTGGGAATTGGTCACGTAGCCAGAAACTGCCGAAGCGAAGCCAATCGTAATGGGCTCTGCAGGCGGTGTTTACAGGAAGGCCATAAAGCCTCGGATTGCAAGTATATCCCAGTATGTCCTATATGCACGGAGAAAGGTGCTAAAGACAACAATCATGTTGCAGGGAATGCGAGATGCCCGGAGTTCAAGAAATATATACAACAATGGCAGCGATAGTACAGATCAAATTAAACCACTGCAGGGACGCTCAGGACCTCCTGCAGCACTACGTTAGGGAAAAGAGGATCTCTGTGGGGCTGGTGTGCGAACCATATGGCAGACCAAAAGTTTGGCACGTCGACCATACGGGACGTGCAGCAATCTGTTTTTGGGATTCCCATGTCAAATATAATAAAATAGATACAAACTCTGAGGGATTTGTGGTCGCATTTCTTAAAGACATCACATTGTTTAGCTGGTACTTTTCCCCTAACGCAACATGGCAAAGTTATACAGACCAACTAGATAGACTAGAAGCATACATTAACTCAATTAACGGTTATATCATATTCGCGGGCGACTTTAATTGTCAAAACCCAGACTGGGGATGTGCAACAGTAAACGCAAGAAGCCTCGCATTATGCGATAAAATGGCCCGCCTTGGTTTAATTCTTATAAACAATGGAAATAAACCAACATTTCGGGGTGGTAATTCCTCATCGATAATCGATATTACATTCTCCAGCCCGGGCTTCGCCAAAAATGTACAGCAGTGGTCGGTACAAGATGACTATACCTCAAGCGACCACCTGTATATCGCGTATAAATTAGGGAAAAGTGTCACTAACTTCACGTCCGCAAGCAACGGATGGAAAATTAATACACTTAAGAGAAATATGTTAATAGCGACATTCCGCACCAGCCTCAATGGAATTATTGAAGATTTTCAAAATAACGGCGCTGAAGCTGGAGCGGAACATCTCACACATGCCATAAATTTGGCATGCAACTACTCGATGCAACGCAGAACAAGCAAGCACAGGAATCCACCATCAGTTTACTGGTGGAATCAAGAAATAGCTGCGCTACGTAGGGAATGTCATCGTACAAGACGGAGAGCTCAGCGCAAACATAAAAATGGGAATTCCAACATATTCGACGAGGCATATAAAGAGGCACGGAAAAAAATTACGCATCGCTATTCGCGCCGCCAAAATAGAGGCGTGGGACAATCTTTGTCAGGAAGTCGAGAATGATCCATGGGGAAAGCCATACAAAATAGTTATGGCCAAACTGACCCCCAAAACAAACCCCATGGACATCCTCAGCCCCCGACAAATACAGCTGGCGACGGAAACTCTCTTCCCTGCTTCGGAGGCGGATTCAACTCTGCAGGTGCTGCCGGATACAGGAGAAGAAAATATTGAAATATTCACCCTAGACGATCTCAAGAAAGCAACGAATAAAATCAAAGAAAAGAAGGCACCAGGACCGGATGAAATTCCTGAAACTGTCCTTAAAACTCTGATTTTACAGTTCCCGGAAGCATTTCTACGCATTTTTAATATGTTTGTCGAACAAGGAATCTTCCCTAAAGTATGGAAAGTACAAAAGTTAGTACTGATAAAAAAACCGAATAAACCCTTGGACGATCCCACAGCACTAAGACCTTTGTGCTTGATCAACGGGATCGCCAAGGTATTTGAGCGACTAATAGCAGATGGATTATTTAAACACACTGAGGGGGCCACAGGGTTTAAGTGAAAGGCAGTTCGGCTTTCGACCTGGACGCTCCACAGTGGACGCCATATACTACATGCGATCCACCGGGGATAAATACTGGTGCACAACATGGCAGAGAGCAAAATATGGCCTTTTTCTGACAATTGATGTAAAAAATGCGTTCAATTCGGCGTGTTGGACCCAAATCAATAATACGATCGCAAGAAAGAAGATTATCCCAGGATATCTGCGACGTATGATTCGGAGTTACCTTGCGGACCGAATGTTAACCTATCAAGACAGTGAAGGTACTAAAACTTTAAAAATAACACGTGGTGTTCCACAAGGATCCGTTCTAGGCCCCATTCTGTGGAATATTTTATACGACGACCTGCTAGACATTGATACACCTAAAGACACATATATCATTGCCTATGCAGATGACATAGCGGTATTAATGTTCCACAGTAAATTACAGACACTAATCAATAATTGCGAACAAACACTAGAGAAGATTGATGAGTGGTTACACGAACGCGCTCTACAAATAGCACCCGAAAAGATGGAAATGGTACCTATTTCAAAATAGAAGCAGTTACCCAGCATTGCGGTTAACTTTAAAGGGAGAACAATAAACGCTAAGCATTGCTTGAAGTACCTAGGAGTACCAATTGACAAGAGGTTGTCTTTTAGGGAACATATATCGGCAGTAGCCAAAAAGACCAGCCAAGCCACAGCTGGCCTCCTGAGACTGCTGCCAAACATTCGTGGTGCGGCACAGCACAAGCGGAAACTTTACACACATGTAACGAATTCCATGCTGCTGTACGCGTCCCCAATTTGGGCAGACGCTCTTGCCCAAAAAAGCCTTAAAAGACAACTTCGAACTGTACAAAGGCTGGGTATAATTAGAATTATAAGCGCGTACAGAACAATTTCGGATATAGCCGCTTTTTGCATTTCGGGTGTTATGCCGATCGATTATATTGCTAAGTCTAGGGTTAAGGAATATTTATTAAAATGGAATTTGAAATATGGAGCATGGAGCGACATGCGACAAATATACAACATTGCGAATAGTGACGGGCAGTTTCGTGAACAAATCGAAACTGACATTTGGGCGGAGTGGCGAAGGGAATGGTCACGGGACACACGTGCGCAATGGACACGAGAGCTTATTCCAGATGTAAAAAAGTGGGGAGAGCTTGTGGCCGGGGGACAGAGGGTCGTCACTTTTGAGGCCCTCAGTTGCTTACAGGCCATGGTTGCTTCCAGTCGTACTTGTTTAAATATGGAAAAGCCACTGACTCAGAGTGTTTCTACTGTGGGGATCCTTGTGACGACGTTAGACACACGGTGCTATATTGTCTCGAATGGGAACATTATAGAGTTATTCTAATGAATAAGTGTAAAATCAGTGAACTTTATAATTCCATGCCGTTAAGTGCCCTTATTCACGGAGCACAAATGAACTGGAACGCGTTTTTGGACTTCGCTGCTGCAGTCATCAAAAGGAAAGCGGAGGACGAGAACCGTAGACAGAATCGGTGGAATTAAGCGTCATATACACGGAAATGTGAGTACAGTTTTATATTTATAAAAGTCTATCCCAATATAGCATATACATAAATACAACAAGGACATTACCGTTACGACAAACGGTTACCGCAGGTGACTTTGAGGACAATTAGAAAATTAGACACATGACAAATATGTTTAGATGAAGGTTTGGATAAACAAACAAGCAGGTTTAGCCAGTATTGATCGACAGGTTGAGAAGGCAGTTATACGATATCTACCCTGTGACATAAACTTCAATCATTGTTACCATAGCATATAATTGCCTCCTCATTATCATTATCTAATTAACAAAATTTTATATAATTTATTTTCCTAAACATAATATTATCTGCTAGTACAATCTAAATTTTATACACATTACCTATTTATTAATTTTATTTTTATACCGTGACTGGCGCTATACACCTGCACTATTTTCCTACGTTAAAATTAATTTAATTTAATCTACTTATTTCATTTACCTTACATATATTAAAATTATTTATTCATTAATATAGTTTATTATATTAATGATAAATTATTAATTGCTTATCCAACCGACAATACTGCGTAGATATTATTTATTTACTAACACACCTAGCTGTAAATAATAATAGCTGACAATGACGCAAACCTTTGTTTGTGTACATTGTATATGACCGCATACCATCATGTAAGGGTAAAGTGTTCACCTGAAGAGAAAGCGGTGGCGGCCTGCATGTAATTTGCGAAACGAGAATGCATAGGTTACGATACGGAGTAGAAGTAGTTGTCTGGATTACCGGTCGACAAAACACAATACGTTATGTTAAATGCGTCCTAAACACATTCACGGGTTTCGAAATCATCTTGAAAATTTAGTCATCATGAACATTTACATTTGAACACATGGATATCATTTTCATCCCATTTTCCCAGATATTCCCAATCATTTCTCAATTTTTGTCATTTTCTCAAGTATCTGTTGATCGTTATATGCATTCTCGCGGCTGCAAATATACGTGGGCATGGGTCGAGTATTCATATGATGCGGCACATGAATACTCGACCCACACGGCGCGGTAGTTAGATACCCCTCAGTTATGACCTTCTGCTGTAACTGAGGTGATCGCGAAGCTGGTGGAGACACAGCTCTGTTCCCCTGTGGCAATGCGTAAGCGGGTCCATGGGGAACAGGTGAGCGGTGGAACGGAGGGTTAAAAAAAAAAGGTCTGGGTTAGGTCCGGGTTAGGTCTGGGTTAGGTCCCACGTGCCTCGTGTGCTACTGTTCATAAATGTTTACAAATGTGTTTATTTCACAACATGAGTGCATGTACGTATGCTTGTGTGTGCGTATGCATGGTATGAATGCTGAACACGGTTGTATGAATGAGAATGACTTCGGTCATTGCATGAGTGGTTATTATTAACAATCCTATATGTATTCGATTTCGGTGTTAACAAACAAACTATCCCCCCCCCCCTCCCCTTTTTCCTAACCCTAACCCATACCCAAATCCTTTTTCGGTCACTTGATCTAACTCCGTAAAGTGACCGAATCCTGCCCAAACTGTTTGCTTAGCACCGAAATCGAAGCAAATACGGAGTTCCGTCAGTTATTCCGCACTACGACGTCCGTGGGCTGATTTGTGGCATCACGGTATGTTCGATCAGTTCGCGGCGCTCGTGGTGTGGAATACTGCGGAAAAACATAGGGAATACCTGCAAAACAGGGCCTCCTCCAAGGTGAACACTGAAATGACGTATGTATGTATGTGAATAGATGAATATTTGGAAAAACAAGCCAAAATAACGCCAATTTTGACGGGATTTTGGCTTGTCGCATTACTGTTTCCATACTGCGATGACTTTAAAGCACATATTCTTGTGTTTTAAAGCATCAAATGTTTGTGGCAAATGCGGAATGAGTCACATTCTTGCACATAAACAAATATGTGCAAGAAATGTGACCTTTTCAGGGGAAATTGGTGCGAGTATGCTGCAAGTTCAAACCAAATCTATGCCAAATTACTTGGCGTAGCTTTGGTCTGACACATGATGTATCCACGCCACGATGATCTCAGATTGTGAAATTGTCAAATTTTTCGCAGTTTGAGACATCAAAGGCGTGTGGCACATGGAATTGCGGATACTCGTGCCAAATACACGGGATATTTGTAATCCTGAAAAGAGAAAGAGAAAAGAGTGAACTAACAGATCAAAGTTGCGACAACTAAAAATTGTCGTAACTTTGATCTGATATACATGTTAATTCCGTACTGCGATGACCCTAAACCATAATCTTTTTCATGGTTTAAGGCATCTGACGTACGAAGCAAGTGTATTATGCATGGGATTATGAGTACAAATGAGAATCGAGCCAGAATTAAGGCAACTAAGTGTACCTTAATCTTGGCTCGACACACGGTAATACCATGCAGGCGAAGACCATAAATCATGGTTTTTCCATGGTTTATGGCTTCAAACGCATGAGAAAGTGTGGTATGAGTGATGTTTCAGTGGCGGAGTGCTCCTCTGGTCGCCACAATGCCACGCTCCGGCATCGGGAACGGCTAAGCCATAACGCGTCCCTACGGGAAGATCCAAAGCTTTTGGGCTTCCCTGGGACTGCGGAGTGGCCTCTGGCGCGAGCGAAGCGAGCTGTCGCGCAGGCGGGCATCGGGACGACCAGAGGCCACTCCGCAGTCCCAGGAGCCCAAAAGCTTTGGATCTTCCCGTAGGGACGCGTTATGGCTTAGCCGTTCCCGATAGCATACCAATGCTGGGAAGGCGAAACAACGCGTCCCAATTTGGGAAATTCGCCAAGGGGGGGGGGGCGCCGCGCCGAGCTTGCGAGGCGCGAAAATTTTTTCAAGGTCATCTTGAAAAATAGGCCAAAAATCGACCGAATTTTAGCACCTGCGGCCAAAAATAGTCATCCTTTTGGCTGTTTTTGGTCGTAGGGACTAAGTTCTGGCTGCGCTCCCCCCGCCCTCTCGCACCCCTCTTGCACCCCTCTTGCATCCCTGTTTTGCAGGTATAACAACCTCCCATAGAGAAAACCTGCAAGAATCCCAAAAAACTCCATGGTTTTGGCAAAATATTGGAGATTTTGACAAAATCATGGTTTTTGAGGGTTTTATATGCTCGTAAGTACCTGTGGGAGGTTGTGTACAGCATGCCGAAAGAGATCCGTGACTTACATGAAGAGAAATCGTACCCAAAAAATTCTCCAAAAATTTTTCGGGCACTGAGTCTACATGTAAGGCATGGAACTTTTGGTATGTCTGTATAGAGGGTAAAGGGTAGTATACGGTGGCGTTTCGGAAATTTCGAAAAATCCCATATTTCCGTGGTGAAAGTCCATTTCCCATGAAACTATGGGGTTTTTCGAAATTTTGATTACCCCGTGTACCCCCCCCCCCCCCCGAGTATGTGTGTTATGGCCTCTAGTAGGAATTGGCAGTATGGGGAATGCTTAAAACACTATGGTTTCCCCATAAACCATGGTTTTTGGGTAAAACATGGGTTTTCTGCACTCCATGTACGCCAAAATCCTCCTAGAGGTTCACTATTAATAGTGTGATGTATGCCTGGGTTCTGCTCAAACTGGTGTGTATGTGTATGGTGTGCCATGGTGTGAATGTGCCCGCATACCATCCTACATGGGTTAGTTTTCACCCGAGTGGAAAACGGTGGCGGCCTACATGCAATTTGCGAAACGAAAACGCACAGGTTATAGTCCGGGGTAAACGTAGTTCTCTACGTTTATCGACCGGACTAACCTAAAATCATATACTTAATTCATTTTTATTCATTCACGGATTGAGAATCCAACGAGGGTTAATAGAAACAGCACAACAGGGTAAAAACAAACACATTGAACTCATTTTCCATGCATTTTTTATCATCTTTTATCATTTTTCGTTCATTATCATTTGACATTATCATCCATATGCGTTTTCGTAGCTGCAAATATACGTAGGCACGGGCCGAGTACTCATATGATTGCGGCATATGGGTATGAGAACGGCATTAAAGACCACACGGCGCGAGTTTAAAAAATACATCGACCCACACGGCGCGGTAGACGAATACCCTTCAGTTTTTGACCTTCTGTCATAACTGAAGCGGTCGCGAAGCTGGTGGAGGCACAGCTCTGTTCCCCGGTTGTAATGCGTAAGCGGGTCCATGGGGAGCAGGTGAGCGGTGGATCGGAGGGCTTTTTTATTAAAAAAAAAAAAAGGTCTGGGTTAGGTCTCACGTTCCCCCAGGGACTGTCGGCTGCAAGGTCGGCAGTACGGGTTTGGCGAACCCGGGGTGCCTGAGCTGGGGATGGATGAACGCCATCCATCTCCTAATTCCGTAAGTCTCTTGGCGGCTTCAACGACCATCACAGGGTGTAGTGGTGGAACGTTGCCGTCAAGGGACCCGGAGGGCCTGCCTTCACCGGCCGGCCTGCGAGGAAGAAAACCTCTATAAAAAATTACCCTCAATCCTAAGGTATGGTGCGCGCCGAGAGGATGCATGGCTGGGAGGTTGGCCAGTCTTTAGCGACCAAACGCCCCTGGGGCACCTGCCGAACCCCAGGGTGTATTAGGCTTACCCGGGTATGGCGGCTCTGCCCGGGTGGACCACCCCTTCCGACCCTACTCGTGGGAACAATTATGGAACCGAGACATTTATATAAAAAGACGGACGAGGAGGCGCAGGAGCGGCGAGCGAGCTTAGGGGTGAGCTCGGCCGTCTCCGCGATTAGAAGGGAGAGGTCCCTGCAGAGGGACGTAGGAGACGAGAGTTCGCTCGCCATGAGCGAACTCGAGGAGGGTGCCAGTGACACCTCCAGCGTTACTGGCACCTCCGGAGGCGCCATTAGGCGAAAGAGAGGCCGCCCCCCAACAACCGGGGAGTACGCTGGGCTCGCAAACGCAAAGCGAGCCCACACAGAAGCGGTCCTGATGGCGGACGAAGCGGACGCCATCAGGGACTTGGATGACCCGTCTGTGAAGCCGCTAGGCCACCTATAGAATACAAGCAAAATTAAGGAATAAACAATACGATTGAGCTGGGGACGGGAGAGAGCTTGGGCCTCGAAGCAAATAGGACGCCAGTGGTCCGGCAAAGCTGGACACGACGGTTGATCCCGCCGTCTGAGAGGTTTGAGGGGACCGCGCGGATCGGAGGCCTTACCTCCAGTGGACGATGTCTCTCATGCGATTCACGCTCGGGACGATTAAAAAGTGTGTGTCAACTCGGAGCGGATCTGAGCGGACAGATGCGTCACGAATCGCCCGCGCAGCTGAGTGGGACTTAGTTACATGTAAATTGTCTTCGTCCCGGGACAACGGGTGCTTCGGAGGGCCGCGCGGATGACTGAGGAAGGAACGAGCCCTGGCACCAATCATTAATTCAAATAATTTAATTTAAATAACACAACAATAAGAGATCGCCACGGACGTCCGGAACTTTAACTTTGGCAAATTCTACATGTTCCGTGGTCGTTTAGTTATGTATCTATTCTATTTATTATATTTATTTTTCTGGCCTTTTACACCTGGCCTCCTAATTTATACGTCAGATCTCATGCTTTATTTATTTATTTATTTATTTATTTATTTATTTATTTACTAATTTATTTAACTTATTAACTTTAAAACATGACGAAAACTGTTGTTCGTGTGTCGCAAATCCTACGACTGTAGTAGGCCATGGGCTGAGCATAGTGAATCCAAGAATTTACAAGCACGGAAAATGGACTGCAACAAATAATGTCATTCTTAGGCAGGTGGCATTTTTACTATAAAAACCCCGGGACGCCGTAGTGTAGGGTATTGAGGCCCAGCCACCGGGCCCTGGAGGACCGGACAAATATTTTAAAAAGCAATTTTGATAGCCATGAGTGCATGGTGGTATGAAACATCGCAGCGGGGCGAATGCGGAACGTGTGGGGTATAAACCAATTTGGATCCGGCTCCGGTATTAGTTGTCAAAATCCCCCCTCCCCCTCCCCCTAATCTAACCGGACCTAACTCCAAAATCCTTCATCATTCGATTTAACTCCCCCGAATGACCAATTCCTTCCCAACATGCCAACGAACAAACACGGTATGGCGAAAAGTTATTCCCCTACCGTCCGTGGGCTGATTCCACATGGTATGCGATCAGTTCCTCGTGGTGTGGAATACTGCGGAGGGAATACCTGCACGAGGGCTTCCTCCAAGGTGAACACTGAAATGACGTATGTATGTATGTCTAGATGAATCCAGGGCCAAAATAACGCCAATTTTGACGGGTGGCAGTGCGAGGCCATATTCTTGTGTTTTAAAGCATCCTGTTTGTGGCAAATCGGAATGAGTCAATTCTTGCACATAAACAAATATGTGCCGACCTCAGGGGAAATTTGCTTCTGCAGTTCAGGCCCTTGGCGTAGCTTTGGGACACATGATGTATCCACGCCACGATGATCTCAGATTGTGAAATTGTCAAATTTTTCGCAGTTTGAGACATCAAAGGCGTGGCCCTCCATGGAATTGCGGATACTCGTGCCAAATACACGGATTTGTAATCCTGAAAAGTGAAAGAGAAAAGAGTGAACTAACAGATCAAAGTTGCGACAACTAAAAATTGTCGTCCTTTGATCCATGTTAATTCCGCCCTGCCTCGACCCTAAACCATAATCTTTTTCGTTTAGAGGCATCTCTGCATGGGATTGTGAGTACAAATGAGAATCGGCCGGAGTGTACCTTAATCTTGGCTCGGGTGCAGGCGAAGACCATAAATCATGGTTTTTCCCTCAAACGCATGAGAAAGTGTGGTATGAGTGATATTTCAGTGGCGGAGTGCTCCCTGGTCGCCACAATGCCACGCTCCGGCCATAACGCGTCCCTACGGGAAGATCCAAAGCTTTTGGGCTTCCCTGGGACTCCTCTGGTCGTCCCGATGACCGGCAAGCGACCGATGCGTGGGGGGCGGGCCCCTTCCCTCTGCCGTTCCTTCTCTAGGCCGAGCTTGCGAGGCGCGAAAATTTTTTCAAGGTCATCTTGAAAAATAGGCCAAAAATCGACCGAATTTTAGCACCCGCCTCATCCCTGTTTTTGGTCCAGTTCCTGCGGCCCTCTCGCACCCCTCTTGCACCCCTCTTGCATCCCTGTTTTGCGGGTATAACAACCTAAAGGGACGTTCCATGGTTTTCGAGATTTTGACCATGGTTTTTGAGGGTTTTATATGCTTGTAAGTACTGGGGAGGTTGTGTACAGCATGCCGGAGCGTGACTTACATGAAGAGAAATCGTACCCAAAAAATTCTCCAAAAATTTTTCGGGCACTGAGTCTACATGTAAGGCATGGAACTTTTGGTATGTCTGTATAGAGGGTAAGGGTAGTATACGGTGGCGTTTCGGAAATTTCGAAAAACCCCATATTTCCATGGTGAAAGTCCATTTCCCATGAAACTATGGGGTTTTTCGAAATTTTGATTACCCCCGTATACCCCCCGGTTGTGTGGGCCTCTAGGGCAATTGGTCCCTAAAACACCATGACTTTCCCATAAAGCCTTGTTGAGGCAATCATGGGCCTATAGCTCGCCCCCTCCTCATGAGGCTTTCTTTTTTGTTTTTTCAGGGGGGTTGAGTGTGACCGGCCATATACAAGGGTAGGGAAGGAAAACGGTGGCGGCCTACATGTAATTTGCGAAACGGAACGCAGTGGGCGTTCGGAGGGCCTTAAGCGTCGGGTTATGGGATACACACAGTCATTTCATACGCATAGTGTGCATCATTTTTCAAGTCATTTTGTAATCATATACGATCATCGTTCACTCATCGTCCCAGGGACTTTCATACACGTTCTCGTAGCTGCAAATATACGTAGGCGAGGGACGGGAAACGGTATGGGGACCCAAACGGCGTGGTAGAGAAGAAAATAACTGTGGCGGGAAGCTGGTGGGGCACAGCTCTGTTCCCCGGTTGTCAAGCGGGTCCCCTCCCACCCCAAAACCGTTCCCCCAGGGACTGTCGGCTGCAAGGTCGGCAGTACGGGTTTGGCGAACCCGGGGTGCCTGAGCTGGGGATGGATGAACGCCATCCATCTCCTAATTCCGTAAGTCTCTTGGCGGCTTCAACGACCATCACAGGGCGTAGTGGTGGAACGTTGCCGTCAAGGGACCCGGAGGGCCTGCCTTCACCGGCCGGCCTGCGAGGAAGAAAACCTCTATAAAAAATTCTCAATCCTAAGGTATGGTGCGCGCCGAGAGGATGCATGGCTGGGAGGTTGGCCAGTCTTTAGCGACCAAACGCCCCTGGGGTGCCGAACCCCAGGGGAGGCACCCGGGTATGGCGGCTCTGCCCGGGTGGACCACCCCTTCCGACCCTACTCGTGGGAACAATTATGGAACCGAGACATTTATATAAAAAGACGGACGAGGAGGGCAGGAGCGGCGAGCGAGCTTAGGGGTGAGTCGGCCGTCTCCGCAAGGGGAGGTCCCTGCAGAGGGCGTAGGAGACGAGAGTTCGCTCGCCATGAGCGAACCGAGGAGGGCCAGTGACACCTCCAGCGTTACTGGCACCTCCGGAGGCGCCATTAGGCGAAAGAGAGGCCGCCCCCCAACAACCGGGGAGTACGCTGGGCTCGCAAACGCAAAGCGAGCCCACACAGAAGCGGTCCTGATGGCGGACGAAGCGGACGCCATCAGGGACTTGGATGACCCGGCCGTTAAGGCGAGGCCGCCCGCCCAGTCTGCGATTCCGCTGCGGGACGCGGCGGAGCTTCTCGCGGAGCTCCGTCACGCCCCCGCAGCGGACTTATCCGCGACGAGGAGGCCGCGCGGATCAGGTCGCCTCCACATCCCGCAACCTCCATGGGACTTACGTCCGGAGGTTGCGGGAGGCGGCCAGCTGGTAAGATGCGTCGCCAGAGTTCGCCTCCTCGTCCCGGGAACGGGACTTGGAGGTGGCAGTGGCGGGGCTGAGGGCAAGGAACGAGGCCCTGGAGGCACAAGTTGCGACCCTCATCGCAGCGGGGCCGAAGGGGGCCACCGTCAATCAAAGGTGGGGACCCCCTCCTCTCCACTTGCATCCCGGAGAGGAGGGGCATCAACGTCGGGGTCTATGAAAAAGACCCCCGGCGTGGCGGTGAGGCCACGAGGCCCTGGAGGACCGGAGGAAGACACCGACTCCGATTTCTTCCAGGGCCTCGTGGAGAGGTCCCCGCGGACCTCCCCACGTAAAGTCCCCCGCCCCCGGACGTCCCCCCCTCCGCCCTCCTCGGAGAACGGAGAGGGGTTGGCGGCTCGGGTGGCGGAGGCAGGGGAGGCGAGGGGGCTTGCCCGTCTCCGGCCTCTCTTGGAGATGGCGGAGCGCGGGCGCCTCCCTCCTAGGAGGAAAGGGCCCTCCCCTTCCACCGATACGGAGGGAGGGGCCCCCTCCTCTGCCGCCCTTAGGAGGCTGAGGAGGGGGTGGTGCCCCGCTCCCCCGTCCCCCGGCCAGCTCGTCCTCCTTTTAATGAGGACGTTCCTTCGGCCTGGACGGGGAATGGCGGGGGCGGGACCCGCGGCTCTTCCGCCTCGGGGGCCGGCGCCCCTCCCCCACCAGGCCAGCTCGCCCCTCCTCAGGGAGGGACGTTCCGTCGGCCACGGGGGAATGGGTGGCGGTCCTGGGGAGGAAGGCCAAGAGGGCGCAGCGTCGGGTGGCTGTGGCCCCACAACCTCCCTCTCGGAGGGGGGTGGTGCCCGCCACCGGTGTGCGGCGATGCCCCCAGGGGGGGGACGGGAAACGGTGGGGGAAAGAAGGGGGGCGGGTGCTACCGCTGTGGTGGCACCGGTCACGTTGTCGCGCGCATGCCGGGCATGCCCCGAGGTCGCCCGGTCGGCATTGTGTACCGAAGGGCCAATGGGTCGTCCCAGCCAATCATGTGCTGGGCCGAGAAGGCGGACGCCCTGGCGGAACGCCTCGCCGAACTCTTCGGCGGGGACGGCGTCCCCCCAAAGAGGAAGAGGAGGGGGAGCCCAAGAAGACTTGGCACCGTATGGGTCGGGGCCTCGCCGCGCGGGTGCCGCGGCGGCGTCGGCCGGGAGGTCCTGGCGGCCGCCCCCCGCCATCGGTGCCCCTCCCCCGATACCATCCCCGCTGTGGTGGCACCTCTCCCTCGGCGACGGTGGCGATGGACGTGGCCGCGGTGGAGCCGGTTGCTCCACCACAAAAGTCCCCTCGGCACGTGGCGATGGACGTGGACGAGGTGGAGCCCCCACAAAAGTCCTCCGGTAGCGGGCCCCTCCAGGCCCGTGGAAAGAGGAGGATCATTGACCCTCCCCCGCCCCAAGTCCAAGAAGATGGGCGGGGGAGCAGTCTCCGAGGGAGAGGGCCCGGCCCTCCCCCGAGAAGGGACCACCCTCGGCCACCCCGAGGAATGTCTTCGTCCGCGGGCGTCGTCCGTCTCCGCCGCCGATCCCCCCTTGAGGGGGGAGGACTATTGGCGGCGGTTGGCGGACCCGAAGGTGGCGCTGGCGGACATCCTCGGGTCTAGGCAACCGAGGGTGGTGCTGACAAGGGCGGGAAATACCCGCCCTGGCAGCTCCGAGGTGGAGGCTGAACCGGCCGCCAACCTGGAGGAGGGGGGAAGGCCAATCGATAATGGCTCCTCCTCCTCCAGTTAGGGTGCTACAGGCCAATCTCAACCACTCGGCTGGGGCCCAGGACTTGTTTGTCCAAACCCTGGCCGAGTGGGAGATTGGCCTGGCGGTCGCGGCGGAGCCGTACAGAGTTCCCGATCGCCCCGACTGGGCGGCGGATCGGGGCGGCTCCGTCGCGATCGCAACGAACTCGGCACCACTCCGGGTGATCGGAAGGGGTGTCGGGTTCGTGGTGGTGGAGTCCAGGTGCGTCACGCTGGCCGGGGTGTATGCCTCGCCCAGCCTGACCCTCGTGGAGTTCGAGTCGCTGCTGGATGGGCTGGGGAGGGTTCTGACCCCTCTCCTGTCCCGTCCAGTGTTGGTCCTAGGGGATTTTAACGCCAAATCCCCAACTTGGGGATCCCCTAGGGCCGACCCACGGGGGATGTGCTGGTAGATTGGTCCTCCGGTCTGGATCTTCGGATCCTCAACCGGGGATCTGCCAGCACGTGCGTGCGGCCACAGGGGGAGTCCATGGTGGACTTGTCCTGGGCTTCTCCGTCGGCCGCACGACGAGTTGGAGCGTGGAGGGTCGCAGATGACCTCGCGACCCTCAGCGACCACCTCTACATCATGTTTGATGTAGGGGGGTGGCCCCAATTGGGGGCCCACCCCCCCGTAGGAGGTGGGCGCTTACGCACCTGGACGAGGACGCGCTGATGGCGGCCTCCTATACCGCGGCCTGGCCCTCGTACGGGCCAGAGCCAGTCGCGGACATAGACGAGGAGGCCTCCTGGCTCCGGGGGCAAATGGCGGCAATTTGTGACGCCGCCATGCCCCGGGTTAGGAGGGTGCAGCGGCGGGCGGTGTACTGGTGGTCGGGCCAGATAGCCACACTCAGAGAAGAGAGTGTGGCAGCCCGACGCCGGTGGACAAGGGCCCGCCGCCGTGCAGTCCGCGACGATGCGGTGGAGGCCACACTCCGCGAGGCATATCGAGACGCATCGAATGCCTTGCGGAGAGCCATCAGGGAGGCCAAGGCATCGGCCTGGGAGGAACTCCTAGGCTCTCTAGACGCCGACCCGTGGGGTCGCCCGTACCGACTGGTACTGGGCCGCCTACGCCCCGCGGGTCCTTCCGTCACGGAGAGCCTAGAACCCGCCGTGCTCCGGTCGGTGGTGAATAAACTGTTTCCCCCCGATGAGGGGGGCAGACCACCACCGGAGCCGCTCGAGGCGGCGCTGACCGCGCTGCCACCATGCGCGGTCAGCGACGAGGAGTTCCGGGACGCCGTCGCCAAGTTAAGGGGGCGAAATAGCGCCCCCGGTCCAGACGGCGTCCCAGGCAGGGCATTAGCCTTGGCCTTACGCGTCCTCGGGCCCCGCTTGAGGTGGCTGTTCGACAGCTGCCTTCAGGCGGGGCGGGTCCCCCTCTTGTGGAAGCAGGCCACGATGGTCCTGCTTCCAAAGGGGGTGGCAGGTCGGCAGCCTCTCCCAAGGCGTACCGACCCATATGCCTCCTTGATGAGGCGGGAAAGCTCTTTGAGCGAATCATAGCTTCCCGCCTCTGGGGGCATATGTCCCGGGTAGGTCCGAACTTGGCACCGTGCCAGTTCGGCTTCCGCGAGGGCCGATCGACCATAGATGCTGTCGATCACGTCAAGGCCCTCGTGGATGAGTCTGTCTCCCGGGGTGGGATGGCGTTGGCGGTGTCTCTTGACATCGCCAACGCCTTCAACTCCCTGCCCTGGGACAGGATTGCGGGGGCACTAGTCGACCATCAGGTGCCCCCGTACCTGAGGAGAGTCCTGGCAGACTACCTCCGGGACAGACGGGTGATATACCCGGGTCGGTACGGGGTGGTAACGCGGGAGGTGAACCGCGGTGTACCCCAGGGGTCCGTGTTAGGACCGTTGTTGTGGAACCTGGGGTACAACCGGGTTCTCCTCACCGCGCTCCCTCACGGCGTCACAGTCGTCTGCTATGCAGACGACACACTTGTGATAGCCGTGGGGGAGGAGTGGGAGAGGCTGCTGGGCCTTGCCGAGGCCGGGGTGGCCTCGGTAGTGGCCTCCGTCCGTCGGCTGGGGCTGCAAGTGTCTCCGGAGAAAACGGAGGCAGCCTGGTTCCATGGGCTGCCTCTGACCCGGAGACCGCCCCAGTCGGTCGTCCGAGTAGGGCCGGTCTTTGTCCGGGTCGAGGAACGAATTAAGTACCTCGGCCTGGACATTGACAGCCGCTGGCGCTTCGAGGGTCACTTTGTCCGACTCGTCCCCCGAGTAGAGGGGGTAGCCGCCCTGTTGGGTCGGCTACTGCCCAATATCGGGGGACCAGAGGAGAGGGTCCGCCGCCTCTACACGGGGGTGGTGCGGGCCATGTGCCTCTACGGGTGCCCAGTCTGGGCCCCGTCCCTGGCGGCCAGGCGGCGCAGCCGTCTATTGCTGCGCCGCGTATATCGGCGAATGGCCGTCAGGGTGGCACGTGGTTACCGCACTATCTCCCATGAGGCGGCGGCAGTCCTGTCGGGGGTAATCCCCTTCGACCTGCAGGCGGAGGCCGAGGCCCGCGTCTTTCGACGGGTCCGGTCACTCCGCCGGGGCGAGGAGGATCCGGCAGGACTGTCGGTCGGTGACCTGAGGCGTCAGGCCCGGCAGCTCGCACTTAGCAAATGGCGGGCGGAGCTCGAAAATTATCGAGCCGCCCGCCAGCGAGCTGTCGGCGCGATCCTCCCACATTTGGAGGAGTGGGTGGATCGTCGGCACGGTAGGCTTACCTACCGGACGACGCAGGTGCTCTCCGGACATGGTTGTTTCGGAGAGTACCTGCATAAAATCGGAGCGGAGGCCACACCAGAGTGCCTATCGTGTGGCGTGGGGGTGGTCGACACCCCCAGCCACACGATAGAGGAGTGCCCAGCCTTTGGCTGGGCACGTGACGATTTGCGGGCTGTTATTGGCCCGGACCTCTGGCCGCCAGCACTTGTTACGGCAATGCTGGCGAGCGAGAGGTCTTGGAGAGCGGTGGCCTCCTTCTGCGAAACCGTTATTTCGCAGAAGGAGGCCGCCGAGCGGGATCGGGAGTCATCCGATCCCGCTCGGCAGGAGAGAAGGCGGGCCAGGAGGGGGCTCCGCTTTAGGCGGCCCCCTCCAAGAGGCCCGCCACCGTGATATAGGCGGGCGGACCCGGCACCAGTCATTCATTTGGTGCCGGGCTCCGCCCGAGTGAGGAGGTAGGTGCCGCTCCGGCGTCGTGTGCCGGGACTTCGGTCCTGGCCGGTCGGGAGCGGCACCAAGGGCTTGGGGAGGACCGCGGTTGGGGCCGCGCCCTCCCCTTGTTACAGCCCACGTTGGCCGCATGGAAGTGTGACCCTTCCATGCGGCGGAGTCAGGAGCGCCGGCTTAGTCGGCGCTCCGTGGGGGAGCGGTCATTGACCTGCTCCCCCGCGAGCACGGATTCCTCTTCCCACGGGAAGAGGACCTCCCCGAGGCGGCGGTCCGGTAGTGTGACCTAGCTTGGTCGTTCCCGGACCGCCGCCGAAGTCGGGCGAGATGGTGGTCACCGTGGGGGTTTTAGTCGGTAAAAATCCGGCACTACCCGCCGTCGCCCCAACGGCGGCGGGTGTCTTTGGAAGATTTCCCCCACGTTAAAAAAAAAAAAAAAAAAAAAAAAAAAAAAAAATGGGTTAGGTCTCACGTTATCGTGCCTCATGTACCATCACCCATGGTTTATTGAAAATGTGTGAATTTTCATGTCATGAGTGAATGGGCGTGCCTCTGTGTGTTCGTATGCATGGTGCGAATGAGAAAGTATGCCTGTATGAGTGAAACTGACTTCGGTCAGTGCATGTATGAGTCTTATTAAATAAACCATTTGTATTCGGCTTTCATGTTAAGTGGCAAAATTACCCCCTCCCCCTCCCCCTTTATCCCTAACCCTAACACCTATCCAGAATTCCTTATCGATCATTTGATCTAACTCCAGGAAATGATCGATTCCTCCCGAAATGCTTACTTGGCATCAAAGTCGAACCAAATACGGTATGTCGCTAGTTATTCCGCACTACTGCGTCCGTGGGCTGATTCGCGGTATCACGGTACGCGCAATCATCCTGCGGCGTAGGTGGTGTGGAATACTGGCAAAGTATAGGGAATACCTGCAAAATTGGGGTCCCCCCAAGAGTGAACACTGAAGAACGCATGAGTATAAATGTACATTTGGCAGAAACAAGCCAAAATAACGCCAATTTTGACGGGATTTTGGCTTGTCGCACTAATGTTTCCATACGGCGATGGCTTTATGGCACATATTCTTGTGCCATAAAGCATCAAATGTTTGCGGCAAGTGCGAAATAAGTCGCGGTTTTGCGCATATGTACAAATATGTACAAAATTTGCGACTTTCTCAGGGAACATTGGCGTAAATATACCGTAAGGTCAGACCAAAACGACGTCGATTTACTTGGCGTAATTTTGGCCTGACACATGATGTATCCATGCTGCGATGATCTCAAACTGCGGAAATGTAAAAGTTTCGGCAATTTGACTCATCAAAAGCGTGTGGCACATGAAACTTGCGGATATTTGCGCCAATTACATGGGAATATGTATCAATCTCGGGAGAGCGTATGTGAGTGAGGATGCAGACCAAATAACGGCAACTAGTTTGTCGTTATTTTGGTCTGATACATGACAAATTCCATACGGCGATGACCATAAACCATGATCTTTTTCATAGCTTATGGCATCAAACGTATGAGACACGTGTAGCATGCATGGGACTATATGTAAAAATGAGCATCGAGCCAAATTTACGACAACCTAGTGTATCGTAACTTTGGCTCGACACACTGTAATACCATGCAAGCGATGACCGTAAACCATGGTTTTTTCCATGGCTTAAGGCTTCAAAAGCATGAGAAAGTGTGGTTTGAACGAGATTTCTGTGGCGAAGGGCTCCTCTGGCCACCACAATGCCACGCTCCGGCGTCGGGAACGACCAAGCCATAACGCGTCCCTACGGGATGATCCAAATTTTTTGGGCTTCCCCGGGACCGCGGAGTGGCCTCTGGTCGTCCCGATGACCGGCGAGCGGCGCGTAGCGTTATGGCGCCACTACCACCGAAAACCAATTTTGGGTTTCCTCTTTTGGGCCACTTTTGGGGGGGGGGGGGGGGGGGGGGGTTGGTAGGCCCGTCGGGGCCGATATAAATCGGTCAAATTTAGCGCCTACGGCCAAAAATAGCCATTTTTTTGGCTATTTTCGGTACTTAGGAGCTAAATTTTGGCACCGCTCGCCCCCTTTTGTACCCCTGTTTTGTGGGTATATCAACCTCCCATTAAGAAAAACCACAAAAAATTCCAAAAAATTCCAAAAAATTCCGTGGTTTTGCCAAAATTTTGGAGATTTTGTCAAAATCATGGTTTTTGAGGGTTTTGCAAGGGTTTTTTGTGCTGGAAAGTCTCTATGGGAGGTTGGATACAGTGTGCCAGAAGACACCCATGCCATGTACGAAGAAAAATCATACTCAAAAAATTCTCCAAAAATTTTTTGAAATTGAGTCTTCGTGTAAGGCATGGAACTTTTGGTATGACTGTATAGAGGGTAACGGGTAGTACACGGTGGCGTTTCGGAAATTTCGAAAAACCCCATATTTCCATGGTGAAAGTCAATTTCCCATGAAACTATGGGGTTTTTCGAAATTTTGACTACCCGCGTGTACCCCCCCGAGTATGTGTGTTGTGGCCTCTAGTAGGAATTGGCAGTATGGGAAATGCTTAAAACACCATGGTTTCCCCATAAACCATGGTTTTTGGGTAAAACATGGGTTTTCTGCACTCCATGTACGCCAAAATCCTCCTAGAGGTTCACTATTAATAGTGTGATGTATGCTTGGGTTCTGCTGAAACTGGTGTGTATGTGTATGGTGTGCCATGGTGTGAATGTGCCCGCATACCATCCTACATGGGTTAGTTTTCACCCGAGTGGAAAACGGTGGCGGCCTACATGTAATTTGCGAAGCGAAAATGCACAGGTTACGCTCCGAGGTAAACGTAGATGTCTACGTTTATCGACCGGACTAACCTTCCAATCATGCACACTTTCGTCATTTTAACTCATTTAAGGGATAAGATTCCAACAGGGGTCATTGTAATCATTCCAAATAGTTGAAGACACATACATAGATCACATTTGGACTCATTTTTCCAATAAGTATAACATTTTTGAACATCATCACATAGCTCATCATATCATTCATATGCATTTTCGTAGCTGCAAATATACGTAGGCACGGGCCGAGTACTCATATGAATGCGGCATATGAGTATTCGACCTACTCGGCGCGGTAGATAGATACCCTTCAGTTATGACCTTCTGTTATAACTGAGGCGGTCGCGAAGCTGGTGGAGGCGCAGCTCTGTTCCCCGGTTGTAATGCGTAAGCGGGTCCATGGGGAACAGGTGAGCGGTGGATCGGAGGGCTTTTTAAAAAAAAAAAAGGTCTTACGTTATCGAGCCGCCCGCCAGCGAGCTGTCGGCGCGATCCTCCCACATTTGGAGGAGTGGGTGGATCGTCGGCACGGTAGGCTTACCTACCGGACGACCCAGGTGCTCTCCGGACATGGTTGTTTCGGAGAGTACCTGCACAAAATCGAAGCGTAGGCCACACCAGAGTGCCTGTCGTGTGGCGTGGGGGTGGTCGACACCCCCAGCCACACGATAGAGGAGTGCCCAGCCTTTGGCTGGGCACGTGAAGATGTGCGGGCCGTTATTGGCCCGGACCTCTCGCCGCCAGCACTTGTCACGGCAATGCTGGCGAGCGAGAGGTCTTGGAGAGCGGTGGCCTCCTTCTGCGAAACCGTTATTTCGCAGAAGGAGGCCGCCGAGCGGGATCGGGAGTCCTCCGATCCCGCTCGGCAGGAGAGAAGGCGGGCCAGGAGGGGGCTCCGCTTTTAGCGACCCCCTCCAAGAGGCCCGCCCCCGCAATGTAAGAGGGCGGACCCGGCACCAGTGATTCACTTGGTGCCGGGCTCCGCCCGAGTGAGGAGGTAGGTGCCGCTCCGGCGTCGTGTGCCGGGACTTCGGTCCTGGCCGGTCGGGAGCGGCACCGAGGGCTTGGGGAGGACCGCGGTTGGGGCCGCGTCCTCCCCTTGTTATAGCCCACGTTGGCCGCATGGAAGTGTGACACTTCCTGAGTCGGCGAGGCGGTGGTCACCGTGGGGGTTTTAGTCGGTAAAAATCCGACACTACCTGCCGTCGCACCAACGGCGGCGGGTGTCTTTGGAAGATTTCCCCACATTAAAAAAAAAAATGGGTTAGGTCTCACGTGCCTCGTGTGATATTGCCCATAAATGTTTAAAAATGTGTCTTTTTCACAACATGAGTGCGTGCACGTATGCTTGTGTGTGCGTATGCATGGTACGATTGCTGAACACTGTTGTATGAGTGAAAATGACTTCGGTCATTGCATGTATGATTATTATTAACAATCCTATATGTTTTCGATTTCGGTGTTAACAAACAAATTACCCCCCCCCCCCCCCCCCCCTTTCCCTAACCCTAACCCATATCCAAATCCTTTTCCGGTCACTTGATCTAACTCCATAAGGTGACCGAATCCTTCCAAACTGTTTGCTTGGCACCGAAATCGAAGCAAATACGGAGTTCCTCCAGTTATTCCGCACTACGACGTCCGTGGGCTGATTCGTGGCATCACGATATGTTCGATCAGTTCGCGGCGCTCGTGCTGTGGAATACTGTGGAAAACATAGGGAATACCTGCAAAACGGGGTTACCTCAAAAGTGAACACTGAAATATGTATGTATGCATGTGTATAAATGAATATTTGGAAAAACAAGCCAAAATAACGCCAATTTTGACGGGATTTTGGCTTGTCGCATTAATGTTTCCATACTGCGATGGCTTTTTGGCACATATTCTTGTGTCTTAAAGCATCAAATGTTTGTGGCGAATGCGGAATGAGTCACATTCATGTGCATAAATAAACATGCACATGAAATGTGACCTTTTCTGGGGAAATTGGTGCGAGTATGCCGTAAGCTCAAACCAAAACTACGCCAATTTAATTGACGTGGTTTCGGTTTGACACATGACGCATCCACGCCGCGATGACCTCAAATTGTGGAATTGTCAAATTTTCCACAATTTGAGACATCAAAAGCGCGTGGCGCATGATAATTATGGATACTCGCACTAAATACACGGGAATTGTTGTACTCCGGGAAAAGAGAGAGGGAGAGAGAGTGACTAAACAAACCAAAATTGCGACAACCAACTTGTCGTAATCTTGATTTGGTACACATTAATTCCGTACTGCGATGACCCTAAACCATGATCTCTTTCATGGTTTAGGGCATCAAACGTACGAGATAAGTGTATTATGCGTGGGTTTAAATGTAAAAGTGGGAATCGAGCCAAACTTGCGACAACTTAATGTGTCGTAACTTTGGCTCGACACACGGTAATACCATGCAGGCGAAGACCATAAACCATGGTTTTTTCCATGGTTTATGGCTTCAAATGCATAGAAAAGTGTGGTATGAACGTAATTTCAGTGGCGAAGGGCTCCTCTGGCCGCCACAATGCCACGCTCCGGCATCGGGACGATCAGAGGCCACTCCGCGGTCCCAGGGAAGCCCAAAGACTTTGGATCTTCCCGTACGGGACGTTCGGCAAGGGAGGGGGGCGCCGCGCCGAGCGAAGCGAGGCGCGAAATTTTTTGACCTTTTTTTTCTTGAGGCTCAAGGTCACAAGCGAAAAAAGGCGAAAAATCGGTCGAATTTAGCACCTGCGGCCAAAAATAGCCATCTTTTTGGCTGTTTTCGGTCGTAGGGACTAAATTTCGGCTGCGCCCCCCCCCCCCCTCTTGCACCCCTGTTTTGCGGGTATAACAACCTCCCATAGAGAAATCTTGCAAAAAACTCCAAAACTCCTAAGATTCCATGGTTTTGCCAAAATTTTGGAGATTTTGTCAAGATCATGGTCTCTGGGGGTTTTTATGAGGAGTTAGTTGCTCGATGTATCTATGGGAGGTTGTATACAGCGTGCCGGAAGACATCCGTGACATACATGAAGAAAAATCATACTCAAAAAGTTCTCCAAAAACTTTTTGAAATTGAGTCTTTGTGTAAGGCATGGAACTTTTGGTATGACTGTATAGAGGGTAACGGGTAGTATACGGTGGCGTTTCGGAAGTTTCGAAAAGCCCCATATTTCCATGGTGAAAGTCAATTTCCCATGAAACTATGGGGTTTTTCGAAATTTTGACTACCCCCGTGTACCCCCCCGAGTATGTGTGTTGTGGCCTCTAGTAGGAATTGGCAGTGTTAGGAGTGCTTAAAACACCATGGTTTCCCCATAAACTACGGTTTTTGGGTTAATCATGGATTTTCTGCACCCCGTATACGCCCAAATCCTCCTAGAGGTACACTCTTGGAATTCAAATGTATGCCTGGGTCTTGCTGCGACATGTGTGAATGTGTATGGTGTGTTATGGGGGTGTGAATGTGCCCGCATACCATCTCACATGGGTTAGTTTTCACCCGAGTGGAAAACGGTGGCGGCCTACATGCAATTTGCGAAACGAAAACGCACAGGTTATAGTCCGGGGTAAACGTAGTTCTCTACGTTTATCGACCGGACTAACCTAAAATCATAAACTTAATTCATTTTAGTTCATTCACGGGTTTGGAATCCAACTGGGGTTAAGAGAAACGACGCAACTAGACAAAAACATACACATGGAACTCATCTTTCATGCATTTTTAATCATTTTTTATCATTTTTTCCGTTCATCTGACATCATCATCTACATGCGTTTTCGTAGCTGCAAATATACGTAGGCACGGGCCGAGTACTCATATGATTGCGGCATATGGGTATTCGACCCACACGGCGCGGTAGATAGATACCACTTAGTTATGACCTTCTGTTATAACTGAGGCGGTCGCGAATCTGGTGGAGGCACAGCTCTGTTCCCCGGTTGTAATGCGTAAGCGGGTCCATGGGGAACAGGTGAGCGGTGGATCGGAGGGTATTATTTAAAAAAAAAAAAAAAAAGGTCTCCACGGACCTGTCTTTTTGTCCAGATGGGAGGGGAGGTGAACCCCTACGTGGCGCGTCCCCAGGTGGCGGATACGCGAATGCTCGCTGCTCGCACTTTGGCCTTCGGACCCAGGTGCGAGCAGAGGGTAGGAGTGAAATAAAATAGCTCCCGCGGACCAAACACTCTTCCCCCAGGGACTGCCGGCCTCTCGGTCGGTTCTGGCGAACCCGGGGTACCTGAGCCGGGGGTTGATGAGCGCCATCCGCCTCCTAATACCGTAAGCCTCTTGGCGGCTTCAACGACCCTCACAGGGCGTGGTGAGGGAACGTTGCCGTCAAGAAGCCCGGGGGTCTTGCCTTAAACGGCCGGACCAAGAGGAAGAAAACCTCTATAAAAATCACCCCAATCCCAAGGTATGATGCGCGCCGAGGGGATGAATGACCGGTGGGTTAACCGGTTGATAGCGATCAACCTCTGGGGCACCTGCCGCACCCCAGTTGTATGTAGGCTTACCCGGGTATGGCGGCTCTGCCCGGGTGGACACCCTTTTCCGACCATTCTCGTGGGAACAAATTATGGACTTTAGCAAGAAAACTATAAGTGTGACGGATGAGGGGAACGGAGCGGCAACTTCATCAGCTGCTGGTGAGGAGCCACCAAGTGTAGCCGGTACATCAGGCGCCAGTGACGCTTCTGTGGCGGCATCAGGAGTTTTCCTGATGCCGTCAGACAAGAGGGGGGGGTGTCAAGGTGGACCGCCTCCCGGGCGAATCGGTTAAGGCCTACCGCTCCCGTAGGAGCAAGATAGGCCTTGCCGCTAAGCGGCTTCGGAGTGGTAGCCAAAGTCAGGAGGTGTCAGTGACGGACACTGACACGTCTGAATTTGACGTGGATATGTCATCATCTGGAGAAGCTTCTTTCTATGAACTTAATAAGAGCAAAGAGAACAAGATGCTCAAAGCGGAGCTCGCCACGTTGAAGGAAGAACTTGTGACCTGTCAGCAACAACTGCTGTGCCTGACGCAGCAGATTGAATCGCTGACGGCGTTTCACCCAGCTCCGAGGAGGTACCTGTGCCGGCTGTCCCAGCCCCACTTGCTGTCAGTGGTGAGGGTCTGAGGATCCTTATTACCGAAATTGTAAAGGAGGTTCTTGGCTCACAAGAGATTACAGAGTTCCGCTCTGGCATCTCAAATTTGGGGCATACGGCCACAATGGAGAGGACTGCGTCGAAGATGAGGCAGCGTCCTAGGACACCTCATGATGGCAGTACATGTACTTGTACTGCCACGGAAGAAGAGGAGATGGCGCCAACACCGCCGCAGCCGCCGCGCACGAAGCCTCCTCAGGAGGCGTGGGAGACGGTGACCACCCGTAGAGCGAGGCGACTGCTCAAGTCGACTGGCACTGCGGGCCCGCCTGCGGTCACGCAACGTAGCGCACCGGAGAAGTCTGCACCGCAGATGAAGGGGAAGATCCCGAGAGCACCTAGGAGGAAGCCGGACGCGGTAGTGGTAAAAGTTACCGCTGAACGCTCGTACGTGGGTGTCCTGAAGGAAACACGGAGCAAGGGTAACTTTGCTGATGTGCGGGTGTCCGGACATAGGAAAACCAGAGCGGGTGACCTCCTCATTGAGGTGGAGGGGAAGGAGGGACAAATTGAAAAGGCGCAAGAGGAGCTACGACGCGTGCTTGGGGATTCGAACGTGACGAAAGTCTTAAAAGAAATGAGGGATTTCGAAGTTAAAGGCCTCGACGTTCTTTCAGAAAAACAGGAAGTCAAAGTCACCGTTGCGGCCCTGCTGCCAGAGGCGGCCCAGGTGGATGTAAAAACCATGCCCATGGGATTTGGGGGCAGCAAGATCGCCCATGGGGTCGTTTCAGCGGAATACGCTGATATTCTAGATAAAATTGGACGATTTCGCGTCGGATTTGTATACGGCAGGATTGTTATGGTTCCCCTATTTTGCGATGCTTCAAGTGTCACCACTTCGGGCATCAGGCGGCGAGGTGCACTGCCGTAGAGGATTTGTGCAGGCGTTGTGGTGCCACCGGGCACAAGATGGCCACCTGTACCGCAAAGTACAAGTGTTCGATCTGTTCGAAGGAGGAAAAGGCGTCTAAGACAATCTCGCGGGGTCGGCTAGATGTCCGGCCTACCAGGAGGTCCTCGCGAGGTGGCGGCCCTCTTAGGTCGCTAAAACGAGAGTAACGGCGGCGCCCCCACGAAGTAATGCTTAACGGGCGGTTTCCGGAGGGTCGCAGAGACCTAAGAGGGTCGTAGAGGGTGGGTTTTAGTGGGTAGGGGACGGTTGCGTCCGAGTCCCACACTACCCGGCGCATGGCCGCACTCGTTTTCGGGTGCGGACGTGCGCCGTGTGTGCGTAAATGCATTTCCCCTCCTCGGTCAGAAAAAAAAAGGTCTGGGTTAGGTCTGGGTTACCCCCTCCTCACCACTTACATCTCGGAGAGGAGGGGCATCAACGTCGGAGTCTCCTAAAAAGACCCCCAGCGTGGCGGTGAGGCCACAAGGCCCTGGAGGACCGGAGGAAGATACGGACTCCGATTTCTTCCAGGGCCTCGTGGAGAGGGCCCCGCGGACCTCTCCGCGTAAAGTCCCCCGCCCCCGGTCGTCCCCCCCTTCGCCCTCCTCGGCGAACGGAGCGGGGATGGCGGATCGGGTGGCGGAGGCAGTGGAGGCAAGGGTGCTCGCCCGTCTCCGTCCTCTCTTGGAGATGGCGGAGCGGGCGGGTGATATCCTCCCTCCCAGGAGAAAAGCGCCCCCCCCCCTTCCACCGATACGGAAGGTGGGGCCCTCTCCTCTTCCGCCCTTAGGCGGCTGAGGAGGGGAAAAAAGAAGGTGCAGGCCCCTGCCCCGCCACCTCCGTCCTCCCGGTCAGCTCGTCCTCCCTTCGAGGGGGACGTTCCTTCGGCCGGGACGGGGAAAGGCGCGGGCGGGACCCGCGGCTCTTCCGCCCCGGGAACCAGCGCCCCTCCCCCTACCAGGCCAGCTCGCCCCTCCTCACGGAGGGACGTTCCGTCGGCCACCGGGGGGGTGGGTAGCGGCCCTGGGTAGGAAGGCCAAAATGGCGCACCGCCAGGTGGCTGTGGCCCCACAACCTCCCTCTCGGAGGGGGCCACCAGTGCTGGGGCCCGCCAACAGAAGACGGGTAAGGGGAAGGGGAAGAAGAAAAAGGGGAAGAGTGCTGCGGCAGTATCGCTAACGTAACGCTATGCGGAGCCTCAGGAGGTCCCCAAGGGGGCCAGAAGACGGGTAAGGGGAAGGGGAAGAAGAAAAAGGGGAAGACGGGTGCCTTGGCACCTGTCTCCCCCCCCTCCGGCCATGCCCGTAAAACAAGACGAAGGTGGTGCTCCCCGGGGCCTTGGCGACACCCCTCCCGTTCCCCAAAAAACAAGTGGGAAGGAGAAGCCCCGCCTTACGCGTTCTCCCAAGAGGGCGGCCGTATCGCCGTAACGCTATGCGGAGCCTCAAGGAGGTCAGCATTGAGGAGGTTAGGTACCGGAAGGGCCAATCGGGATCCTCTATCATAGAGATTCCGTGCCCTTCCGGTACCGAGAAAGCGGACGCCCTGGCGGAACGCCTCGCCGAACTCTTCGGCGGGGACGGCGTCAGGGTGCCCCCCCCCCCCATGAAGACCGCTGAGGCGAGCCTTAGCGGTCTTGATGAATCCACCACCACCCAACAGGTGGTGGAGGCGGTGGCTTGAATTGTGTGAGTGAGTATGAAAATGCAAGGTGGGGAGTGTCCGGCGGGCCAGGTCACTACTGGCCCAATCCGGACCTCCCCCAATGGACTTGGCACCCTATGGGTTAGATGCCCGATCGCGGCCATGCGTAAACTGGCCGGGGCGGGCCGCTTCCGCCTGGGGTGGTGCTCACCCGGGGTCCAGGTACTGGCGACACGCCCTCCCAGGTGCCATCGGTGCCTGGAGGTGGGACACCTCCAGTCCCAATGCCCTGGGGGGGCAGATAGGGGTGGCCGGTGCTACCGCTGTGGTGGCACCGGTCACGTGTCGCGCGCATGCCGGCCACCCCCGAGGTGCCCGGTCTGTGGCGACCTGGGTCGCCCAGCCAATCATGACCTGGGCGCCCAGGGTTGTGCTCCTCCTCCCTCCAAAAGGAAGAGGAGGGGGGAAGAAGAAGCAGGCGGAGCCTGCCGGGGGTGCGGCGGTGTCGGCTGGGAGTACTGGGAGTGTCGACGTTTTGTTGGATCATTTCTTCCCGGCGACCGGCGGGAGCTTTGGTTGAGAAGAAGTTTGAATGGGCCGAAGTAAATGACCATCCCCCGCCCCTTCGGCGGCGACGGTGGTGATGGACGTGGACGAGGTGGAACCGGTTGCTCCACCACAAGAGTGCACGCCCCCCCCTCTTCCAGTAGCGGGCCCCTCCAGGCCCGTGGAGAGAGGAGGATCGTCGACCCTACCCCGCCCCAAGTCCAAGAAGAAGGGCGGGGGAGCAGCATCGGAGGGAGAGGGCCCGGCCCTCCCCCAAGAAGGGACCACCCTCGGCCACCCCGAGGAAGGTCTGCGTCCGCGGGCGTCGTCCGTCTCCGCCGCCGATCCCCCCTTGCTCGGGGAGGACTATTGGCGGCGGTTGGCGGACCCGAAGGTGAAGCTGACGGACATCGTCGGGTTTAGGCAACCGAGGGTGGAGCTGACAGGGGTGGAAAATACCCGCCCTGTCAGCTCGGAGATGGAGGCCGAACCGGCCGCCAACCTGGAGAAGGAGGGGAAGGCTAATCAATAATGCCTCCTCCTCCTCCTCCAGTTAGGGTGTTGCAGGCCAATCTCAACCACTCGGCTGGGGCCCAGGACTTGTTTGTCCAAACCCTGGCCGAGTGGGAGATTGGCCTGGCGGTCGCGGCGGAGCCATACAGAGTTCCCGATTGCCCTGATTGGGCATTCCCGTGCCGACCGCCGAAGCGAATGGACGTGCGTCGCTCCGGAGCTCCTGGTGTTTACGTTTTTTTTTCGTGTTTACGTCGTGTTCCTCGCGTCGTATCCCTTTCGCGTCGTGTCCCTTCGACGCTTCGTGGTTTCGTGTGACGGAGAGTTGCTGCAGGCCCCATATTTGAGGAGTGCGTACCTGTGGGGGTCCATATGGACCCACTTAAGAAAAATTTTGGGTCCGGGTCTCTTGAGACCCTGGATTTTGAAATGGAGGAGAGCGCACCGCTGGAGCAAAGGCGCGGCTCCGTGAGCAGCGTACGCAGTGACCGGAGCTGCGCTAGTGTGAGTGTTGGGGTGAAGAGGGGGGTGAAGCGTGTGTGTGATGAGGCGAGTGATGGTATGAATGTTAGTGCGAATGTTAGTGCGAATGTTTGTGAGAATGATGGAAATGAGTGGGAGTTGATGAAAATGAGAGTGATTGGTGAAAAGTTGCGAATGTTTTTGTTTAAAGAAGTTAACAAAGTCAATAAGCATTCGTGTGAGTTTGTCCTGAATTGTGTGAGTGAGTATGAAAATGTGTTGGCAAAAATGATGTGTAAGAATGAAAGGCTGCGTGGAAGACTGGAAGAGTGCGAAAAGAGAACGAATGTGTGTGCGCCTGTGTCGTACGCTAGTGTGGCTGCGGCTAAGAATGTTAGTGGTGTGAGTGTGAACGGAAAGATTGAGGGTATGTTTGTTAAGCCCAGGAGAATGAATGAGAAGTCCTATGCAGTTATTGTGAAAGGCAAGGACGAAACTGAGAAAATGACCAGTGAGCAAGTGAGAGAGAAAGTGTTAAAGAATGTTAGTAAGTGTGTGGATGTGCGTGTGAAAGCCGTGAGAAAGATTAGGAGTGGTGGGATTGCGATCGAGACCGTCAGCGAGAGTGAGCTGTGTAAATTAAAAGAGTGTCGAAAGTTTGAAGAACTAGGCTTGAGGGTCGAATCGCCGCGCAAAGTAGGCCCCAAAGTTATTGTGTATGATGTGCAGAATGAAATGACGAATGAGGGTTTTATGAATGAGTTATATGAAAAGAATTTGAACGAATGTGTGAGTGAGAGTGAATTTAAAAACAGTGTGAGAGTGGTGAATCGTATGGGTAAGAAAGGAGCGAGTGTGGGAAATATGATTTTGGAAGTGAATGCGAATATTAAGAAGAAAATATGTATGGATGGACGTGTATATATCAACTGGATGGCCTACAAAGTGAGAGAATTTTACAGTGTCCTGAGGTGCCACAAGTGTTACGCATTTGGGCACATGATGAAGGAGTGCACTGTTAAAGAGAAATTGTGCCAGCGATGTGGTGAGAATGGCCATTTGAGTGCGACGTGTAAGAATGCATGTGTGTGCAGTAATTGTAAATTGAGGGGAAGAAAGAGTGACCACTCTGTGATGTCCGATGAGTGCGAGGAATATAAGAGAATGTTAGAAAGAGAGAAAGCAAGAATAAATGGCGAATGAATGTTTAATTATTCAATGTAATTGTCAACGTTCTTATGTCGTCTTGTGTGATTTGGGTCGCGTTATGAATGAGAAGAGGGTGAGTGTGGCTCTGTTGCAAGAGCCATATGTACTAAATGGATGCCTGAAGGGACTACCGTCGAGTATGAGTGTGTTCGTGAGCGAAAGTGTAGATATTAAGGCGGCGGTAGTAGTGAATGATGTGAACATAGAGTGTATGTGCGTGAGAGAGTTTACGAATGAGTATGGAGTGTGCGTATGGATGAAAGGGGACTTCGGGGAAATGTATGTGACATCCGTGTACTGCCGGCATGGCCGAGAGATCGAGCCGTACCTGGCGTACATGGAGAGAGTACTTGGAATGGTGAATGGGAAGTGTGTGTTGTTCGGAATGGATGCGAACGCCGTATCGCCCTTGTGGTTCAGCAAGGGCGATCGGCGTAGTAGAGAGAGTGAGCTGCGGGGAAGGATCTTGGAAGAATGGTTGATTGCGAATGAGTTAAGTGTGTTGAATGAACCGAGTGAATGGTATACGTTTGAGAGTACGAATGGGAAGAGTGACATTGATGTAAGCGTGGTAAACGGTGCCGGAATTATGTTTAAGTTTGAATGGGAAATTAAGAACGAATGGGGTATTAGCGATCACAATGTGATCCTAATACGTTTGAATGCGGAGGTGAGAGGGAATGAGAATGAACCGATGAGGAAGTGGTGTTGTAAAGATGTGGACTGGGAAGCATATGCACGTGATCTGAGAACGGTAGCTGTTGCGAAGTGTGAAGGTATGCTAGAAGATATGAATGCGGAAGGTATGGTTGAGGACATATCCTCATGGATTCTGGAGGTGAATGGACGACATTTGCGTGAGAGAGTAAATGTGAATAAGCGAAAGATTGTCTGGTGGACGGATGAGTTGGAGCGAATGAAAAAGTGTGTGCGCAAATGTAGGAGAAAGTTTCAGAATGCGAGGAGACGAATGTGCGAGGATGTAGAGAGAATGAAATCTGAATACAAGAGAAGAGTGCATGAGTATAAGAAAGAAATATGTAGAGTGAAAGAGATGAACTGGCGACAGTTCGTCAGTGTGCAAGGCAACCAGGATCCATGGGGAGATGTGTATAAGCTATGTAGAGGAAAAAATGCGTGCGAGAAACTGAGTAGTGTGAAATGTGGTGAGCGAATGACCAATACATGGAAAGATAGTGTGAACGTTTTGTTGGATCATTTCTTCCCAGTCGCGAGTATGAGATGTGAGCATGTAGATTATGAGCGGGAGCCTTTGGTTGAGAAGAAGTTTGAATGGGCCGAAGTAAATGAGGCAGTGCGAAAGCTGAAAAGAAAAAAGCCACCGGGTATGGATGGTGTGAGCTCGGAAATGGTTCGTGTGTTCTGGAGAGTGTTGCCTGAATGGATGAAGAGTATGTATGATAAATGCTTGAATGAGGGTACCTTCCCTAGCAGATGGAAAATGGCCAGAGTGATTGTATTGTTGAAGTCCCCTGAGAGATTGCGATCGGACCCTTCATCGTATAGGCCGATATGTTTGTTGCCGGCGTGTTCGAAGATATTGGAGAGAATGATGGTGAATCGGCTAGAGCGAAAGGTTAAAGATAGAATGAATGGGGCACAACATGGCTTCGTGAAGGGCCGATCAACTGAGAGTGCATGGTGGAAGCTGAAAGAGTATGTGTCTGAAAGTGAACGAAAGTATGTCCTTGGAGTTTTTGTTGATTTTCGTAGTGCATTCGACAAATTGGAGTGGAAGTGCGTGATTGAGAAACTGAGAGAATGTGAATGTGATGAGTTGGATTTATGGATGTCGTATTTTAGTAATAGGAAAGTATGCATGGTAGGTGCGAATGAAACAGTATGGAAGGATGTGAGCCGCGGCTGTCCGCAGGGGTCCATCTGTGGACCATTCATTTGGAACCTGATGATGGATGGGCTCCTGTGGCGGCTGGCGGAGAGTGATTGTAAATGTGTTGCGTATGCGGATGATTTGTGTTTGATTGTGGACGGGCAGAGCAGAGTGGATCTGGAACGAAAGACGACTGAGTGGATGAGGATTGTGCATGAATGGGGTGAGAGTGTTGGAGTGAGTATTTCGGAAGAGAAAACCGTGTGCATGTTGACGAAAGGGACACTCGCTGGCACAAGGCGTCCCAGTGTACGTGGGAATGGAAAAGTGTTGAAGTATGCGGAATGTGTGAAATACTTGGGCATATGGATGAGTGAAAGGATGAGTTTTAAGGTGCACTTGAGTAGAATGAATGACAAGATTATGAATGTGGTGGGTAAAATAAGACGTGTGTTGAGACGTGAGTGGGGCCTAAAGCGGCGAGCGATGCGTATGTGGTACAAGTGTTTGTTCGTGTCATGTGTAATGTATGGAGCGAGTGTATGGTGTGATGTCATGAGGTACGGGTATGGAAGGGAAAGCATGAATCGGTGTCAACGTGTAGTGTTGTATGCATGTCTGAGCGTATGTAGGACGGTCTCGACCGAAAGTACGCAAGTTTCAATGAGTGCGTTACCGTGGGATCTGGAGTGCTTGAGGAAAGGCCTGTTACGTAGAATGAAGAATGGCATGGATGTGGGAGCGAATGGGTTGATTACGAATGAGTGTATACGTGGCAGGTCGGTGAGCGAATGCGAAAGGATGCTGAATGATAGAGTGTATGAATGCTGGCAGAGAAGATGGGATGCGAGTATGAAGGGTAGAGCTTTGTATGAATATGTGAAGAACGTGAAGTTTGCTGAAGAGAATGAATGGTTTGAACCTGGGCTGTATGCATGTTATTGGTTGACTGGGCATGGGAGTATGAATGGGTTTCTGTATGATAGGGGTTTGAGTGAAACTGAGATGTGTGTATGCGGCATGGTGCGAGAGGACTGGAAGCATGTGTTGTGTGAATGTGTGTTGTATGGTGACTTGCGTGATTTGCATGCGTGTGGGGTGTATATGAGGGGTGATTGGAGTGTGAATGTTGGACGAATGCTAGAATGCAAGGAACAGTATGAACGTTTTTGTGTGTATGCAAATGGTGTGTTTGAGGGACGGAAGCGTGGGAGGGTATGAGTGGAATGTGTGATGTGTATATGGTATGAATGATGGAAGTGTGGCATGAATGGGGCGTGATTGGTAGATTGGTGCGTGTATGGCTCGAATGATGTAACTGTCAGGGTGAGTGAGTGTGTGAGTGGAACGAATGATGCATGGTGTGAACGATGTATGTATGGGAATGAATGATGTATGTATGGAATGAATGGGTATGTATGGAACGAGTGATTGGGAAGTGCAGGTGGGACGCTGCAGGTGGGCCCGTAAAACTGTCGCCCTGTATGCGTTCCTGGGGAGTGGCGACCCCACACGCTCTATGCGCTCGCCTCACCAAGGCGTGGGGGCGCAGGACCCCAGAATTGGTAGTACCCTGTTGCTACGAACATCCGACCAGTGATGTAAACTGGTACCCGCGGGGATTGGGATGCCCCCAGGGATTATCCTTTTTTTTTTCTTTTTTTTACAAATAGCCCTCCGATCCGCCGCTCACCTGTTCCCCATGGACCCGCTTACGCATTACAACAGGGGAACAGAGCTGTGCCTCCACCAACTTCGCGACCGCCTCAGTTACGACAGAAGGTCATAACTGGGGGGTATTATATCTACCGCGCCGTGTGGGTCGAAAACTCATATGCCGCACTCATATGGGTAGTCGACCCAAGCCTACGTATATTTGCAGCCACGAAAATGATATGATGTGAAAATGACCCATGATCATGAATGAAATAAGTGTAAAAAATGCTTAAAAATGTCCTCTCAGTGATTTGTACTTCGGATTGTGAGATGAATAGCTGCCCATGCTGGGTTCAAGACCCGTGAAATGATTTGAGATGTTTTAAATGAGATGTTTGCAGGTTAGGCCGGTCGATAAACGTAGAGCACTACGTTTACCCCGTGCCTAACTCTGCGCATTTTCGTATCGCAAATTACATGTAGGCCGCCACCGTTTTCCTCTCGGGTGAAAACTTAACCCATGTATGTGATATGCGGACACGTTCGCACCCCATATCACACCATACACTTGTACACGTATCACACCGTACACAGTCATGCCATACAGCAATACCTGTGGACCCTAGAAGGCACTTGGCGCATATAGAGTAGGGAAAACCCATGATTATCCCAAAGAACCATGTTTTATGGGAAAACCATGGTGTTTTTCGTCTTCTCCACGCAGCCAATTCCTACTAGGGGCCACATCACGCATTCCCCGGGGGGGGGGGGGGGGGGTATACGGGGGTAGACAAAACTTCGAAGAACCCCATAGTTTCATGGGAAATTAACTTTCACCATGGAAATACGGGGCTTTTCGAAATTTCCAAGACGTCACCGTATATTACCCATTACCCTCTATACAGTCATACCAAAAGTTCCATGCCTTACACGAAGACTCATTTCCAAAAAATTTTCGGAGAATTTTTTGAGTATGGTTTTCCTTCATGTATGTCATGGATGTCTTCCGGCACGCTGTATGCAACCTCCCATAGGTACTTTCAGGCAAATAAACCCACTTAAAAACCCCCAAAGACCATGATTTTGACAAAATCTCCAAAATTTTGGCAAAACCATGGAATTTTTTGGAATTTTTTGGATTTTTTTGCAGGTTTTCTCTATGGGAGGCTGTTGTACCCACAAAACAGGGGAACAAAAAGGGGGGCGAGTGGTGTCAAAATTCCGCCCCTACGTACAAAAAACGACCAAAAAAATGGCCATTTTTTGCCGCAGGCGCTAATTTCGACCGATTTTTTTTGCTTAAAAATAAAAAAAAAAGCAAAAAAAAATTTTCCCGCCGGGTCAGGCCCCAGGGATTATCCCTGGCCCGATCTTGAGGTCGGCCCACGGAAGGTGGTGCAATCGCGGGGGCAGTGGTTTCAACAGCCGTATGCTGGTTACGGAAACCGGGTGGGCAACCCCCGGGGACCGGGGCGTGTGTGCAGCGCCATATCTGCACGGGCGCCAGACTGCTCAGCTGGTAGGGCGTTGGAAAGTCGCCCGGCCCCACCAGTGGTGCTGCCTAACCTTGTGGGAGGGTAGCAAACTGGTATGTCCCATACGGGATGCGCTGATTGGGCGTGAACCCAATCCCGCGCCCATGGGGGCCGTCTCGATAAGGCGCAAGCCAGGCGCGGGACGTAAAACTACCACGACGTAATGCCCTGATTGGGCGGCGGATCGGGACGGCTCCGTCGCGGTCGCAACTAATTCCGCACCCCTCCGGGTGATCGGAAGGGGTCGCGGGTTCCTGGTGGTGGAGTCCAGGTGCGTCACGCTGGCCGGAGTGTATGCCTCGCCCGCCCTGACCCTCGTGGAGTTCGAGTCGCTGCTGGATGGCCTGGGGAGTGTTCTGACCCCTCTCCTGTCCCGTCCAGTGTTGGTCCTATGGGACTTTAACGCCAAATCCCCAATTTGGGGATCCCCTAGGGCCGACCCACGGGGGGATGTGCTGGTAGGTTGGTCCTCCGGTCTGGATCTCCGGATCCTCAACCGGGGATCTGCCAGCACGTGCGTGCGGCCACAGGGGGAGTCCATAGTGGACTTGTCCTGGGCTTCTCCGACGGCCGCACGACGAGTTGGAGCGTGGAGGGTCGCAGATGATCTCGCGACCCCCAGCGACCACCTCTACATCATGTTTGTTGGGCCCAATTGGGGCCCACCCCCCCGTAGGAGGAGGGCGCTTACGCACCTGGAAGAGGACGCGCTGATGGCGGCCTCCTATGCCGCGGCCTGGCCCTCGTACGGGCCAGAGCCAGTCGCGGACATAGACGAGGAGGCCTCCTGGCTCCGGGGGCAAATGGCGGCAATTTGTGACGCCGCCATGCCCCGGGTCAGAAGGGTGCAGCGGCGGGCGGTCTACTGGTGGTCGGGCCAGATAGCCACACTCAGAGAAGAGAGTGTGGCAGCCCGACGCCGGTGGACAAGGGCCCGCCGCCGAGCAGTCCGCGACCATGCGGTGGAGGACACCCTCCGCGAGGCATATCGAGACGCATCGAATGCCTTGCGGAGAGCCATCAGGGAGGCCAAGGCATCGGCCTGGGAGGAACTCCTGGGCTCTCTAGACGCTGACCGTGGGGTCGCCCGTACCGGCTGGTACTGGGCCGCCTACGCCCCGCGGGTCCTTCCGTCACGGAGAGCCTAGAAACCGCCGTGCTCCGGTCGGTGGTAAATAAACTGTTTCCCCTCTATGAGGGGGGCAGACCACCACCGGAGCCGCTCGAGGCGGCGCTAATCGCGCTGCCACCATGCGCGGTCAGCGACGAGGAGTTCCGGGACGCCGTCGCCAAGTTAAGGGGGCGAAACACCGACCCCGGTCCAGACGGCGTCGCAGGCAAGGCATTTGATTTGTCTCTTGACATCGCCAATGCCTTCAACTCCCTGCCCTGGGACAGGATTGCGGGGGGACTAGTCGACCATCAGGTGCCCCCGTACCTGAGGAGGGTCCTAGCAGACTACCTCCGGGACAGACGGGTGATACACCCGATTCGGTTCGGGGTGGTAACGCGGGAGGGGAACCGCTGTGTACCCCAGGGGTCCGTGTTAGGACCGTTGTTGTGGAACCTGGGGTGCAACCGGGTTCTCCTCACCGCGCTCCCTCACGCCGTCACAGTCGTCTGCTATGCAGACGACACTCTTGTGATAGCCGTGGGGGAGGAATGGGAGAGGCTGCTGGGCCTTGCGGAGGCCAGGGTGGCCTCGGTAGTGGCCTCCGTCCGTCGGCTGGGGCTGCAAGTGTTTCCAGAGAAAACTGAAGCAGCCTGGTTCCATGGGCTGCCTCTGACCCGGAGACCGCCCCAGTCGGTCGTCCGAGTAGGGCCGGTCTTTGTCCGGGTCAAGAAAAGAATTAAGTACCTCGGCCTGGACATTGACAGCCGCTGGCGCTTCGAGGGTCACTTTGACCGACTCGCCCCCGAGTAGAGGGTGTAGCCGCCCTGTTGGGCCGGCTACTGCCCAATATCGGGGGACCGGAGGAGAGGGTCCGCCGCCTCTACCCGGGGGTGATGCGGGCCATGTGTCTCTACGGGTGCCCAGTTTGGGCCCCGTCCCTGGCGGCCGGGTGGCGCAGCCGACAAATGCTGCGCCGCATATACCGGCGAATGGCCGTCAGGGTGGCACGTGGTTATCGCACAATCTCCCATGAGGCGGCGGCAGTCCTGTCGGGGGTAATCCCCTTCGACCTGCAGGCGGAGGCCGAGGCCCGAGTCTTTCGATGGGTCCGGTCACTCCGCCGGAGCGAGGGGGATCCGGCAGGACTGTCGGTCGGTGACCTCAGGCGTCAGGCCCGGCAGCTCGCACTTAGCAAATGGCGGGCGGAGCTCGAAAATTATCGAGCCGCCCGCCAGCAAGCTGTCGGCGCGATCCTCCCACATTTGGAGGAGTGGGTGGATCGTCGGCACGGTAGGCTTACCTACCGGACGACGCAGGTGCTCTCCGGACATGGTTGTTTCGGAGAGTACCTGCACAAAATCGGAGCGGAAGCCACACCAGAGTGCCTATCGTGTGGCGTGGGGTTGGTTGACACGATAGAGGAGTGCCCAGCCTTTGGCTGGGCACAAGAAGACGTGCGGGCCATTAGTGGCCCGGACCTCTCGCCGCCAGCACTTGTTACGGCAATGCTGGCGAGCGAGGGTCTTGGAGAGCGGTGGCCTCCTTCTGCGAAACCGTTATTTAGCAGAAGGAGGCCGCCGAGCGGGATCGGGAATCCTCCGATAACGCTCGGCAGGAGAGAAGGCGGGCCAGGAGGGGGCTCCGCTTTAGGCGACTCCCTCCAAGAGGCCCGCAACCGTAATATAAGCGGGCGGACCCGGCACCAGTCATTCATTTGGTGCCGGGCTCCGCCCGAGTGTGGAGGTAGGTCCCGCTCCGGCGTCATGTGCCGGGGCTTCGGTCCTGGCCGGTCGGGAGCGGCACCGAGGGCTTGGGGAGGACCGCGGTTGGGGCCGCGCCCTCCCCTTGTTATAGCCCACGTTGGCCGCATGGAAGTGTGACACTTCCTGAGTCGGCGCTCCGTGGGGGAGCAGTCATTTCTGACTTGCTCCCCCGCGAGCACGGAGTCCTCTTCCCACGACTGGGAAGAGGTCCACTCTTCCCAGTCGGGGAAGAGGACCTCCCCGAGGCGGTGGTCCGGTAGTGTGACCTAGTTTGGTCGTTCCCGGACCGCCGCCGAAGTCGGGCGAGATGGTGGTCACCGTGGGGGTTTTAGTCGGTAAAAATCCGACAATACCCGCCGTCGCCCCAAGGGGTTAGGCCCCGAAAAAAACAGAAAAGTTTAGCGCCTGCGGCAAAAAATGGCCATTTTTTGGTCGTTTTTTGTACGTAGGGGCGGAATTTTGACACGGCCCACCCCCTTTTGTACCCCTGTTTTGTGGGTATAACAACCCCCCATAGAGAAAACCTGCAAAAAAATTCCAAAAAATCCCATGGTGTTGCCAAAATTTTGGAGATTTTGTCAAAATCATGGTATTTGAGGGGTTTGTGTGCTCGTAAGTACCTGTGGGAGGTTGTATACAGCGTACCGAGAGAGATCCGTGCCTTACACGAAGAGAAATCGTACTCAAAAATTCTCCAAAAATTTTTGAAATTGAGTCTTCGTGTAAGGCATGGAACTTTTGGTACGACTGTATAGAGGGCAAAGGGTAGTATACGGTGTCGTTTCGGAAATTTCGAAAAGCCCCATATTTCCATGGTGAAAATCAATTTCCCATGAAACTATGGGGTTTTTCGAAATTTTGACTACCTCCGTATACCCCCCCCCCCCCCCCCCCCCCCCCGAGTATAAGTTTCGTGGCCTCTGGTGGGAATTGGCTGGGCCAAAGATGTTTAAAACACCATGGTTTCCCCATAAAACACGTTTTCTGGGGTAATCATGGGTTTTGCATGCTTCGTGTACTCCAAAAGCCAACTAGAGGTTCACTTGTAATACTAGTGAGAATGCTTGTGTTTTTCTGTGTTATGTGTGCAGTATTATGGTGTGTATGGGGTATGCATGTGCCCGCATAACATCAGACAAGGGCTAGTTTTCACCCGAGGGGAAAACGGTGGCGGCCTACATGTAATTTGCGAAGCGAAAATGCACAGGTTATGTTCCGGGCTAAACGTAGATATCTACGTTTATCGACCGGACTAACCTACAATCATGCACATCAAGTCATTTTAATTCATTTAAGGATTGGAAATCATACAGGGGACTTCAGTAATCATAACAAATAGATAATTCAATAGACAAGGAGTACATTTTTCACCCGTTTTCACACAAATACATCATTTTTTATCATTATCACTGAGCACCAATAGTTATTCATATTCATTCATCTGCATTTTCGCAGCTGCAAATATACGTAGGCAAGGGCGGAGTACTCATATGAATGCGGCATGTGAGTATTCGACCCAATCGGCGCGGTAGATAGATACCCTTCAGCTATAACCTTCTGTTATAACTGAGGCGGCCGCGAAGCTGGTGGAGGCACAGCTCTGTTCCCCGGTTGTAATGCGTAAGCGGGTCCATGGGGAACAGGTGAGCGGTGGATCGGAGGGCTTATTTTTAACACAATAGTTATAATTATTTTTATGAGGCACTGTTACTCGAGGCAGTGGTGAGGTGATACACAAACGTGGCGCGTCCCCAGGTTGCGGATTGGGGAAAGTCCTATTTCAGTGCATTTTTACCTTTGCGTGGAAGTAGGATAGCCGCGAGATAAGTTGATTGCAAAATCGGACGAATAAGCGACCGCGGACAAAACACATGTGTGTGTTGTCATGTGTGGATGAGATGCATGGGTGTGGAACGAGTGTATGAGATGCATTCGGCCCCATGGTGGATATTCCCAACAGACTAATCAAGGGTGAGAGTAGTAGCTCCCCGACCGGGTGCCAGGTGCATGTCTGTACCGAACTTCTACCTCGCCGCTCCTCCACTGAACTGCCACTAAAATGACGAACGGACGGACCTAAGGCACAAGTTAGACAGTACAGTGACGTTAATATTAAATATTGGAACAAACATAATATAGACGATGGACTGAATTGCAATATACACTCTAAACGAATAAAACAAGCTTAATAACAACTTACAAGCAGACATACAGTGGACAGCCCAGTAGGAGGAGGGGAAGGCACGTTAAATTCTGGGGAAACCGCTGCCCTGGCATGACTGGAGCCTATGTTGGGGTTTAAGCCATGGTGTGCCGGATGCATGTATGAGAGGAGCAAAAAGGCCGGTTGCTCCTCTATACCCTTCTACTGCTGTCAGGGAAAAGCGCGGGCAGTCGTCGTCTAGCCTGAAGTGCAGGTGATCCCGCTCTCGGATTAGGCGGGCAACTCCTGCACAATAGGGGTGACGTTAAAACTCTGGTCACGTCGTCATGGGGGATTCACATATGGGAATATTACCGACGTTAAACCTCCTAACATATTTTTGTAGAAGCAAAATTAGTACAGAATAGGGCAGGGCCACCCGATAAACCGCTTCTCGGCTTTCTGTATTCATAAAACTTAGGGACTTTACCGGTACGGTTAGCACCCCACCTGCGCTCTGGGGTCCCATGAAGGGCGAAGTATCGTAAAGAACAAAATTCAATTAATATGGCTAACTCAAACAACAGTAAAAGCACGAATAGTACCCTTTTAGGGAATTTTTTCCCGAGCAGCTCGAGAACAAACGATAGGGACCAGGACCTTACCCTGGCAACATCGGGAATACACTTAGTACCCGGGGGTAATAGTACTCCCTTTAAACCAGGTGGCCCCGTGGCCAGAAGTCCACCCATAACAGGTTCCATGGGAAATCAATCCGTGTACCTGACTCCTGTACGGGCGCCGCTTCTTCATTATAGTATTCACAGCACAAGCATGGACACTCAGAAATCCAGCACCGAACTGGGAGAACAAAGTGAAAACATCAAGAGTTTGAACGTCACCATGGCAGCCCACCTCCTGAAGGAAGCGGAACTGTACCAACTGATGACCAAGAAATTTTCTGAGATGACGCAGCAGATCGATGCGACTGGCAACATCGCTAAGCCAGTCAAAAAGTTATTTGGCGAAGCGAAAGTGATCCTCCGTAAAATGGAGGATAACTTTAAAAACCGCACAGGAGTTTCTCAGGAAATAGTGAGAACCGTACAAGAGCTTGTGGTCACACTCGACAAACCCAATATTGAGACCGTGGAGCAAGGCACACAATACACTCCACCAGTGACGCCAGCAGCGACAGCGGTCATTCCATCCCGTGCTGCGAAAAAAAGAAAAATAATTTCGCCAACACAAGAAGCACCGCCAAGGACAACCGTACCAGAACCGGTGCCAGCAATTAATGACAAACCACCCACAAAACCAGAAGAGACGTGGGCAACGGTAACATCTCGGAAGAAAAAGGGAAAACCTAAACAACCGGCGGATTCAGCTCCTGTGGCAGCGGCAACGACTAAGGCTAAACCACAACTTAGGAAGCCCACACGGCCGCGGTCACAGGCCATAATTAGTAAAGGAGAAAAGGATGACCACACCTATGAGGCCACCTTAAATCTTCTACAAGAGAGGGTCAACCCAACAGATTTGGGCGCACCAGTACAAAAGGTACGCACAACCAGAGCCGGAGATATTCTCATGGAGTTTTCCGCCGACTGCAAACCTGAGAATATTGCTAAGGTAAGGAGCGCAATACAGGACATCGTGGGAAACGACACCCCGGTATTCGGAGTATCGCAAATGGTCCAGGTTGCGATTACCGGACTAGATGGCACCGCAACATCGGAAAAAATACGCGCTGCAATTGCCACTGAGATCAGTGTTCCCACGGGCATGGAGGAAAGAATTAAGGTTTTGGCCCTAAGGAACAGTTTCGCGAGGACCAAGACGGCCCTGGTAGAGTTACCATCGGAGGATGGAGAAAAGCTGGCTTCCAAGGGAAAACTTCGGGTAGGCTGGGCTGAAGGTAAAATCAGCTTGCGTCCTAAGGTATTAAAATGTTATAAATGCTTGGGTGTTGGGCACATTGCTAAAAATTGCAAAAGTGAGGCCAACCGCAATGGCCTGTGCAGGCGTTGCCTACAAGAAGGGCACAAGGCATCGGATTGCAATCACCCTCCAGTGTGCCCCATCTGCACGGAGAAGGGACACAAAGACAATCGGCACATTGCGGGCAATGCAAGATGCCACGAATTTAAGAAATATGTGGAACAATGGAAACGGTAGTACAGATAAATTTGAATCACTGCCGGGCTGCTCACGACCTGCTACAGCAATATGCTAGGGAGGTCGGGGCAACAATAGGAATAATATCGGAACCGTATGGGAGACCGGATGGGTGGCATATTGACCCCTCAGGTCATGCTGCCATATGCATCTGGGGCCCCCATAACAAAGTAGGAAAAATAGATTGCTCCAATAGCGGATTTGTGGCAGTAACAATGGCAGAATACACTCTGCTTAGTTGCTACTTTCCACCAAATGATTCATGGCAGACCTTTAACAAACAACTAGATACGCTAGAGGCGTTTATAAACAATATAAATGGACAGGTACTGGTCGCTGGCGATTTCAATTGTCTAAGTCCGGACTGGGGAAGCACGACAATTAATGCCCGAGTTCTGGCACTAGTAGATACAGTTGCCAGATTGGGATTAATTGTCATTAACAAGGGCAATAGTTATACGTTTAGACGGGGCAATTCTGGCTCCGTTATAGATGTTACGTTCTCCAGTCCGGGCTTAGTAAAATACGTGCAACAATGGTCCGTGCAAGATGAATACACTGCTAGCGACCATCTGTATATCAAATATAAAATAGGGAAAGTAGTAACTAAGCAGAGGAATACGAACAAGGGTTGGATATTTAACACCTTAGATATTAATATGTTACTATCCACCTTGTAACCAGTCTCGACGCAATCACTAACGACATACATGTTAACGGCGTCGAGGCTGGAGTAAACCACCTAGCGCAGGCAATGACGCTTGCATGTAATTATTCTATGAAAACGCGAAACACCAAGAATAAGAAACAGCAAGCAGTCTACTGGTGGACAGAGGAGATTGCGGAGCTCCGGAGAGAGTGCCATAAAGCTAGGAGAAGGGCGCAAAACAATACAAGGCTGGTAATTCCGAAGACAGAGACAAAATATACAAAGAGGCTAGGAAGAAGCTTAAAATCGCCATCCAGGAGGCAAAATCAGCAGCGTGGGAGAAACTATGTAAGGAGGTGGAAGAAGACCCATGGGGCAAGCCTTACAAAATTGTAATGGCGAAGCTTAGCCCTAGGACTAACCCCATGGACTAACCCCATGGACCGCTGACTCCTTCACAAATATCAACGGCTGTCAACATACTTTTCCCTGCGGCAGAAGACAGCTTGCCTGAGTCCTCCAACAACATCGAAGAGGAAGATGAAGATATTGTCTTTCTCCCTGCAGACCTGAAAAAAGCTGTAGACAAAATCAAAGTGAAAAAAGCCCCTGGACCGGACAGAATTCCGGAACAAATATTGAAAATATTAATTAGTGCTTTTCCGGAGGCCTTTCTTAACATTTTTAACAACTGCATTAGGCAAGGTATTTTTCCTAAGTGCTGGAAAATCCAAAGACTGGTTCTGATACCTAAACCGAACAAGCCGATGGATGATCCTACAGCACTACGGCCTCTTTGTTTAATTAATGGCATAGCCAAAGTGTTCGAGCGCCTCATCGCCGACAAGCTCGTGACAGTCACAGAAGGCACGAGTGGACTTAATCCCCGACAATTTGGTTTTCGCCCTGGCCGATCCACAGTGGACGCAATTCACTTTATGCGTTCCACTGTGAAAGAATACTGGAATACGACGTGGCAGAGAACCAAATACGGAATCTTCGTAACTATAGATGTCCGTAATGCGTTCAACTCGGCGAGCTGGACGCAAATTAATAGGGTGATTAACGACAAGAAGGAAATATCTGGAGCACTGCGTAAAATCATACGCAGTTACCTCTCTGACCGCAGGATCGTATATGAAGACAACGAGGGAACGAAGACAGTGCAAGTGTCGCGTGGAGTCCCACAAGGTTCTGTGTTGGGTCCAATTTTATGGAACATCTTATATGACGATTTATTGAACATTAAAACACCTAAGGACACGTTCATCATTGCCTATGCCGACGACTTAGCTGTCCTGATGTTTCATGACAACCTAGGGACACTAATTACTAACTGTGAGCGTATTTTATATGTAATTGACGACTGGCTGAAAAATAGAGGACTGGCTATCGCCCCAGAAAAGCTGGAAATCGTACCGTTAACTAGAAAAAAGCAATTACCTACTTTGACGATTAAATTTAGAGACAATACAATTTGTGCAAAACCATTTTTAAAATACCTGGGTGTTTTAATTGATAAAAGACTAACCTTTCGGCAACATATTATGGCAGTGGCCAAAAAAACCAGCCAAGCCACAGCTGGTTTATTGAGATTGCTGCCAAATATTAGAGGAGCAACGCAGCATAAAAGGATGCTTTACTTACATGTGATGCACTCCATGATGCTGTACGCTTCTCCAATTTGGGTTGAGGCACTCTCCCAAAAAAGCCTGAAAGGTCGGTTGCGATCAATTCAAAGACAAGGGGCAATAAGAATAATTAGAGCCTATAGAACTATATCGGACATCGCGGCATTTGCCATTTCCGGGGTGATGCCTATTGACTATATAGCAAAAATTAGGACTAAGATATATTATAACGACTGGAAAGTGAAATACGGACCTTGGAAAGACTTTAGACCGTTATTTGAAATTGTAAATAGATGTGACTACCTCAGTAAAGAGATAGAGTTTAAAGCATGGGGGGAGTGGCAAGAAGAGTGGATGGCAGATAAACGCGCGGACTGGACACGCAAACTTATTCCAAATGTGCAGAAGTGGAGGCAACTGGTGGACAAGGGCTTGAGGGTCGTGACTTTCGAGGCAACGCAGTTGCCCACGGGCCACGGTACCTTCCAGACGTACTTGTACCAATATAATAGAGCCACCAGCCCCGAGTGCTTTTACTGTAGTGAACCATCGGACGACGTCTTCCACACTACTTTTGACTGTATCGAGTGGGAGTATTATAGAAATAAACTTAAAAGTGAGTGCCAGTGCAGCGAGTTTTGTAATCCAGAACACTTGAGTGAATTAATACATGGACCATCGAGAAATTGGACAGCTTTCCTGCTTTTCGCCAACGCTATAATAAAACAGAAAACGGAGGACGAAAACCGCAGGCAAGGCCGATGGACATGAGCAGGCTGGAAATCAACGAAATGTAAGTCACTTTACACGAGATATAACGTCCTAAACTCCTATTTGTATAAGAATATTAACCGTTAGACTATAGGGTTAACGAGGACGACACAATAGGATGTTTAGACGCAAACAAGCCTTGACAAACAAATAAGTAACGGTCTTTCGACAAGTATATAACGCAGGTGTAGCCAAGTAACATGACCGTCAGCAAAAGGAAGCCTACATATAATATGAAACCAGGAAACATTTTACATAAACTTTAATAATTTTACAGTAGATTTATAACATTAAAACATATTACCTAAATAAAAGAGGTAACTTTAATAATATTTTGTATTAATTCACTATAGTACAGCATAATAACAGAAGTTTAAACAATATTTGAAGAAATTATAGCCTAGCCGCATATCATATCTAGCCCTCCTTCTGCGCGACTATTCGGAACTATAATGCAATTTAGATAGCACTCATTTCTTTAATTATTTATTTATTAATCTATTTATTCATTGTTTTCAACGTATACTGTGATAGTTAAATGTTCCGTGGGTCTTCTGTAAATTTGTAAATTTTATTAATTTATTTTTACACTATTTATTACTATTTATTTTATTGACTGGCCATATACACCTGCATTTCACTCTTTTTCTTTTAATTATTTATTAACTAACTTATATTACTAGCTTAAACATTTACTAATTTATTTATTTATTTATTTATTTACTTATATATACTGACGAAGACCGTTGTTCGTATTCATGAAACTGCGATTGTTCTATCATGCTACGATTTGGATTCGTACTGCTGTAGCAGGACGTGGGTATAATACACGGGAAAATTTTATAAGTATCGTTCCATATAGCTCCGGGAATCTGACCACAAAATGGCTGCCGTGGCCAGATTACATGCATAAAGGCATTGCACCACACGTAATGTGCGGTTAAAATATAATGTGCAATAAAAATCGAGTTTTAGTTAACGTTCAATGGGTGCTCCATACCAGGATAGTAGGAACGCGAGTAGGTGGCACGACCGCCCAGCCTACCCGTAGGCAACCAGTCATACGCGGCGGCAGAGAACCACGCGTTCCCGTCGTTACCGATAAAGCGAAAACTAAACGTGCCTCGAGTAATATTACTCATAAATATTGGAAAAAGGCTTCTTTTTCATATCATGAGTGCATGTACGTATGGTTGTATGTATGAGTGCATGGGATGAATGTCAAAAATGGTACAAGTGGATGAAAAATGACTTCGGTCATTGTATGTAATAGGTGTACAACTTTGCTCCCGCCGTTTTTTGCATTGGACGAAAGGGAAAAACGGCGGGAGCAAAGTTGTGTACCTATTATGTTTATTATTAATAATCCTATATGTATTCGATTTCGGTGTTAACAAGCAATTATCCCCCCCCCCCCTCCTCCCTTTTTCCTAACCCTAACCCATATCCAAATCCTTTTCCGGTCACTTGATCTAACTCCATAAAGTGACCGAATCCTTCCAAACTGTTTGCTTGGCACCGAAATCGAAGCAAATACGGAGTTGCGCTAGTTATTCCGCACTACGGCGTCCGTGGGCTGACTCGTGGCATCACGGTATGTTCGATCAGTCCGCGGCGCTCGTGGTGTGGAATACTGCGTAAATTATAGGGAATACCTGCAGAACAGGGTTCCCTCAAAAATGTACACTGGAATGTGCATGTATGAATAAACTTTTGGGAAAAACAAGCCAAAATCACGGCAATTTTTGCCGCGATTTTGGCTTGTCGCATTAATGTATCCATACTGCGACGACCTCATGACACATATTTTTGAGTCTTAAGGCGTCAAATGTTTGTGGCAAATGCGTAATAATTCGCATTTCTGTACATATATAAAAGTATGTGCATGACTTGCGAATTTTTAGGGAATACAGCTTGCGGATAGGTATTAAACCTGTGTAAACGTATGTGAGTTAGGAAGCAGACCAAAATAACAACAAATAATTTTGTCGTGTTTTTGGCCTGATACACGATAATTCCGTATGGCGATGAGCCCAAACCATGATCTTTTTCATGGTGTGGGACATCAAACGTACGAGATACGTGTAGTATGCATGGGATCTTTATGCAAAAATGAGCATCGAGCCAAACTTGCGACAACTTAGTGTGTCGTAATTTTGGCTCGACACACGGTAATACCATGGAGGCGATGACCATAAGCCATGGTCTTTTCCATGGTTTATGGCTTCAAATGCATGTGTAAGTGTGGTACGAACGGAATTCCAGTGGCGGAGTGTTCCTCTGCCGTCACGATGCCACACTCCGGCATCTGGTTCGACCACGCCATGACGCGTCCCTACAGGAAGATCCAAAATTTTTGGGCTTCCCTGGGACCGCGGAGTGGACGCCATTTTTCACCCATTTTCAAACAAATACATCATTTTTTATCATTATCACTGAGCACCAATAGTTTAGTTACCAATTATTCATATTCATTCATCTGCATTTTCGCAGCTGCAGACATACGTAGGCAAGGGCCGAGTACTCATATGAATGCGGCATGTGAGCATTCGACCCAATCGGCGCGGTAGATAGATACCCTTCAGCTATAACCTTCTGTTATAACTGAGGCGGTCGCGAAGCTGTTGGAGGCACAGCTCCGTTCCCCGGTTGTAATGCGTAAGCGGGTCCATGGGGAACAGGTGAGCGGTGGATCGGAGGGCTTATTTTTAATAGATAAAAAAAAAAGGTCTCCACGGACCTGTCTGGTTGTCCAGATGGGAGGGGAGGTGAACCCCTACGTGGCGCGTCCCCAGGTTGCGGATCAGGGAACGTCCTAATCCAGTGCAAATCTAGGTTTGCGTGGAAATAGGACAGCCGCGAAATAAGGTGATTTTATTCAGACGAATAAACGGCCGCGGACAAAACACAAGTGTGTAGAGTGCTCTGTATGAATGAGAGGCATGAATGAGGAACGAATGTATGAGATGCACTCGGCCCCATGGTGGATATTCCCAACAGACTAACCAAAAGGAGAGTAGTAGCTCCCCGACCGGGTGTCAGGTGCATGTCTGTACCGAACCTCTACCTCGCCGGTCCCTCGCTGGATTGCCATAACGACATACGAACGGACAAACGACGGAAAGGACAATTACACAGACATAACTACCAACAAACGTATAGACAATGAACAGAAAAGACATAAACTGAATTTCACAAATAAATAAATAAAAAATTTTGAACACTCTAAAAGATATAGTAGAAGCTGATATTTGTAATTGAAAATCCAGCAGAGGGAGGGAAGGCAAGTTAAATTCTGGGAAAACCGCTGCCCTGACATGACTGGAGCCTATGTTGGGGTTGAAGCCGTGGTGTGCCGGGTGCATGTGTGAGGGGAGAGGAAAGGCCGGTCTCTCCTCTATACCCTTCAACTGCTGTCAGGTTAGAATATGGGCAGCGGTCGTCTAGCCTGAAGTGTGGGTGATCCCGCTCTCGGATTAGGCGGGCAACTCCCACACAATAGGGGTGACGTTAAACCTTTGGTCACGTCGTTGTGAGGGGTTCCCGTATGGGAACATTACCGACGATAAACCCTCTAACATCATTTTATAGAATAAAATTGGTACAAAATAGGGCAGGGCCACCTGAAAACCCGCTTCTCGGCTTTCTGTAGTCATAAATAGTAGGGAAATATCGGCATGGATAGTACCCCACCCGCGCCCTGGGGTCGCATAATGGGCGAAATGTCGTTATAAATGAAATACATATAAATATGGATACGAATAACACAAAAAATACACACAGCACGCTACTAGGGAACTTTTTCTCTAGTAGTTTAAGAGTAAATGAGAGGAATCAGGATTCAACTCGTGAGTCCTGTACCTCTCACCTTGTACCCGGGGGGAACAGCACTCCCTTTAAATCAGGGGGACCTGTTGCCAGAAGTTCACCTACCACGGGACTGCATGGAAACCAATCTGTGTATCTAACACCAGCACCGGCACCATTCACTTTTGGTATAGCTCCAGACGCGAGCGAAATGACGGAAAAACCGACCAAAGGGCAAGGAGACCATGGGGAATGCATAAAAGGCTTAAATGTAACCATGGCTGCACATCTCCTGAAGGAGGCTGATTTATATCAGCTTATGAATAAAAAGTTTGCTGAAATAACACAGCAAATTGATGCGACGGGAAATATAGCCCAGCCGGTCAAAAAGTGGTTCGGCGAGGCCAAAGTTCTACTCAGAAGAATGGAAAAGAGCTTTAAAAATCGTTCTGAGGTTTCCCAGGATATCGTCAGGACTGTCCAGGAGTTTGTGGCCCCAACGGTGAAACCCAGTACTGAAACCACCGACCGAGCCACCCAATGTTCTCCACCGGCCCCGATAACGACATCAACGGCTGGACCTACGAGGGCTACCAAAAAAGGAAGCTGATTTCCCCCACGCAGGAGACGGTACAGAAGACACCAATACCGGAACCTGTGCCACCCACAAGCGAGGAGTCGTCAAACACACCCCAAGAAACTTGGGCCACAATCGTCGTCAAGAAGAAAAAGGGAAAAGGCAAACAAACCGTGGAACAAGTAGCCACGACTGTGGGTAAAACAAAAACCCAACCAAAGAAGCCTGCACGTCCACGGACGCAAGCTATCATTATTAAAGGAGAAAGGGACGAACAATCATACGAGGCAACATTGAACATGTTGCAGGCAAAAGTGAATCCATCGGATCTTGGGGCGCCGGTGAAGAAAGTCCGTACCACCAGGGCCGGGGACATTCTAATGGAGTTTGCAGCTGACTGCAAACCAGAAAATATAACCCGTGTAAAAAATGCCATACAGGGAGTCGTGGGTACTGATACTCCAGTGTATGGCATTTCGAGGATGGTACAGGTCACAATTACCGGCCTGGACGGAACTGCAACTCCCGATAAGGTACGCGCAGCAATCGCTGCGGAAATCGGCGACACAACAGAGAAAGGGGAAAGCGTAAAGGTATTAGGTGGCCGGAACAGCTTCGCCAGGACCAGAACGGCTCTGGTTGAACTCCCGGCAGACGAGGGAGTAAAACTAAACTCCAAAGGGAAAATACGGGTAGGCTGGGCCGAGTGTAAAGTCACCCTACGACCCAAAGTTATTAAATGCTACAAGTGCCTTGGTATTGGCCACGTAGCCAGTAATTGTAAGAGTGAGGCGAAACGTAAGGGGCTCTGCAGACGGTGTCTACAGGAGGGACACAAGGCTTTTGAATGTAAAAACCCCCCAGTATGTCCGATTTGTACGGAGAAAGGTAAAAAGGGTAATAGGCATATTGCAGGCAACGCGAGATGCCACTAGTTTAAGAAGTATGTAGAGCAACGGAAACGTTAATTCAAATTAACTTAAATCATTGTAGAGCTGCCCATGACCTGCTGCAGCAATATGCCAGGGAAAATGGGGCATCTTTCGGAATAATCTCGGAACCATATGGGAGGCCAGAGGGATGGCACATTGACCCTTCGGGGCGTGTTGCCATCTGTGTCTGGAACTCCCATATCAGAACGAGAAATATTGATACCAAAAACGGGGGATTTGTGGCAATAGCAACTCCAGAATATACTCTGCTTAGTTGCTACTTTCCTCCAAACGATTCTTGGGAAAGTTTTAACAGCCAGCTCGATAGACTCGAGGCTTTTATTAATAACACGGTTGGCAACGTATTAGTCGCAGGCGATTTTAACTGCCGAAGCCCGGACTGGGGAAGTGCAACGGTTAATGCCAGAGGGCTTGCCCTATCGGAAGCTATGGCCAGGCTGGGCTTAATCGTAATTAATAGGGGGAATACTTACACTTTTCGACGAGGAAATACCGGATCAATTGTGGACGTCACCTTCGCCAGTCCGGGTCTGGTTAAACACATACATGAATGGGCAGTACAGGAAGAATACAAGGGGAGCGACCACCAATATATTAAATATAAGGTGGGGAAGGTAGTAACTAAGCAGAGATGCACGAACAAGGGTTGGATAACCAACACCCTTGACAAAGAAATGTTAACCGCGACATTCGGGACCAGTCTCGACGCAATCTTCAAAGACATGAATGACGCAATGAAGAGAAGACACAACAAGCACAGAAGACCACTAGCACTCTACTAGTGGTGGGAAGAAATCGCAGAACTCCGTAGGGAGTGCCACCGGACAAGAAGACGTGCCCAAAGGAAACACAAGCATGGCAACTCCGAGGAAGAGGACAAGAAGTACAAAGAGGCCCGCAAAAAGCTGAGACTCGCCGTCCGGGATGCAAAAATAAAGGCATGGTCAAATCTTTGTTCGGAGGTTGAGGAAGATCCGTGGGGGAAGCCTTACAAGATAGTTATCGCTAAACTATCCTCCAGGGTAAACCCTATGGAACTCCTTAGCCCCACACAAATTAAAATGGCAATTAATACACTGTTTCCTGCCGCAGAAACATGTCTGCCTGACCCGATTCCCATGTCCGTTAAAGAACCTAAAGATCCCGTCTTCCAACTGTCGGATCTAAAAAGTGCTATTAGTAAAATCAAGGAAAAGAAAGCCCCCGGTCACGATAACATACCGGAAACGGCATTAAAAGCTATGATTTGTGCATTCCCGGATGCGGTTCTGCACATATATAATGAATGCTTGAGGCTTAGAACTTTCCCCAGGAGCTGGAAAGTACAAAGGCTGGTACTTATACCCAAGCCCAACAAACCCTTGGACGATCCGACTGCATTGAGATCCTTATGCCTCATCAATGGCACCGCGAAGATTTTTGAGCGGCTCATCGCGGACAAATTGATGGCGCACACTGAAGGAATCAACGGACTCAGCGACAAGCAGTACGGTTTCCGGCCGGGTCGATCTACCGTGGACGCAATACATTATATGCGTTCCACGGTAGAAAAATACTGGGATACGACCTGGCAAAGGACAAAACACGGGCTTTTCGTCAATATTGATATTAGGAACGCCTTTAATTCAGCCAGTTGGCAATAAATTAATAAAGTCATCGCTGGAAAAAAAGGATATCCCTGGAGTTCTGCGAAGGATAATACGTAGTTACCTTTCGGACCGAACTATTGTATACAACGACAACGAGGGATCTAAAACAATACAAGTTACACGGGGGGTACCGCAAGGATCGGTGTTAGGACCTATTTTGTGGAACCTTCTCTACGACGGGTTATTAAATATTGAAACCGCAAAAGACACGCATATCATCGCATACGCAGATGATTTAGCCGTCTTAATGTTTCACGACAACTTAGGGACATTAAGAGAAAATTGTGAGCGTATTTTATGTACTATTGACGACTGGTTAAGGGACAAAGGACTGGCTATTGCCCCAGAGAAGCTAGAAATCGTCCACATTTCAAGGAAAAAACAATTACCAATTTTATCAATTAATTTTAAAGACAATATTATTTATGCAAATCCAGTAATAAAGTATTTAGGTGTCTTAATCGACAAGGGGCTGTCCTTTAGACATCATATTACGGCGGTGGCCAGAAAAACCAGACAAGCCACAGCTGGTGTACTGAGACTGCTGCCGAATATTAGAGGAGCAACACAGCAGAAAAGGAAACTTTACCTTTATGTAATGTATTCCATGATGCTGTACGCTTCTCCTATTTGGGCTGATGCACTCACCCAAAAAGGTCTTAAAGGGCAGCTTCGTGCGATTCAGAGACTAGGAACAATAAGAATTATAAGAGGTTACCGAACAATATCAGATATCGCCGCATTCGCTATCTCTGGGGTAATGCCTATAAATTACGTAGCTAGGATAAGAAATAGTGAGTACAGTAGTAATTGGAAGGCCAAGTATGGCCCATGGAAAGACAAGAGACAGTTAGTGGACCTTGTGTTTAAAAGTGAATACTTTCATAAACAAATCCTGGACAAAGCCTGGGGAGAGTGGCAGTTTGAGTGGGAATCGGACAGAAGGGCAAACTGGACACGACGGTTAATCCCGGACGTGCGAAAGTGGGGGCACTTGGTGGATAGGGGTCTGAGGGACACCACGTTTGAAGCCACGCAGTTGTTAACTGGACACGGGACCTTCCAGTCGTACTTATACCAATACAATAAAGCAAACAGCCTCGAATGCTTTTATTGTAGCGATCCATCGGACGACGTCTCTCATACTGTGTTTGATTGTTTAGAATGGGAACATTATCGAGATAAATTAAAAAGTGAGTGTTCGTGTAGTGAGCTAAATAATCCTGAACAATTAAGTGCATTAATACACGGCCCTACACGAAACTGGACTGCGTTCCTGCGCTTCGCCGATGCCGTAATTAAACAGAAAGCAGAGGACGAAAACCGCAGGCAAAACCGATGGAAATAGTACCAGGAAGCCCCAGCTAATAAGGTTACTCCGGACATTACATCCGGGTAGTTTTACCTCCTGCTCCTGCATTGCGGCTTATCAAGAGGGCCCCCATGGGCGAGGCATTGGGATACGCCCAATAAGCGCACAAGAGCAAAGCATCTATGTACTTAGCCCTTGCTACCAGTTCGTCCGGGTTGCAGGTCCCTTTCCCTACTGGTGGAGGCGAGAGCTTTCCTCTATCTACTGTCTCTCCAGGACAGTTCCGGAACGGATTAAGCGCCGTTACAACCGCCGAGCCCGAGAGCTCTAACCGAAGCGATAGGGCTTAACACGTCACCGCGATTGCAGCCCCTTTCGGGCACCGACACAGTGACTATGTCATGGGCTGACATAGCCCCCGCGTACCAGATACACTGTCTCTGGTGGGACCTTCGAGGAGGGGTGAAAACGAAACTCCTCTACCAGTGGTCTCCCCTGCAGGATCGGTAAAACTGGTGTACCAGCTGGGGCCGTGGAGTCGCCACTCTCCAATGCGGGATCTCTATGGTCCCACACCCTTGCGGGAGGTTACTCCGGACATTACATTACATCCGGGTAGTTTTACCTCCTGCTCCTGCCTTGCGGCTTATCAAGAGGGCCCCATGGGCGAGGCATTGGGATACGCCCAATAAGCGCACAAGAGGAAAGCATCTATGTACATAGCCCTTGCTACCAGTTCATCCAGGTTACAGGCCCCTTTCCCTACTGGTGGAGGCGAGAGCTTTCCTCTCTCTACTGTCTATCCAGGACAGTTCCGGAACGGATTAAGCGCCGTTACAACCGCCGAGCCCGAGGGCTCTAACCCAAGCGATAGGGCTTACCACGCCACCGCGATTGCAGCCCCTTTCGGGCACCGACCCAGTGACTATGTCATGGGCTGACATAGCCCCCGCGTACCAGATACACTGTCTCTGGTGGGACCTTCGAGGAGGGGTGAAAACGAAACTCCTCTACCAGTGGTCTCCCCTGCAGGATCGGTAAAACTGGTGTACCAGCAGGGGCCGTGGAGTCGCCACTCTCCAATGCGGGATCTCTATGGTCCCACACCCTTGCGGGCAGACCTAACCCATTTTTTTTTTTTTTAACGTGGGGGAAATCTTCCAAAGACACCCGCCGCCGTTGGGGCGACGGCGGGTAGTGTCGGATTTTTACCGACTAAAACCCCCACGGTGACCACCATCTCGCCCGACTTCGGCGGCGGTCCGGGAACGACCAAGCTCGGTCACACTACCGGACCGCCTCCTCGGGGAGGACCTCTTCCCCGACTGGGAAGAGTGGACCTCTTCCCAGTCGTGGGAAGAAGAATCCGTGCTCGCGGGGGAGCAAGTCATGAATGACTGCTCCCCCACAGAGCGCCGACAAATTCGGCGCTCCTGACTCCGCCGCATGGAAGGGTCACACTTCCATGCGGCCAACGTGGGTTATAACAAGGGGAGGGCGCGGCCCCAACCGCGGTCCTCCCCAAGCCCTCGGTGCCGCTTCCGACCGGCCAGGACCGAAGTCCCGGCACACGACGCCGGAGCGGCACCTACCTCCTCACTCGGGCGGAGCCCGGCACCAAGTGAATCACTGGTGCCGGGTCCGCCCGCCTACATTACGGTGGCAGGCCTCTTGGAGGGGGTCGCCTAAAGCGGAGCCCCCTCCTGGCCCGCCTTCTCTCCTGCCGAGCGGGATCGGAGGACTCCCGATCCCGCTCGGCGGCCTCCTTCTGCTAAATAACGGTTTCGCAGAAGGAGGCCACCGCTCTCCAAGACCTCTCGCTCGCCAGCATTGCCGTAACAAGTGCTGGCGGCGAGAGGTCCGGGCCAATAACGGCCCGTATATCTTCACGTGCCCAGCCAAAGGCTGGGCACTCCTCTATCGTGTGGCTGGGGGTGTCGACCACCCCCACGCCACACGATAGGCACTCCGCCTCCGCTCCGATTTTATGCAGGTACTCTCCGAAACAACCATGTCCGGAGAGCACCTGCGTCGTCCGGTAGGTAAGCCTACCGTGCCGACGATCGACCCACTCCTCCAAATGTGGGAGGATCGCGCCGACAGCTCGCTGGCGGGCGGCTCGATAATTCTCGAGCTCCGCCCGCCATTTTCTAAGTGCGAGCTGCCGGGCCTGACGCCTCAGGTCACCGACCGACAGTCCTGCCGGATCCCCTTCGCCCCGGCGGAGTGACCGGACCCGTCGAAAGACGCGGGCCTCGGCCTCCGCCTGCAGGTCGAAGGGGATTACCCCCAACAGGACTGCCGCCGCCTCATGGGAGATAGTGCGGTAACCACGTGCCACCCTGACGGTCATTCGCCGATATACGCGGCGTAGCATTATTCGGCTCCGCCGCCCGGCCGCCAGGGACGGGGCCCAGACTGGGCACCCGTAGCGGCACATGGCCCGCACCACCCCCGTGTAGAGGCGGCGGACCCTCCCCTCTGGTCCCCCGATATTGGGCAGTAGCCGACCCAACAGTGACCGACTCGTCCCCCGAGCGGGAAGACCTTTTTTTTTTTTTTTTTTTTTTTTTAAACCCTCCGATCCACCGCTCACCTGTTCCCCATGGACCCGCTTGCGCATTACAACCGGGGAACAGAGCTGTGCCTCCACCAGCTTCGCGACCACCACAGTTATAACAGAAGGTCATGACTATGGGGTATGTGTCTACCACGCCGAGTGGGACGAGATCCCATATGCCGCATTCATATGAAACCTCGCCCCTTGCCTACGTATATCTGCAGCCGCGAGAACGTATTATGAGAGTCATGTAGTGATAGATGAGTGATTAAAAAATGACTAAAAAATGATTGAAAATGGTCTCTATGAATATGTAGTATCTATTTGTTCGTTATGTAACTACCCTTTGTTGGTTTGCTGACACCGGAATGATTTCATCGTGATATAATGAGCTATTTTAGGTTAGTTCGGTCGATAAACGTAGAGTTCTACGTTTATCGCCGAACATAACCAGTACGTTCTCGTTTCGCAGATTGCATGTAGGCCGCCTCCGTTTTCCTTTCAGGTGAAAACTAGCCCTTGTATGTGATTTGCGGACTCACTCATACACCATAAACACAAAACCTTGCATACGTAGACCTAAGTCTACACATTCATACATACCGTGCCAAACCATACATACATGCCGTAAGTACATACATTCACACGCCCATGCACTCATGAAGGTATAAAAAAAAACACACTTTTTAAAACATTCATGTGCAAAAACACCTGTGGCACGTGGAGTTACAACTGCGTCGGTAATAAGGGGAGCGTAGAATTACGGCCGCGGCGCACGGCTGGTTGCCTACCGGTAGGCCAGGCGGGCGTGCCACCTACTCGCATTCCTACTATCCTACTACGACGGTGCCCCGAAAAAGTTGCTTAATCGCGGTTTTTAATGCAAGAATGTCTCCCGCTTCCAATTGCACATCCTAAAATGACATTATTTGATGCAGGCCGAGCACGACGTCCATTTTGTGTTCGATTTCGTGCTCGTACCTGGATAAATTCCCTTGTAGTATATCATATGCTTAACCCGTGGCCCACTACAGCAGCGTACTACTGTAAAATGCGTGCTTCTATTTCACACGAACAACGGTTTTCGTCATATTTTGAAAATTAAAATATGTTAACAGGATAAGTTAATAAAAAAAATAAATAAATAAATAATAAATAACTAGCTAAATAAATAAGAACGGTAAAAATAGAATAAGTTATTAACATAAAGATAAAATAAACGTGTAGTATTGTATATAAATAAATGCAGGTGTAAAGAGCCAGTCAGTAATAATTAGTCAATAATAAGAATAAAGTTTAGAGAACAATACAAGACCACGGAACACATAAAGTTAATAAATTAAGTTAGTTAAAAAAATAAAATTAAAATTTCCTTGAAGTAAAGTAATTATCAGAACAAATGTTCCGCTAGCCAAACAAGAGAAAGGCTGAGATATGATATGTGGTATGGCTGTAATATGCATGCTTATTTCTATGTAAAATATAAGTAATTCTTCTATGTTTGATTTGTATAAATTATTATATCTTTGTCTTATTCTGTTAACACTATCTTGTTGAATTAATTGTGTTACTTTATTATAAATATTGCCCTGTAAATGTTGTGCCAAGCTTCATATCATATATGAGTCCCTCTTTTGCTGGCAGTCAGTATCTCTGGCTACACCTGCGTTATTTGCCGAAAACCGTTACGTATGTCTAATGTGACCTAAATGTTACGTCTAATCAACCTGTTGTCTTGCTCGCAGTAGCCTTTTGGCTACAGGTTGTCGTTATTATGTCCAGCACGTCGTCAGAAATTAAAATTCGTTTTAAAAACTAAAATTCGTTAACATTACTCACAGTGTTGCCTTCGTTTGTGCTATTGCCAGCGGCCCTGCCTGCGATTCTCGTCCGCTGTTTTTTGCTTTATAATGCTGTCCGCGAATTGCAGAAAGGCTACCCAGTTCTCCAGAGGCCCATGGATGATTTCACACAAATGTTCTGGGTTATTAAATTCACTGAGCCGGCACACACTTTTTAACTTATCTCTGTAGTGCTCCCATTCGGTACAGTAAAATACTGTATGAGAGACATCATCGGTTTGATCACTACAGTAAAAGCACTCAGAGCTGCTTGCCTTGTTGTATTGGTGGAGGTAGGACTGGAACGTCCCGTGTCCGGTCAGTAACTGCGTGGCTTCGAAAGTGGTGCTCCTCAAACCCCTGTCCACCAGTTCCCCCACTTGCGCACGTCCGGGATTAACCGTCTTGTCCACCGCGCACGTTTGTCCGTAGACCACTCGTTTTGCCACTCCCTCCATATGTTTGTTTCTATTTGTTCTTGTATATGTTCACTTTTAAACACAAGGTCTACTAACGGCCCCAGGTCTCTCCACGGGCCGTATTTAACCTTCCAGCTTAATTTGTACTGTTCGCTTCATAGCTTTGCTATATAGTCTACAGGCATTGTCCCGGAAATCACAAATGCCGCAATATCAGATATAGTTCTATATCCCCTAATTATACGGATCACACCGAGTCTTTGAATCGCGCGCAACTGCCCTTTAAGCCCTTTTTGGGTGAGTACATCAGCCCAAATTGGGGAAGCATACAGCAACATGGAGTGCATTACATTTAGGTAAAGCCTCCTTTTCTGTTGTGTAGCTCCTCTAATATTTGGCAGCAGTCTCAGTAAACCAGCCGTGGATTGACTGGTTCTTCTGGCTACCGCCGTAATATGCTGCTTAAAGGACAGTCTTTTATCAATAAGAACACCCAGATATTTTACTACGGATTTAGCGTGTATATCATTTCCTCTAAATTTAACCGAAATGTTAGGTAACATCCTTTTCCTAGATATGGGCACGATCTCAAGCTTTTCCGGGGCAATAGCCAGTCCTCTATCACTTAGCCATGCATCTATTACTACTAAAATATTTTCGCAATTATTAATTAATATCTCTAGCTTATCATTGAACATTAAGACCGCCAGATCGTCCGCATAGGCAATAATATACGTGTCCGCGGGTGTCTCAATGTTAAGTATGTCGTCATATAAAATGTTCCATAAGATTGGACCTAGAACTGATCCCTGAGGTACACCACGTGTAATTTCTTGGGTCTTGGTTCCCTCGTTGTCGTCGTAAATAATAGTGCGTTCCGACAGGTAACTGCTTATAATTCTTCGTAGGGCACATGGAATCACTTTCTTCTCAGCAATGACCCTGTTGATTTTTGGCCAACTGGCTGAGTTAGAAGCATTTCTAATGTCTATTGTTATAAACAATCCGTGCTTTCTTCGGTTCCAGGGTATTTCCCAGTACTTTTCCACAGTGGAGCGCATGTAGTGAATTGCGTCCACTGTGGAACGGCCTGGTGGGAATCCGTACTGTCTATCGTGCAGTCCATGCTGTCCCTCGGTGAATGCCATCAGTTTTTCGGCTATTAAACGCTCGAAAATTTTTGCGGTCCCATTTATGAGCGATAGAGGCCTCAGTGCTGCAGGATCGTCCAACGGCTTGTTTGGTTTCGGAATTAACACCAGTCTCTGTGTTTTCCAATCCCTCGGAAAAATTCCGGATTTAAAACACTGGTTGTATATCCGTAAGAATGCATCCGGGAAAGAGGTCAATAATATTTTCAGTACCGTCTCCGGTACGTTATCCGGCCCTGGTGCTTTCTTTTCTTTGATCTTTTTTGTGGCATTATTAAGATCGGATAAAAGAAAGTTAATATCTTCGGATTCTGGGATATCTTCTGGTATCGTGCTCGTTTCGGTGTCCAAACTTGCTTCAGCCGCAGGAAATAAGGTATTTATTGCAGCCTTTATCTGTATGGGGCTGAGGATTGTCATGGGGTTTACCCTAGGGGATAATTTGGTCATTACGACCTTATAGGGTTTTCCCCATGGGTCTTCCTGTACCTCCGTGCAGAGATCTTCCCAGGCTTTCGCCTTAGCTTTTCTTATCTCAATCCGCAGTTTCTTCCTAACCTCTTTGTAGATCCTGTCATGGTCCTCTTCGCTGCCGTTTTTATGACGCCTCTGTGCTCTCCTTCTTATTCTGTGGCATTCTCTTCTAAGTTCCACAATCTCCTCTGTCCACCAGTAGACTGATTTGGTGTCTTCTTCTTGTTGCTTCTTGCTTTCATCGAATAATTACACGCTAGTCTCATTGCGTTTGTTAAGTGACTAATCCCAGCCTCGATGCCGTTTGTATCTAAATCTTCGAGAATTGCATCAAGGCTGGTCGCAAACGTCGCGGTTAGTAATTCTTTGTCAAGAGTGTTAGTGATCCAACCCTTGTTCGTGTGTTTCTGTTTAGTCGCTATTTTCCCTATTTTATAGCTAATATATTGGTGATCGCTAGCTGTAAATTCTTCCTGCACCGCCCATTCCTGAATTTGTTTAGCTAAGCCCGGCCGAGCGGGAAGACCTAACCCAGACCTAACCCAGACCTTTTTTTTCCAGATGGGAGGGGAAAATGCGGTTACGCATCCCCCCTGATGTTATGAGGATTATGAGGGACTCGTCCTAAGGACCCTACCTTCTAAAAACCACCTCCACCTCCTTTCGCGCATATTTTGTTTAATGTTCCCCTGGACTGCCTGTCCAGCATATGTCCAGGGTGAACATGTAAGCGCGTGTATGTCCTTCATTATGAGATTAATTTAATAAACTCATTCTCTTAGGCCATGCGCCTCCCTATCTCTTTCAGATTTTTCTTTAATTTTCAGGATAGCCGTAATGTGTCCCACTATTTCGTTCCATTTATTGACGGATTCCAAAATAACATTGACTATATTATTTTCGTTTAGTGGCGCTCCAACTTTAGTGGATACGCCCGTTCTCCATTTTTTCCAATTTGGGCACTCGAAGAATGTATGACGAGCATCACCCACGGAGGCATCGCAGAACCAACAGCCCGGGCTTTGTTCCTTTTTAATCTTCGCAAGATATTTGCCGAAGCACCCGTGGCCCGATAACATTTGGGTTAGATGGTAAGTAATTATACCGTGACGTCTATTTATCCACTTCTGGATATTTGCTATCAACTCATGAGTCCATCGACCTCGGCTGTCCTCATCCCATCTTCGTTGCCATAATATTTCCTCTTCGGATAATGGCTCAGCGCGTAATGATCGTATAGATCGTTCAGTGCCTCCCCGCTGTACGGTAATGTGGGTAGCACAATAGCGGTTTTCCCACAGTTTGCATGTGGCTTCCAGCGGTCCTGTGCGCCTTCCGCCATAGAGGCCCGGTACAGACATATCTCGAACACACGGTCGGGGGCTACTACTCCCCCTTGGCTAGTCTACGGGAAATATCCACCGAGGCCGAGCCGCACCCCATTCACACTGCACTCACACACCCACCACCCATACACACACACACACACACACACACCGCCCATTCACACTCATTCACACACATACACACCCCTGGCTCGAGTACCCCGGGTGCGCCACACCCGTGCCCGCTACATGCAGGCCTCTGGGGAGGCGGTGCCTGACACCAGGCTTACGGTTCCGTCCAAACCGGCGTGCTGTCCGCGGCTGCTTTTTCGACGGGCTTACCCCCCGCTTATTTCGCAGCTACCCTTCAAAGAACCATGACAATGAAGGGCGTTCCCCTATCCGCAACCCGGGGACGCGCTCGGTGGCTCACCCAAGGCCTCCGCAGGATAAAGAGTGCCCAGCAGAGATGTCATCCCACGCCCGATCAGGTAGGCATAATTCATGTTTTTTAGGAAAGATGTCCGCTCCATCCCGCCGATGGATCTTCGCTTCCCACACCAGGAAAGGTGAGTACACCCACTCGGACTCGAACGGCGTACGGGGTCGCTGGGCAAGCCCAGCCACCCGGGGACCGTTACGAGGGGAGTGCGGTTCCTTATATTTGCCAGCAGGTACTCAAGGACCCATCAGAAGGACGAACTACGTTACTACCTGGAGAATGCCACACATCCCATACAAAAAGAAAGGTAAGTACGGCACACCCGCACTCGATCGGTGGGCAAGACTGATACGAGGGGGGTGGCTTTCCTCACCCCTTTTTGCAGGAAATGTAGCATCCACCCGGAAGCAGAGCATCGCCCCTGCAAAAAAACAGAGGATTTTCCTCCACCTGACCAGGCGTGTTCACACACCCCTGCTCGGCACTGCGGACCGAAAGACCTAACCCAGATTTTTTTTTTAGGGAGGAGGGGAAAATGCATTACGCACGCCCGGCTAGGTGTTGATTGCCGGGTAGTGTTGGGCTCCCTATGCTTAGGTATACCAACTAAAAACCCCTCCTCCGATTTTTCGTGGACCTGGTCATCCCCCGGTACAATCTTTGGACCATTACTTCAGGGGTGGCCAGTATGGTGTCCTTCTTTTACAGGTTGTGTGCGCCTACTGCGCTACATTTCGTTATTTAGGCTTGCGGTACTTTGTGTTTTGCCAGCTAGCGCGTTCGTGCCTCTAGTTCCCTGGCCCTCTCCCATTCTCGCTCTGCGTTTTCCTTAGCTCTCATGACCTCGTTAAAATATTTAACCACTGCGCCTCGGAGTTGTCCTTTTTGTAGCACAGCCACGAAATTTCGAGTCGTGACAGGCCCCGTTACTTTGGTCACTTCTCCTCTTTGTTGTCGGAATTCCTCACATTCGAACAGAGTGTGTTCCGGGTTATCGTTTTTATTGCACCCGTACCAGCAGAGTGGGGAGGTCTCTTGCTGATTTTCGCGAGGTATTCTGCGAAGCACCCGTGGCCCGAGAAAACTTGGGTAAGATGGAAGTTCAAGGTCTTTGGTCCCCAGCTGCTCCATTCCTTGATGTTGGGTGTTAGGTTATACGTCCACCTACCTACTGTTGCCTTTTCCCATTTGGATTGCCACATTCGTAACGATGCTTCTCTTTCTTCGGACTTGACCTTTGCTGTGTCACTCTTCGTCGTGGCTGAGTTCATGTTTCTAATATAGATTCTGCGTCGTTCTGCTGCGAGTATTGTGGTTGGCAGACATCCAGACAGTACACGTAGTGCTTCCAACGATACCGTCCTGTACGCTCTCACTATTCTTGTGAGCGCAGCCTTTTGTGCCCTATTGATGTCCTTGGTGTTGTGGGACGGGCACATGTCAGTGGCCCAGATCGGGGCAGCATAGAGTATGATTGACTCACTTGTGCGGTAGTGGAGCAGTCTGCTGATGTAACCGCCTCCACCGATGTTTGGTGATATTCGTGCCAGGGCTCCAGTTGTCCTAAGGGAGCGTTCGCAGGTGGTGGTGATGTGGCTACGAAATCTTTGGTTACCTTCAACGTTGACGCCCAAGTATCTCAGAGCTCTGGCGGCTTTGATGGTCGTGCCCTCGTGCTGAATCCATATTGGTTCTTTTATCTTCCTTCCTGTAAGGAGGACCATTTATGTTTTTTCTGTTGCCATCTCCATTTTGTGTTCTCGGAACCATGCGCTGATATTTTCCAGAGTGTTACTGAGTTTAGCTTTCAAGTTGTCTAAGTTTGCGTCAACGGCCACAATCGCGACATCGTCGGCGTATCCAATAAGATATATTCCTTTCGGGGTCTTCATTTGCAACAAGGAGTCATATACCATGTTCCACAAGGTAGGTCCGAGGACTGATCCCTGTGGAACTCCCGCGAAGACTTGAACTTCCAGTTCTGTATCCGCTGCCGCGTATACAATTTTGCGGTCCGTAAGGTAGGAGTTAAGTAACTTTGTCACCTTTCCTGTGAGAGAACGCCGGGCAGCCTCATTGAGGATACTATCTCAGGTGATCGTATTAAAAGCATTGCGCACGTCAATGGTGGCGATGAGGCAGTGTTTCCCGTTTTTCTTTGCCCCATTCCACGCTTCCAGCAGCTCAAATAGGGCGCCTACCGTGCTTTTGCCTTTACAGAAGCCGTGTTGGTTTTTCGCAAACTGCACTCTTTCCATGATTTTCTGTTTAATAATATGTTCGTAGAGTTTAGCCCAGTTTGACAGGATGCAAAGGAGTCGCCAGCCTTGCTTTTCATTACCTGCTGCCTTTTTGGGGACTAAGATGAGCCGCCCCACTTTCCATTCGCTCGGGAAGTAACCTTCGTCGGTGAGCCCCCGAAATACACTAATAATCTCATCTGGGTCATTATCAATAATCCATTTAATTGCAGCTACAGATATCTTATTCGGTCCTGGCGCTTTCTCCTGCATCCTACGGACGCCTCACGTATCTGCCCCTCCGTGATCAGGGTTTCATTGTTTGCTGGGTTCACCGTGTTGGCTCCTGTAACTGCGGTCTGATGTTCTGGACTGGTGACAAAGAGGTCCTCGATTATGTTCTTTGCGGCATCGGAGTTTAATTTCGGTGTACTAATTTTGCCTTTGAGAGCTCTCATGACTGTTTAATTGGCCGCCCCCATGGGTCCGAATCTAAGATGTTAAGATAATTCCTCCAGCCTTGGGTTTTTGACTCTCTGATCGCCTTTTTAGTTGGCGTCTGGCAGCTTTGAAACTCTCCATGAGGCTCTCTATCAGATTTGCCGTCTTCTTACGTTTGTACGCCCGCTGCAGTTTCCTGCGCATGCGTTGAGCATTTTTACGCGGTGTGGCTATGTTGTCATTCCACCACCATGCTGCTTGCTTACCCGCCAATGCAGGGTGGGCCTGTTTCTTGCTTCGCTGGCGATTACATTTACCGCTCCGATGTACTTCATAATATGTCCTGCATTTAATTTCGTTTTTATTTCCAGGTGTCTCCTCTGATGCGATTTCCAGTACAGGTCTGCGAAGCTTCCCCGTACAAACTTACCAACGGCCGTGGCAGATCTGTATGTTACTGCCTGTGGGGTGCAGCCTCTTGGCACGAAAGTATGTATAAGATATTTATGATCTGATGCATTATATTCTTCTAGGATTTCGCTAGTGACCATTCGCCGTTGCGTGTTGGGGGAGCAGATAACTGTATCGATCAGGGAGGTTTTCCCCCTCTGCTCGAACGTTGCACTACGCTTGCTTCGAGCTGGTATGAGGCCGTACTTCGCACAGAGCCCGGCCACTTCGTCACCACGTTTATTTTGAGTTCTGGAGCCCCACAGCGGAGAACTGACTTTGAAGTCCCCTGCCATAATTAAGTCTTCACCCGCGTGTCCTTTTGCTACATTTTCCAGTTCCTGGAGACGTTGTTCGAAGACCGGCCATTGATCGTTTGGGGACAGGTATACGCTGATGTACACAACGCCGTCGATTTTCCCGGCAACTATGCCATCACCCTGATATATGATTTCTGGGGGTCCAGAATACCGGTGGTTTTGGTGTTATACCATAATGACGATTTCTTGTTGAGATCGTAGATCCATCCGGTACTTCTTTTGACGTTTATAGGTTCCGAGATTATGGCGACATCAATCGCTTTAGCAACGAGTGCCTGTTCGAGCAGGGTGTCTGATTCCCAACATCTGTTGAGATTCACCTGTAGGATTTTGAAGACCGCCATTACTGTTTTTTGGTGTAACTGCCCTGGGTTCTTGCCGCCACTTCATCTTTGAAGGTCGGGCAGCGAAAAGAGGCTGCCACATGCTCAAGCCGAGTCTCGTCCAAACCACGCTCGGCGCACAAACAACACTTCGCCGTCGTCGTGCATTTTGCCATTGTGTGGCCTTCACTTCCATATTTGCGACAGGCTACCTTATCGCCCGTGACCTTCGTGCAGTTTCTGGCCATGTGACCAGGGTTATGGCACTTAAAGCACCTAATAATGTTAGGGGTGACGCGAGCCCTGCACATGACCCATCCGATTTTAATCCGTCCGGTTTTTCTCACCAGGTCGGCTATTTGGTTCGGTGCTTCAATAACGGCATACATACTTGCCCTCGGGCCTTCCCGGAGCACCCTGCATGCAATTTCTCCCTCTTGTACCTGGTCACACATTACTTGTACTGATTTGATTACTTCAGCCAGTTCAGTGAGGGGCTCGATATCACGTATCTCTATCACTGACCTTCCCTGTAGCCTTTTGACAGCGAAACTCTCGCCCAGTGCTCCTTCAATTTGTGCCAGGTAGGTGTCTGCATGTGCCTTCGGGGTAAATTCAAAAAGCAGGTTTCCGGCCATTGTCTTTCTGATGGCTCTGATGTCGGCCACGTCCGGTCCGAGTCCTTCTTTCACCTTTTTCAATGCATCCGCGAAGGTCTGCTTATCGTTGGTTTGGACCGCTATGGCTTCCCCGGGAGGTCTTCGCCTTTGTGGTCTCGCCTGTTTCGTCTGCACCCTTTGTTGTGCGGGCGTTTCGGCTACCTCAACAGACCTGTTCTTCTTCCTACGAGAGGCGACCAACGTCCAGTCTGTTAAACTCGCCCTCTCGCTAGTGGGTTGCCGGTCGGTTGGTGTCGTGTCTGCACGGTCACCGCTTATGCCTACGCCCTGTAGGCTATTCTCCGAGAGCGTCATTGCATTGGTGATGTTTTGGACGCTTGCGTGGTTTGCCTGTACGATGTACCATAGCTTCTGTATGTCCGCCGAAACGGGAGACAAACTGCCCTCGCGCGGGTGTTCTATCGCGCCCACATTCCTTTCCTCTTGGCAGCTTACCGTCCTTACGCTCGCTGCATTTCTTATCACCGTTTGTGCGGCACCAGAGTTTGATTGCTGCATAGTCGTCTGTCCTGGCTTCTGCAGCATAAACTCCGCAAGGACTTCCCTTATTTCGTCCTTAATAAGCGAGCTACTGACTTGCTTAGTTTGGGCAGTCTGGTGTAGGCAGGATCGCAGCTCCTCCAGCTGTATACTCAAGGCAGAAATATTAGCCTGCAGCTGTGCCCTTTCCTTCTTTCCATCCTCAATTTCTTTTTTGAGGATTTTATTAGCCGCGTGCTCCTCCTCAAGCAAGCGCAGAAGTTGTTCCTTGCTCGCTTTGTCCGTTGGGCTTTTCTTAGCCTGGCGCCCGTTTCCGGCATGCATCCCCGTAGCCGAGTTTTCCAGTGGCTCTCCATCCTCTTCCGAAGCTTTGTTGTTGTCTTCGGACTCCTCCGATCGCTCCAGTTCGGTATCCAATGACTTCTTTTGGAGCTTCCTCCCTGTCTGCGTTCGTGGGGGTGTCCCTGGGCTTGCACGGAGCCTCTTTGGTCTCTCTCTCGGTGTATAGAAATTTTCTTCGCTCTCTTCCCCGGAATTATACACCTCTTTACGCAGCTCCCTTCGAGTGCTGGCTAGCTCCCCGGTGCTGGATGTACGGTGGGCACTCGCTAGATTCGCTGAGGCGCTGGCTTTCTTAGCCGCCATGCCCAGCTTTGCCCGGCGTGACCGGTATGCCGAGTCGGACTCTCCTTCGAGTCTCTCGACTCGGATCCCGCCTCTCGTGTTGTATATGGACGGGTCCATATGGTACGTAACCCCGGTGTCAGCACCGCCTACTGTCGGCTCCTTTGGGGTAGCGGTCTTCTCCTCCTCCTTCTTCTTCTACACTTCCTCGTTTATTTTATTTGTTTTGGCAGACATCATTTCATGTACGGCAGGGTTTGGCCGCAGCCTCCCCCCGCCAGTCAATACATTGGGAAACAAAACAGTCGACCCGGGCCCTCAGCCCGGACCCGGCAAGCCTTATACACCCCGAGGTTCGGCCGGTCCACGGGGGTTGGCCTGTAATCGGTCCACTTTCCCAGGACCCCGCATGGGTCAAATACTCTCATCCCCATGCGCCCTTACTAGGCCAGCACCGTACCGTTCAGGGAGGGGTAATTTTTTATAGAGGTTTTCTTCCTCGCTGACCGGCCGGTCAAGGCAAGTCCTCCGGGTCCCATGACGACAACGTTCCACCACTACGCCCTGTGATGGTCGTTGAAGCCGCCAAGGAACTTTCGGTATTAGGAGGTGGATGGCGTTCATTCCGCGGCCCCTGGGGGAGTTAGCTCGGGTAGCCCCGGGTTCGCCAAACCCGTACCGTGGAGACATATTTCTATGGCCCCACGGCCCCTGGGGATTGGATAAAGGGAAGGACAGCTCGGGTAACCCCGGGTTCGCTAGACCCGTGCCGCGTGCAAGGACCAAAGAGGTCCGCGGTCCCTGAGGATGGGGATATAGGGAACACATTCACACACTCACACACACGCACACACACACAAAGCTCGGGGACCTCGGGTTCGCTAAGCCCGTACCGTGTGCAAGGACGCGAAGGTCCGCGGCCCCTGTGGAAGAAGAGTGTTTGGTCCGCGGGAGCTATTTTATTTCGCTCCTACCCTCTGCTCCCCTTGGGCCCGAAGGCCCAAGTACGAGCAGCGAGCATTCCCCTATCCGCCACCTGGGGACGCGCCACGTAGGGGTTCACCTCCCCTCCCATCTGGACAACCAGACAGGTCCGTAGAGACCTTTTTTTTTTTTTTTTTAAATAATGCCCTCCGATCCACCGCTCACCTGTTCCCCATGGATCCGCTTAAGCATTACAACAGGGGAACAGAGCTGTGCCTCCACCAGCTTCGCGACCACCTTAGTCCAGACAGAAGGTCGTAACTAAGGGGTATATGCCTACCGCGCCGAGTGGGTCGAATACTCATATGTCGCAATCATATGAGTAATCGACCCAAGCCTACGTATATTTGCAGCCACGAGAATGCATGAGAATATAACTATGATGCAGTGAACTATGACTCGTGATCGTAAATGATATATTATGTGAAAAAATGTGTGAAGATGTGATCTCAGTGTGATGGTTGTTCATATGGTGAACACTACGCTTGCCCCTGCTGGGCTCATGGCCCTTAAATGCATGAAAATTGAATAAAATGAACTGTTTACAGGGTAGACCGATCGATAAACGTAGGGCTCTACGTTTATCTCGGAACTAAACCTGTGCATTCTCGTATCGCAAATTACATATAGGCCGCCACCGTTTTCCACACGGGTGAAAACTAACCCTTATCTGATGTTATGCGGGCACATACATACCCCATACACACCATAATCAACACTCATGACGCATGACACACAGGCATTCTCACTATTGTTACAGGTGTACCTCTAGGCGGCTTTTGGGGTACATAAAGTATGAAAAACCCATGATTGCCCCAAAAACCATGTTTTATGGGGAAACCATGGTGTTTTAAACATCTTTGATACTGCCAATTCCTACTAGAGGCCACAACATTCATACTCAGGGGGTATACGGGGGTAATCAAAATTTCGAAAAACCCCATAGTTTCATGGGAAATTGACTTTCACCATGGAAATATGGGGCCTTTCGAAACTTCCGAAACGCCACCGTATACTACCCTTTACCCTCTATACAGTCATACCAAGAGTTCCATACCTTACATGAAGACTCAATTTTCCAAAAAATTTTTGGAGAATTTTTTGTGTGACATTTCTTCCTATATGGCACGGATGTCTCCCGGTACGCTGTATACAACCTCCCATAGAGACTTTCGAGCACAAAAACCCTCGCAAAACCCTCAAAGACCATGATTTTGAGAAAATCTCCAAAATTTTGGCAAAACCATGGAATTTTTTGGAATCTTTGCAGGATTTCTTTATGGGAGGTTGTTATACCCACATAACAGGGGTACAAAAGGGGGCGACCGGTGTCGAAATTTAGCTCCTAAGTGCCGAAAACAGCAAAAAAAATGGCTATTTTGGGCCGTAGGCGCTAAATCCGACCGATTACTGTCGGCCCTGGCGGGCCTACCCCCCCCCCCCCTCAAAAGTGGCCCAAAAGAGGAAACCCAAAATTGGATTTCGGTGGTAGTGGCGCCATAACGCGTCCCTTCTTGAAGATCCAAGTTTTTTGGGCTCCCCCAGGACCACGAAGCGACCTCTAGTCATCCCAATGCCCGCCTTCGCGGCGCTACGCGCCGCTCGCCGGCCATCGGGACGACCAGAGGCCACTCCGCGGTCCCGGGGAAGCCCAAAAAATTTGGATCTTCCCGTAGGGACGCGTTATGGCTTGGTCGTACCCGACGCCGGAGCGTGGCATTGTGGTGGCCAGAGGAGCACATCGCCACAGAATTCCCATTCATACCACACTTTCTCATACATTTGAAGCCTTAAACCATGGAAAAACCATGGTTTATGGTCATCGCCTGCATGGTATTACCGTGTGTCGAGTCAAAATTACGACACGTTGGATTGTCGTAAGTTTGGCTCGATTCTCATTTTTGCATAAAGTCCCATGCATACTACACTCAACTCGTACGTTTGATGCCTTAAGCCATGAAAAAGATCATGGCTTAGGGTCATCGCTATACGGAATTATCGTGTATCAGGCCAAAATAACGTCAAGACTAGTTGTCGTTATTTTGGTCTGCCTCTCTACTCGCATACCTTTCACAGGGTGATATTATTTTCCCATGTACTTGGTGCAAATATCCGCAAATGACACGTGCCACACGCCTTTGATGCCCCAAATTGCGGAAAATTTTACAATTCCGCAGTTTGGGATAATCGCGGCTTGGATACATTATGTGTCAGGCCAAAATTACGCCGAGAGCATCAACGTCGTTTTGGTCTGAACTTACTGCATAATTGCCCCAATCTACCCTGAGAAATGTCGCAAACCATGTATACATTTATAATATATACAGGAATGCGACCCACTCCGCATTTGCCACAAACGTTTGACGCCTTACAGCACAAAAGTATGTGCCACGAGGTCGTCGCGGTTTGGATACATTAATGCGACAAGCTAGTAAGCATAGTAGCGCTTTTAATGATTCTTCGTGTCCAATTCGTGATTTTGTAACTGTCCCAATCCTGTCTCCACTGTTCATCTAGCTTCCTTTCGATTGTTCTCTGTACATACTCCATACTAATATTTCTTTGTCGTGTAACCGTTCTTGTTGTGTACTGTGTACTGGAACGTCTATCCCTTACCTCTTTAAACATCTCCTGGCGTAGCTTTATCTTATATTTAATTGGTAGCTTACCGGTCAGCACGCAGAGCGCATTATACGAGACCGTCCGATAGGCACACGCCACTCTATTAAGTGCCATTCTTTGCGATTTTCCCAACAATATTATGTTTGCCTCGATATCCACAGCATCTGCCCAAATCGGGGCCGCATATAGTATCACACTCTCCCATATATTAAAAAATAATGTCCTGCATTTTTGTAATGGACCTCTTGTATTAGGCATCAACCGCGATAACATTCCTACTATCTTATTTGCCTTTTCCGTAACTGTATTTAGATGTTTCTTGTAATTCCTCCTATTATCAAATTCAACCCCCAAATAGCGGATCACCAACTTCGAATAAATTGTTTCCGAACCTAACATAAATGGCACTATTTTAGGTATTCTTTTTCCTGTTAGCAGCACTATTTCCGACTTATTTGCAGCCAAATTTAGAAAATTATCATCAAACCAAATTTTGACCTTTTGCATAACCAAATTTGTTTTGACCCTTATTTCATCCATATCCTTGCCAATTATAACAACGGCCAAGTCATCCGCATACGACATAGCGTATGTTTCTTGGATATTCCGGAGGGTCAGAAGTACACCGTCATACACCAAATTCCACATAAAGGGGCCCAACACGGACCCCTGTGGAACGCCCGCGTACACCTTCTTTTTTATGTCCCTTAATCCTGTCTTTATTATAATAGATCTATCCTTAAAATAATTTTCAAAAATTTTCAGTAATTTTCCTCCAATATTTATTCTCCGTAGTTCATTCAAAATTATTGGCTATCTTAAACAATTAAACGCATTTCGAACATCCAAAGTTATTAAAATACAAATTTTTTCCCTCCTTTTTGCAAATTCTGCTTTTTCCGCCACCGCAAATGCCGCATCCGTTGTACTTCTGCCCCTGCGGAAGCCAAACTGCTCTGGTTGAATCGGGTCCTTACCTAACTTATTTTGCAGTGCTTCTTTTACCGCATATTCCCACGCTTTTTCTAGGACTGGGAGAATACAAATTGGCCTGTACGCCGTCGGGTCATTGGGACTTTTTCCTGGTTTGGGGAGTAATACTACTCTAGCCATTTTCCAATCGGGAGGTAAAAAACAATTATCAATAACTAAGTTAAATACCTTTCTCAAATCGACGAGATTATTTTGCCCGAGTATCTTTATTATTTCTGCGGGTATACGATCTATACCGGCAGCTTTGCCCATTTTTATATTCGCAATGGCGAATTGCACCATTTCGTTGTCAATTATATCCTCATGTCCTAGATGTTCCGTTGGTTCCCCCTTTTGGATGTCCGTATTCAGTTGATCGATATTTCCGCCATAATTTTCACCGGTAATAGGCTTAGTATAAAACGACGTATCTAAACACTTTTCAATTATACCCGGCGGTATTACCGCATTTGTAACAGCCTTTCGATATCTGGCCCTTAGGGCCTGGTAAGGCCTTCCCCACGGATCCCTATCGATTGATGAACAAAATTCTCTGCATGTCCGTTCCTTATTCTTTATCATTTCAATTTTCAGCCTCTTTCTAATTATTCCAAACTCATTCCACAAATTCTCTTTATCGGTACTTCCCCTTTTTCGTGCCCCTTGAGCAATTCTTCTGGCCCTATGTGCTTCCGACCGTAAACAACCAATTTCTTTAGTCCACCAACGATTCGGCCGTTTAGACGTATTCACTACAAATTGCTTTTCTAAATTCTCCTCACAAACATCCTGAATTGCCTTACAAAAAGCAGCGGGCCTGCCCACTGACCGCATTGGAATCTCCCATACCCCACTAATTGCCCTCCGGAAATTCTCCCTTAACAAGTCTACATATATGTCATCCATTTTATATGTGTATCTAGTTCTGTCCTTCATCATCCTTCCTGTCTTGAAGTAGTGTATTACATAGTTGTGATCCGACGCGTTATACATCTGGGGAACCTTGGTCTTCACATGTACTTCATGCGTGTCTCTATCTACTGACATTATGTCTAAAAACGTTTTTCGACCATTTTTAGAATACGTATATCGTGCATCAACTTTAATTGGAACCAAATTTATTTTACTTATAAGGTTGTACAATAAGTGACCCTTTTTATCCGTTTTATTGCCCCCCCCCCCCTCCCATACAGGGCTTTTTGAATTAAAATCTCCGGCCAGCACAATTTTATTCCCGCGACGGGTCATTGTTTTCAATTCTTTCTCCAAATTTTCCAAAAACGTATAAAATGTTGCCGCCCCTATATTGGGTGTCCAGTACACCGACGTGAAGAACGTTTCCTCTATTTTAACTGAAAGAATTCCTTTTCCTATCCTCTCCGAACCGTGCATCCTCTTTTTGCCATTAAAGTTTGTTACCCAAATAGACGCATCCCCGTTCTCATCGTTGATCCAATAGTGCTCCTGTTTATTCGATTCAGAAATTATTACTACATCCACGAATCTTTCACATGCAAAATTTATCATCATATCTTGAGCAAGTCGGGAGCGATTTAAATTTATTTGCAGGACTCATGTTTTACTACCTTGCCTCTTTTTAGATATATAATCCATATACTCTCTCTTTTTTGGGCACAAATTTGAACCCGTTTGATGACAAGCTCTCTTCCCATCCACTACCGGGCATGTCAAACATCTGGGTTCCCTCCTGCACTCTACCATTATGTGACCCCCCTCACCGCACTTTCTACACGCTTCCCTCGGTACCGGGGTGCCCTTGCAGGTAGTGCTTAGATGTCCGTAACCACAGTAACGGTAACATCTTAGAATGTTGGGGAGTAATCTGAGGCGACACGAAACTAAACCGAGTTTTACTTTTACGCCATCCTCAATTTTTCTACGATACATGTGCGGAAGCTCCACAATTACTATCTTCATCCCCGCGAAAGCTGTTTTTAGAAGTTTAACATCTATATCCTGCTTATTTTGAATGTCAAGTGTCGTTCGTAGTTTCTCTTTTACTTCGTCTTCGTTTACCAATGGGTCCACATCTTTTATTTCGACCACTATCTTTTGCTGTAGTGGACGCACCAATCTATCAGCACCTACCGCAGCTCGGACGGCACTCCTAAAAGTATCCATCGCCGCGTCAGCCTCTAACTCAATGATTAAATCCCCATTCCTGGATTTACGAACCCTCTTAATGTCATCAGTATGTATTTTAGCATGCTTTACAATGTCTTTATATGCAGCTGTGTACTCCTCGCCTTGTTTCCTTTTCACCAATACGGCATCATTCCTTTGCCTACACCTATCCCTCATCCACATTTTTGCGTCCACCTCCATCCTAGTCTTTTTATTATTATCCGCTCTCACCTTACGTCTTCTTGGTAATTCCCATGTCCCTTCACTCTCGCCTCCGTCCGTACTCTCTACTTCCACCCCTAAATTACCTTTCACTTTATCCGAAAATAAGACTCCCCTAGGTCTTTTCGCATCCCCATCTTGCGCTGGCGAAATTTCCTTCCTTTTAACAAGTTTACTCTTTTTGGGCCTACTGTTCATATCATAGGCACACATATTTTCACACATTTCCGTTTGTGTTTCTGCCTCTCGTAACATGACCGTCCCCACAGGCGTCCGTCCTTTCCTCCTGTCCTGAGTTTGAGTATGTGGTACCGGTCCCCTTTGTTTTTCTTCGTCACAATCACCCGCGGCCGATTTTTGCATCTGTAGCGCATGCTCAATAAATTTAATAATACCGTCTAACATTTTAGCTGTCGTAGCACTTCGACTTTTGACTTCCTTCCGAACATTTTTATTGTCTTCCAGATAGTCCGCCATTTCGGTGCAACCCAAAGGCCGTTTGCCTTACCACTTGAGCAAGAATTTCTAAAGTATATAAAGCCACTTGAGATGGCGAAACACTTTTCGTGCCATCCTTCTTCATGGCCCTCGCTAATTTATCACCCAGTATCCCTAAATCGGGCAGCATCCCTTCCACAACTCCGGCACGACCTGAGTACTCTCCGATCGATCCTTTTCCCCCTGTTCCTAAGATCCCGTCCATTTCCTTATCATTGTCCCTTTCCGTGTATTTATATATTGTATCCGTCCGTATATTTGGTTTTTCATAAGTATTCGTCATCATATTCATTACTCAGCTGGGACTGACCGTGGCCATTTCCAACTGCCGATAATATAGGGGATAATTCACAGTCCACCCGAGGCCTTAGCCCCACCCCGGGCAAGCCTGATACACCCTGGGGTTCGGCAAGTCCCCAGGGGTTGGTCTCTAATTGGCCAACTACCCATGGCCACGCATGTGTCAATTACTATCATCCACATGCGCCCCTACTAGGCGAGCACCATACCTTTCGGGGAGGGGTAATTTTTTATAGAGGTTATCTTCCTCGCAGGCCGGCCGGTGAAGGCAAGCCCTCCGGGTCCCTTGACGGCAACGTTCCACCACTACGCCCTGTGATGGTCGTTGAAGCCGCCAAGAAACTTACGGAATTAGGAGATGGATGGCCTTCGTCCACCCCCAGCTAGGGCACCCCGGGTTCGCCAAACCCGTACCGCGGACCACGACGGATCCACGGCCCCTGGGGTTAGACCTAACCCAGACCTTTTTTTTCCTTGCGAGGGGGGAAAAATGCAATTACGCATACCTGAGGTCAAACCACTGGTTGTGACGGACTCGCTAAGGTGTATATATGCTATACCGTCTAAAAACCCCCCCCTCGTTTTTTCCTTCTCTTCCCAGAAACCCCAGCCCCGGCCGCAGGTAGCATTACTTCAGGGCGGGGTCTACCAATCTGGACATGGGTAGTTTCATCCGTTTATGTTACTTTGTCCACTTGTAGGGGCAGTTCTCACAATATTGCATAACCTGTTTTGAATTTCTCCGTGTACATATATATTCTTCGTCTTGTTATTTATTTATTTATTCCACTATTTATTTATTTATTTATATGCATATTTAGTCTTCGTCTTGTTATTTAATCCACCATTTATTTATTTATTTATATAAATATTTAATCTTCGTCCTTGTTATTTATTTATTTATTCCGTTATTTATTTATTTATTTATTTAATATTTATTTGTCGCTCTATTTATTTATGTGTTGACCGACGCTGAGTTTGAGTATGTGGTACCGGTCCCCTTTGTTTTTCTTTCCTCCTGTCCTGTGAGTTAATAATACCGTATTTTAGTGGTAGCACGGTAGGTGCTATACTCTATTTCTCTCTCTTGATTTTCACGCACCTTCATGATCTCAAAGGCAAAGTTTTTTAACGCATTCCACCGGTCTGGGGTTTTCACCGATTCCTCAATTAAATTCTTTATGGTAATTTTTTGGACCTCTAGTATTTCCGCTAATCGTTCCCTTTGACCAGCCCACTTAGGGCAGTAGAAGACAGCATGCTCTGCATTATCAAGTATTTCATCACAGTCCCAGCACGCAGTGCTTGTGGTTTTACCTATTTTATGTCTATACCCATTAAAAATTCCATGCCCTGACAATATTTGCGTTAAGTAGTAATCCAAGGGCAAAGGCACCTTCCCCGCTATAAATGTATCCGCTTTCAGAACTAGTTTACGCGTCCAATTATCATCGCTTTCTGTCAGCCACATATTTTTCCACTCTTCCAGAATGTCCCGAGCTATTTTTTCTTTGGCCCGCCGAATAAGATGTGGTTGGGGGACTAACGCCCTCGTTCCATATGGATTCTTTGTATTTGACCTTTGAGTCAGCGCAAATACTCTGGATCTTTCATATACCTTTAGGGTAATGGGCGTTATCCCGGTAAGCACACAATGTGCTTTATGTGATACTGTGCGATATGCACTTGCTATTCTGGCCAGGGCAATTTATTGGGACCTCACCAACAATTTTCTGTTCGCTTCGATTTTCGACGCGTCTGCCCAAATTGGGGCTGCATATAAAATAACTGATTCCCAGACATTGTAAAATAGTGTTCAGCACCTCTGTTTGGGTCCTCCAACGTTGGGCTGCAACCTTGAGAGCGCCCCCGCCACTTTATTAGCTTTCTCCGTTGCCACCAATATGTGGTGCTTGAAATTTCGTCGCGTGTCGATGTCTACTCCGAGGTATCGTATAACCAGCTTAGATACAGTCGTCGCTGTCCCAGTGATGAAACTAGTAATTTTTGGTATTCTTTTCCATGTTAAGAGGGCTATTTCGGTTTTATTTTGCGCTAATTGCAAGCCCTTTTCTTTCATCCATGCATCTATTCGTACCATAGTCATACCAATAGTGTCTTTAAGTTCATCCATGTTTTTGGCCATTACAACCACTGCCAAATCGTCCGCGTACGCCATCGCTGTCACATCTTAAAACTATACGTACATTTTATTACCCCGTCATATACTACGTTCCAAATGAATGGCCCTAGAACTGACCCTTGGGGCACGCCGGCGAAAACTTTTTTTTTTTATCGACCCATTCGTTGAGTTAATTGTAATATATCTATCCGAAAATAATTGTTTACCGTTTCCAATAATTTGGCAGACAGTTTTTTACGTCTAGCGTGACTAGTGCACAAACTCGCTGTTTAAGTTCGCTTCTTCAGCTTTCCGTGTCACCGCTACAACTGTATCCGTTGTGCTACAAAACCTCCTAAATCCAAATTGCTCAGGTAGGAAGGGATCACGTCCAATTCCAGCCTCAATTGCTGCTTTAAGAGCATATTCAAATGCTTTGCTAACCACAGACAGAACACTTATCGGTCTATATGCGCCTGGGTCATTCACATCTTTCCCCGGTTTAGGAATAAGGACTACGCGGGCTTCCTTCCAACTTGGCGGTATTACTCCGGCGTCGAAAACCAAATTAAAAACTTCTACGAAATCGTCCGGGAAAAGTTTGCCTACAGCTTTAATAATTTCGGGTGGTACAAGGTCAGTGCCTACCGCTTTACCTGTTTTTATTCGAGCCAGAGCCTTTGTTACCATATCTCTTGTTACCACTGTACCGTCATCTGGACTAATTTCCCCGCAATATCCTGGGTTCTTTATCAGAATAGGGGTCAATTTTCCATCTCCCTCTTTTGGGGACGTTACAAAAAGTTTATCCAGGCATCTATTAATCGTATCCGACGACATTTCCGCAGGGGGTGGCCTCCTAGCCAGCTTTATCATGACCGTCCGGTAAGGCCTGCTCCAGGGGTCACCATCGAGGAGTGCACAGTAGTCCTTCCAGGCCTTCTCCTTTCCTTTCGAAATTTCAATTTTCAATTTCTTTCTAATCTTCTTATAATCCGCGTATAGCTTAACGGCATTCACCCTACACTTATCCATGGCACGTTGCGCCATCCTACGGGCTTTATGTGTTTGATCACGCAGGGATGCAATATCTTTGCTCCACCAGTAGTTGGGCTTCTTACTGTTTGTCGTTATACATTTCTTTACTAAATTTTCTTTACATGTATCCATAATGATCTTCTGAAATTCTATCGGTTTAAGTTCTTTATCCACATCAGCTTTCCGGATCTCTACAGCCTTTTGCCTATAATATTGATCTATCTTCTCCTCGTCAACTTCATCGCACCTATATACAAACTGTCGCGGTGGTTGTAATTTTCTTTTGTACGTAAATTTATGATATACATATCTATGATCTGATTCAGTAAGGACACTCAGAACTTTGCTACTAGCATGTTCTTCGTAGAGGCTTCTGTCGACAGACAGAATATCAATATATGATTTATACCCCCTTTTTGAAAACGTGTATCCCCCACTAGCTTTAATCGGGACCATATTAAATCGACAGAATATATTATATATAAGTTGGCCCCTTCTGTCAGACTTGTTTCCCCCTCACACAGGAGACTTACCGTTGAAGTCCCCACCAACTATTACTTTGTGCTTTGGCACATTCATCTCCCTCAAACACTTTTCCAGGTCGTCGAGGTGCCCCTCTAGTCTCTGTACAGTACAATTCGGGGGCCAATAAGCCGCCACCACATAGATCTCTTCCACCTTCACACCAACCGTCCCATGATACTTCTTCTCCGTACCACATATCCGTTTCTTGCCATTCAACCCAGTGATCCAGATACAGGTTTTCCCATCCTCATCATTTACCCCTATATCAAGTGGGGAATATGGCTCGGAAATTAGAACTACATCAGCTCGAAACTCGCAGGCATACTGTATCATAAGTGATTGTGCCAGCTTGCAGCCATTCAAATTAATTTGTAATAATTTCATTATCTGTACTATTACCAGGGATACTTGTTCTCACTATACATTTATTTCTTACAGGGCAAGCAGCCGAACCGGACAAGTGTCTAAGTCGTTGACCGTCTTCTTTGGGACATATGAAACACCTTGGAGAGTTGGTGCAATCAGCGAAAAAATGGCCAAATTCACCACACTTTCGGCAAACTTCCTTAGGAATGGCCTCCCCTCTACAACCAGTGCTGATGTGTCCAAATGCTAAGCACCTGAAGCACCGTACCAGATAGGGCATTATCTTCGGCCTACACGAAACTCCTAATAGCGTTAGAATCGATTTTAGCTTTTGTAACTATATCTTTATACACCGATGTGTATTCTTCATTTTCTCTTCCACTAATTAGAATTGCATCTGATCGGGGTCGGGGTGGGGTTTTTTTTTTAACACGGGCAGCCCTTATTCTATCCTGTACATCTAAATCCTTTTTCTCCAGAATATACCTGTCCCTAACCGTCCTCCTCCTTCTCTTCGGTGTTTCCCACGTACCCTCGCCCCCCCCCCCCCACTTCGTCCTCCTCCTCAGAGTTTATAATATTAACGCTTTTAACTTTATCCGTATAGAGGAGTGGCTTCGATCTCTTTTGTTTGGCTTCCGTAGGAGGTGTTATTTCCTTCCTCTTTGCCCTCCTATTTCTGGCTGCAATTTGTTCCTGCGGGTTTTTTCGCGGGTACCCCCGTTTCAAACTCCGACTCCACTTGTTCAAAGGTCCCTGTTTCATTAGTGCTCTCATTCCTTTTATCATTTGGGAACAGTTGTTGGGTTAATTGTTTTAAATTCTTTCCCCACGTTCTTTTACTTACAGCAGTTTTGTGCATGTTTACTATTCTTTCAATCAAATTTTTCGCTTTCGACATAATGTTCTCTGTTTTAGCGCTTCGCGTTTTCATTTCTTTTCGCACGTTTTTATTTTCATATAGATAATCAGCTATTTCATAGCAGGACGACTCCAAGTCCGTTAGCATGCTGGATAGCTCAATTAGCATGCCTGTTGTCACCTCCGTGGGGGACCTTTCTCCTTCGAGGTTTGTTCCCAGTACCCTACTAGAGGGTGTCGAATAGATTTCCTGCACTGGAGATTCACCCATCCCACCCTCCAGTGCAAGACTTCTATTCTTTGGGAATCGTCCTTGATATTTATCCGTAACGTCTGTGTCAGTGTCAGTTCCTAGATCCGTTGCCATGTCGTTGTCCTGTGAGTCTGTCCTTATGTACGTTTTTCTTGTTTTTGTAGCCATAGTTTCATTGCTGGCCGAGATTGACCGTAGCCTCCCCCAGCCTCCGTTAATATTGGGGTACTTAATAAGTCCACCCGGGTCAACTGCCCCGACCCAGGCAAGCCTAATACACCCTGAGGGTCGGCATTTCCTCAGGGGTTGGTCTCTAGGCGGCCAACTAACCCATGGCCCCGCATGCGTCAATTACGATCATCCGCATGCGCCCCTACTAGGCGAGCACCATACCTTTCGGGGAGGGGTAATTCTTTATAGAGGTTTTCTTCCTCGCAGGCCGGCCGGCGAAGGCAAGCCCTACGGGTCCCTTGACGGCAACGTTCCACCACTACGCCCTGTGATGGTCGTTGAAGCCGCCAAGGAACTTACGGAATTAGGAGATGGATGGCGTTCATCTATTCCCAGCCAGGGCACCCCGGGTTCGCCAAATCCGTACTGCCGACCTTGCAGCCGACATTCCTTGGGGGAAGAGTGTTCGGTCCGCGGGAGCTATTTTATTTCACTCCTACCCTCTGCTTGCACCTGGGTCCGAAGGCCCAAGCGCGAGCAGCGAGCACTCCGCTATCCGCCACCTGGGGACGCGCCACGTAGGGGTTCACCCCCCCTCCCATCTGGACAACCAGACAGGTCCGTGGAGGCCTTTTTTTTTTTTTTGCCCTCCGATCCACCGCTCACCTGTTCCCCATGGACCCACTTACGCATTACAACAGGGGAACACAGCTGTGCCTCCACCAGCTTCGCGACCGCCCCAGTTATGACAGAAGGTCATAACTGAAGGGTATATGCCTACCGCGCCGAATGGGTCGGGTACACATATGCCGCAATCATATGAGTAATCGACCCAAGCCTCCGTGTACTTGCAGCCGCGAGAATGCATATGAAGAATGAAAGGTGACACATGATCGTAAATGTTTTATGATACAGAAATGCGCGAAAAATGACTACTATGTATGATGCTTGTTCAAATTGTGAATGTGTATGACCACCCGTGATGAGTTCTCAACCCATAAGTGACTAAAAATGACAGAAGTGAGATGTTTTCAGGTTAGACCGGTCGATAAACGTAGAACTCTACGTTTATCTCGGAACTAAACCCGTGCATTCTCGTTTCGCAAGTTGCATGTAGGCCGCCACCGTTTTCCTCTCGGGTGAAAAGTGACCCTTGTTTATGGTGTGCGGACACATTCATACCCCATAAACACACAAACGCATACATACAGTTCATGCAACGCTCAGGCATTCTTTACTCTAACAACTGTCTACCTCCAGCAGGCTATTGGTGCATATAGGATATGAAACACACATGATCATCCCAAAAAACCATGTTTCATGGGAAGACCATGGTGTTTTAAACATTTCCCATGCCGCCAATTCCTACTAGGGGACACATTACGCATACACGGGGGGGTATACGGGGGTGGACGAAATCTCGAAAATCCCCATAGTTTCATGGGAAATCAATTTTCACCATGGAAATATGGGGATTTTCGAAATCTCCGAAACGCCACCGTATACTACCATTTTCCCTCTATACAGACATACCAAAAGTTCCATGTCTTAGACGGAGATTCATTTTCAAAAAATTTTTGGAGAATTTTTTGAGTACGATTTCTCTTCGTGTAAGGCACGGATCTCTCCCGGTACGCTGTATACAACCTCCCACAGGTACTTACGAGCACATAAAACCCTCAAAAACCATGATTTTGACAAAATCTCCAAAATTTTGGCAACACCATGGGATTTTTTGGAATTTTTTTGCAGGTTTTCTCTATGGGGGGTTGTTATACCAACAAAACAGGGGTACAAAAGGGGGTGGGCGGTGTCAAAATTCCGCCACTACGTACAAAAAACGACCAAAAAAGTGGCCATTTTTTGCCGTAGGCGCTAATTTTGGCCGATTCATATCGGCCCTGACGGGCCTAACCCCCCCCCCCCCCTAAAAAATGTCCCAAAAGAGGAAACACAAAATTGGAAAACCCCATAACGACGCGTTATTTCGCTTCCCTAGCATTGGTATGCGGTCGGTTGACGCCATAACGCGTCCCTACGGGAAGATCCAAAATTTTTGGGAAAACCATGGTTTAGGGTCATCGCGTGTATGGTTTTACCGTGTGTCGAATTAAGATTACGATACATTTAGTATACGTGATTTTAGCTCGATTATTCCCATCTGCACATATTACACTATATTTCCCTTGTTTGTCCCATAAGGCATTCATACTACACATGTCTCGCAACTTTGACGCCTAAATCATGGAAATATCCATGGTTTATGTCATCGCCATTCGGGATTTATGTGTATCGATACAGTCTAACGATAAGGTTAGTTATCGTAGACTGTCTCGATTATTTTCACATTTTCTCTTTATTCCACATATATTACACGTAACACGTACGTTTGATGTCCTAACCCATGAAGACGATCATGGTTTAGGTTCATCGCCATACGGAAAAAGCGTGTATCGAGCAAAAATTGCGGCAGGATAAATTACCGCAATTTAGGTTCGATTATTCCCATGCACTCATATTTAGCCCTAATGCATCTAATTTCCCTTGAAAATTGGTCACAATTCCTGCATCTATTGTAATATACAGGATTATGACCCATTCCGCACTTGCGACAAGACATATGAAGCCAAAAGACGCAAGTAATTACGTCTTGAGGACTTCGCAGTCGAGATACAATGTGCGACAGGCCAAAATAACGATAAAATTGTCGATAGTTTAGCCTGTTCATCTCATGCATGCATATATCCCTCGACATTCTTGAGGGACCCTGTTTTGTGGATATTCCCTATGTTTTGTCGCCGCATTCCACAACTAAGACGGCGCAGGTCGATTGTACATGCAAAGCTGCCACGAATCGAGCCACGGACGCCGTAGCGCGGAATAACAGCGGCATACCGTGTTTGCTTCGACTTCGCAACTAAGTGAACGTAAGGAAGGAATTTGGTCAATCGGGGAAATTGGATTGAGTGACCGAGAAGGGATTTTGGAAGTGGGTTTGGGTTAGGGTTAGGGAAAAGGGAGGGGACATTATCCAAATAGTGTCGAAGTCGAAAACAATTCGGATTGTTTATGAGAACATGCATACGTTGACCGAAGTCAACTTCATGCATACCGACAGTGTTTGACATACATACTACCCATTTATACGTGCAAAAACACACACATTCACTCGTGATGTTAAAATACGCGATTTTCTATAACTTATGGACAATAGCCCACGAGGCACGTGGAAGTCCGTGGAGACGTAACCCAGACCTTTTTTTTTTTTTAGGGGAGGGGAAAATGCATTACGCACACCCGGCAGAAGATGTCGTGTGCCGGGTAGTGTTGGACTCCCTGTATTTGCAGGTGTACCAACTAAAAACCCCTCCTCGTTATCTCTTCAAGGTGAGACCTGGCCAGACCCCCGGTAAAGTCGGGGGACCATTTCTTCAGGGGTGGCCAGATATGTCCCTTACTCGCTTGTCCAAGGTGTTTTATATATTCGGCGGAAAATATGGCGTTGGGTTACTTGCTATTAACTGATCCCTACGATTTTGGCCTGCTGCCGCCCTCTCCCAGTCCCTCTCATACTGCTCCTTCTCTCTCATCACATCCCCTACGTATTTCGTAACTGCTTTCCTGCTTTCCACATTCCGTAGGAGTGGAATGAAAGTATCGACCGAAAACGGCCCCATGGTCGCCGTCAGATTTTCTCTGTCAAACCGGAACTGATTACACTCGAACAGGGTGTGCTCAGGGTTGTCGTTTGCGTCGCACCCATACCAACATACAGGGTTGTCACGTTTGTTAATTCTATGTAGATATGTGGCAAAGCAGCCATGACCTGTAATCACTTGGGAGAGGTGGTAATTAAGAATTTTTGGACCCCATGTTATCCATTCTTTTATACATGGTATCAGTCTATGGGTCCATCTCCCAGCTACAGATTTGTTCCAACGATCTTGCCATGTTTCTATAGACAGTTCTCTCTCTTCATCTTTTATGTTTTTTAAATCTTTATTCTGCAGACCCGCTGTACTCAGGCACATAAATACTTTGCGTCGTTCCGCAGCAACAATGGTGGTCGGTAAGCATCCCGCAAGGACGCAAAGGGAATCCAGCGTAACAGTTTTGTATGCCCTCACGATTCTTGCGAGAGCTGTTTTCTGCGCTCTGTTTATATCTCATGCATTATGGTATAGGCACATATCTGTAGCCCAAATAGGGGTAGCGTGCAGAATGACTGACTCGCTTGTCCTGTAATGTAAGAGCCTACTGAAGTAGCCTCCGCCATTGATGTTTGGACTAATACGTGCGAGTGCTCCAGTAACCCTGAGGGATCGTTCGCAAGCACCAGTTAGGTGGCTACGGAAACGCTGATTCCCTTCTACCTGTACGCCAAGGTACCTTAGTGATTTCGTAGCCTGTATGACGCTGCCCTCATGTTCGATTTTTAATGGCTCTTTAATCGTTCTACCTGTTAATAAGACCATTTCAGATTTCTCAGAGGCCATTTCCATATTTTGCTCTCTGAACCAAGCACTAATACTGCCTAAGGTGGTTACAAGTTTGTCTTTCAGGTATTCAAGTTTGGAATCCACGGCCACGATTGCAACGTCATCAGCATATCCAATAAGCTGTATGCCCCTGGGAATCGATATTTGCAGGAGGGAATCATAAACCATGTTCCATAACGTAGGACCAAGTGCAGAGCCCTGCGGTACTCCGGAGAAAAGATCGTACGTCACTACTTTATCAGATGCCTCGTGTATTATTTTGCGTGCCCTGAGGTATGAACGCAGGATACCGCCGTGTTGATAATACTATCCCATGTGATTGTATTAAACGCATTTCTTACGTCTACCGTGGTAATAAGGCAGTGCTTGCCACTCCTTTTCGCCCTGTTCCATGCGTCCATGACCTCAGATATGGCTCCAACCGTACTCTTTCCTTTGCAGAAACCATGTTGGTTATGCGCGAAATTTATTGACTTCATAATTTTCAGTTTTACTACATGTTCGAACAGTTTGGCCCAGTTCGACAATATACAAAGCGGGCGCCATCCCTGTTTTTTATTACTCGTAGGTTTTTTCGGGATAAGTATGAGTCGCCCCACTTACCAATCATCTGGGAAGTACCCATACTCAACGAGCCCCTCGAAAACTTTTACTATCGTGCCCATATCATTCTGCACAATCCATTTAAGGGCTGCAACTGGTGTTTTATCCAGCCCAGGGGCCTTTTCCTTCATCTTTTTCATGGCCTCCCGCACGTCTATTTCGTTAATGGTCGTAACACTGTCATTCGCGCATTCCATGGTTTCCGTAAAGCAACATTTGTTGCACACGGGTTTGGTGACGAAAAGTCCTTCAATCGTCTTCATGGCCTGGACCGAATTTAGTCGGGGCGCGTTGGTCTTGCCCTTTAGCGTCCTAATGACCATTTTGTAAGGTCGTCCCCACGGGTCCGCATCCAGAGTCCCTAGGTATTTGGCCCATCCCCGTGTTTTTGCATCTTTTATGGCCTTTTTTAATTTTCTCCTGGCCGCCTTGAAGTTGTTGTTTAGGCTCTCAATATAGCTCTCAGTTTTTTTAAGCTTATACGCCCTCTGTAAGGTCCTACGTTTCTTCTGTGCTTCCTTCCGTAATTGCGCAATGTCCTTACTCCACCACCATGCCGCCTTCTTCCCCAGTAAGGCCGGGTGGGCAGGCCTCCTTGCTTCTGATGCAAGGCTATTAACTTCTTGGACATATTCCATAATATCTTATATATTTACCTGAGTCTTATTCCCCAGGTATCCAGACGTCTGCATTGCCATATACCCGGCGGCGAATTTTTCAACCACAAATTTTCCATCCAGCACCTGATGCCCCGTTGTAGATGTTAAATTTCTAGAATCACGTGGTGCGACCGTGTGGACTAAATATTTGTGGTCTGAAGCATTATATTCCTCTAGAATTTGACTAGACATGACGCGCCGATGCATGCTGGGTGAGCAGATGGCAATGTCTATCAAGGAAGTTACCCCTCTCCGTTCGAAGAACGCCTTCCCGTTGCTCCTAATCGGGATGAGACCAAGTTTAGCACAAAAGGCGACTACTTCGTCACCTCTTCTGTTTTGGGCTTTTGACCCCCCCATAGGGGAACTACCATTAAAGTCCCCAGCCAGCACTATGTCTTCCCTGGAGTGCGTTGCTACTAGGTCTTCTAAGTCTTGTAACCGACTTTCGAACACTTCCCAAGGGTCATTTGGCGAGAGGTATACACTCGTTATAATGTCACCACCCGTCCGGACAGCCACCAGGCCATCCCCCTGCATTACCAACGTAGGTGGGTCCAAGATGTCCATAGTGCGCGGATTGTTCTGAATTTCTACATTTTATAGGTTCCGAGATGACGGCCACGTCCATACTTATTGCTGTTAGTGCTTGTTCTAGCAGCGTATCCGCCACCCAGCATCGATTGAGGTTCACCTGAATGATCTTGTGTCCCGCCATTATGCAAATCTGTTCTGCCTGGGGCGTGATTGTGCCACAACTTCCTCCCTGTATGTGGGGCAACGCATTGGTATGTCCCATGGTATGTCCTTCCACGCCGCATTTCCGGCATATAGCCTTGTCCCCCTGAATCTTAGGACAGGACCGGGCCATGTGTCCTAGATTGTGGCACTTGAAGCACCGCGTGATGTCTGGTATAACTCGTGCCCTGCACATCACCCACCCTATCTTTATGCGACCTGTTTTTGAGACGGCCTCAGCAACTTTCGACGACGCTTCTACCACCGCTAGCATAGTCGCTCTAGGGCCCTCCCTGAGGACTCTGCATTTAATTTCTTCATTTGGTCCTATATTCTCTAATTGTTGGACCGCCTTGAGAACATCTTCTTTCTCCGTCAATGGTTCAATGTCCCGGATCTCAATCACAGCTCTTCCTTGCAGTCTCCTTATCGGGAAGTTTTCTCCTAAAGCACCTTTTATTTGGTTCAGGTAGGTGGTTGTCTCTGCTTTAGGATTAAATTCAAGCAACAGATGCCCTGCAGCTGTTTTCCGGACTGCTTTAATTCCGGCGACATTTGGACCAAGATGTTCTTTTACCTTCTTAAGCGCCTCTGCAAACGTGCACTTATCATTGGTGTGCACCGCAATGGCATCGCCAAGTTCTCGTTTCCGCTGTGGTTTCTCGAGGTTTTTGGTCGTTCCCCTTTTTTCGGGTATCGTCCCTTCCTCAGCCTTCTGGTTCTTTCTCCTCCTTGGCATAACTTCTGTCCAAGCATTTGTATTTGGAGGGTCCTGGTTCGACTCACTCTTCCTCTCCCCGTCATCATTGGTTTGTTGGACGACAGGAGACGTGAGTTCGCTTGCGATTTCTTCAGCTCTTGCGTTATTGGCGGCCAGAAGGCTTCCGAGCTTCAGGATGTCTGCCGAGACCGGTGAAATGATTGAACCACTTTGGGGCATGAGGTCCTTAATGCCAGGTCGTCCCTGTTCTAGGCTGTTACTCGCGGCTGTTTTTGCCAGTATGCCTCTTTTCCTGTGGATCGGTCGCTGGCCTTATGTGGGGAAACTGTCGCGCTGTTTGTGGGTGGAGCATCTCGCCTAACACCTCCCGGATACCGTCCTTTATGTCCGCACTGCTGTCCCGATTTGCCTTGACCGCTTCTTGTAGCAAGGCCGGGACTTCCTCAAGCTGTTTGCTCAGTAATGTTATATGAGCTTGCAGCTGCTGTCGTTCGTTACGAGCCTCCAAAATCTCGGTCCTGAGGTTAGCATTAGTCATGCGTTCTTCCTCCAACAGTCGTTGCAGCAGCTCTCTGCTTGGTGCGTCCGGCGTCGCATTCCCTATACTTGCAGATTGTGTCTCACTACCTTGGCAACATTGTGTCGCACCCTCGTCTACTAAGTCTTGCGGCGCATCCTCGCCATCATCAGAGCCTGCGAGCTCAACGCTTAAAGACTTTTTTTGGAGCTTACGCCCCGGCTGCTTCTGGGGAGGCGTCCCAGGACTGGGCCTAAGCCTTTTAGGCCTTTCGTTAGGCGTGAAGGAACGCTCTTCACCCTCCTCTCCTGTTTGCATCCCCTCGTTGCGCGTGTCCTGCCGAAGGCTAGCCACACTTGTACAGCCTCGCGTGGTTGCTAAGGTAGCGGCAGTGTTCGCTTTCTTAGCCGCGATGCCTAGTTTTGCGCGGCGTGACCTATAAGTGGAGTCGGTCTCACCTTCAAGTCTCTCCACCCTAAGGCCCCCTTTGCTGTTTCGGATGGGGGGTTTCGTTCCCTGTTTCGGGCTGATGGCTATCCTGCCATGTTTCCTCACCTCCTCAGCGTCTGTTTGTATATTTTGTTTAGCGTTCATCATATCATATACGGCAGGGTTTGGCCGAAGCCTCGCCCCGCCTACCTTTATTATGGGGACATCAGATCGTCGACCAGGGCCCTCAGCCCCGACACGGGCAAGCCTTATAGACCCCGAATTTCGGCCGGTTCTCGGGAGTTGGCCTACAATCGGTCCACTTTCCCAGGACCCCGCAAGGGTCAATTACTCTCATCCACATGCGCCCTTACTAGGCCAGCACCGTACCGTTCAGGGAGGGGTAATTTTTTATAAAGATTTTCTTCCTCGCAGACCAGCCGGTTAAGGCAAGTCCTCCGGGTCCCATGACGACAACGTTCCACCACTACGCCCTGTGATGGTCGTTGAAGCCGCCAAGGAACTTACGGAATTAAGAGGTGGATGGCGTTCATCCGCCCCCGGCTCGAGTCCCCCGGGTTCGGCAGGCCCGTACCGCAGAAACATTCTGCGGTCCCTGGGGAAGTAGCTCGGGTATCCCCGGGTTCGCTAAACCCGTAGTGTGGAGACATATTCCTATGGCCCCACGGCCCCCGGGGGGGGATAAAAGGGGAAGGACAGCTCGGGTAACCCCGGGTTCGCTAGGCCCGTACCGCGTGCAAGGACCAAAGAGGTCCGTGGTCCCTGAGGGGGGGAAAGGGGGAGGAGAAAGGGAGGGAAAAAGAAAGCTCGGGTACCCCCGTGTTCGCTAGACCCGTACCGCGTGCAAGGACCAAAAGGGTCCACGGTCCCTGAGGGCGGGATAAAGGGAGTACACAGCACGGGCACCCCGGGATCGCTAAACCCGTACCGCGTGCAAGGACGAAAAGGTCCGGGGCCCCTGGGGATGGGGACAAAGGGAACGCACACACACACACACACACGCGCGCGCACGCGCACGCAGGCACGCACGCACATACACACGTACAGCTCGGGGACCTCGGGTTCGCTAAGCCCGTACCGCGTGCAAGGACCCAAAGGTCCGCGGCCCCTGAGGAAGAAGAAAAGTGTTTGGTCCGCGGGAGCTATTTTATTTCACTCCTACCCTCTGCTCCCTTTGGGCCCGAAGGCCCAAGTACGAGCAGCGAGCATTCCCCTATCCGCCACCTGGGGACGCGCCACGTAGGGGTTCACCTCCCCTCACATCTGGACAACCAGACAGGTCCGTGGGGTCCGTGGTGACCTAACCCAGACCTTTTTTTTTTTTTTTTTTTTTTTTTTAAGAGGGGGGAAAATGCGTTACGCACACCCGACTAAGTTGTTGTGCGCCGGGTAGTGTTGGACTCCATATAATAGGTCTACCAACTAAAAACCCCACCTCTGCATTCAAGAGGAGGATCGGGGGAAGCTATCTCCGGGACAATCCGTGGACCATTACTTCAGAGACCTCCCACTAGATCTTCAGGTAAGTATAACTTTGTTGAACAGTTAATTAATTTGATTATATTGCAGTTAAATATTTATTTCAATCCATGCTGGTTTGTAGGTTCGCCCGCTCCCATTGCCGCTCGTGTTCTTCTTTCTTTCTCATTACTTTTTCCACAAAGCTTGTAATATATTTCCTTTTTTCATCGCATTTGTATTCTTTGAGGAAGCTTTCCATGTCTAAGGGTCCCGTGCTCTTTCCCATTTCGTTCCTTTCAGGGTTCCATTCGACGCATTCAAACAAGGTATGTTCTGGGTCATCAATTTTCCCACAGCCAAACCAATATAAAGGTGTCTCTCGTTTACCAATTTTGTGTAGGTAGGCCGCAAACCATCCGTGACCAGTAAAGACCTGTGTAAGGTGCGTAATTTAACGTTTTGGGGCCCCATGTGAGCCACTCACGGATACGTGGGATAAGTTTTTTCGTCCATCTACCGTGGGCCGCGTTTTCTCATCTAGTCTGCCACCTGGTTAGTGACTCCAGTCTCTCATCTTTATAGATTTTACACTTTTCCACCTTATTTAAATCCTTGTTTTCTAATTTTAGATATATTCTGCGTCGCTCTGAAGCCATGATGTCAATAGGGATGCACCCTGAAAGTACGCAGACTGCGGCTATTGACACAGTCCGGTAGGCTCTAATAACCCGGCACAGAGCCGCCATTTGTACGCTGTTTAAACCTTTAACGTTTGCTGTAAGGCAGGTGTCAGTTGCCCACGCTGGAGCCGCGTATAAAACCACGGCTTCTACAGTTCTATAATGAAGGAGCCTACTATGATATCCTCCACCACCGAGGTTTGGCGCAATCCGGGCCAGAGCGCCGACCACGTTTAGAGCCTTCTTACAGGTGCAGTTTACGTGTGTTTTAAACGCTTGATTGCCTTCAATGACCATTCCAAGGTACCGGATCGCCTTCCTAGCCATGATATATGTCTCATCATGTTTGATTTTCACCGGCTCTTTTATTTTTCGACCTGTTAGAAGCAAGACTTCGGTTTTTTCCGATGCTATTTTCATATTTTGTTTCTCAAACCAGTTACTTGTTTGTACTAGAGTTATTTTTAATTGTCTTTAAGCTTTTCAAGGTCTGAGCCCACACACACAATAAGGACATCGTCTGCGTATCCGATCAGGTGGACTCCTTCCGCTCGGTCCGCAGTGCCGAGCAGAGGTGTCTGAACTTACCTGGTCAGGTGGAGGAAAGTCCTCTGTTTTCTTCAGGAGCGATGGCTGCTCTGCTTCCTGGTGGATGCTGCAGTACCTGCAAAAAGAAGTGAGGAAAGCCAACCCCTCGTATCGGTCATACCCGCCGATCGAGTCCGGGTGTGCCGTACTTACCTTTCTTTTTATATGGGAAGTGTGACATTCTCCAGGCAGTAACATAGCTCTTCCTTCTGATGGGTCCTTGAGTACCTGCTGGGAAGTGTAAGGAACCCCACTCCCCTCGTAACAGTCCCCGGGTGGCTGGGCTTGCCCAGCGACACGGTACGCCGTTCGAGTTCGAGTGGGTGTACTTACCTTTTCTGGTGTGGGAAGCGAGGATCCATCGGCGGGATGGAGCGGACATCTTTCCTGAAAAAAGCATGTATTATACCTACCTGATCAGGCGAGGGATGACATCTCTGCTGGGCATACTCTATCCTGCGGAGGCCTTGCGTGGGCCACCGAACGCGTCCCCGGGTTGCGGATAGGGGAATGGCCTTCACTGTCACGGTTCTTTGAAGGGTAGCTGCGAAATAAGCGGGGGTGAGCCCGTCGAATAAGCAGCCGCGGACAGCATGCCAGTTTGGACGGAACCGTAAGCCTGGTGTCAGGTGCCGTCTCCGGGGAGGTTCCACCCCGGTCATCAAAAAGGACGCAACCCCAGGGGCCGTGGATCCGTCGTGGTCCGCGGTACGGGTTTGGCGAACCCGGGGTGCCCTAGCTGGGGGTGGATGAACGCCATCCATCGCCTATTCCGTAAGTACCTTGGCGGCTTCAACGACCATCACAGGGCGTAGTGATGGAACGTTGCCGTCAAGGGATCCGGAGGGCTTGCCTTCACCGGCTGGCCTGCGAGGAAGAAAACCTCTATAAAAAATTACCCCTCCCCGAAAGGTATGGTGCTCGCCTAGTAGGGGCGCATGCGGATGATCGTAAGTGACGCATGCGGGGCCATGGGTTAGTTGGCCACCTAGAGACCAACCCCTGAGGAATGGCCGAACCTCAGCGGGTGTCAGGCTTGCCCGGGCTGGGGCTGTGGGTCCGGGTTGACGATTTGGATATCCCCAACATTGATGCTGGCCACGGAAAGCTTCGGCGGACCGAAGCCGATTATGAACATGACCTCTCTTACACAAAAATTGAAATCTCGGATTGACTCTTTGTATACGGACTCGGCATCTGATAATGACTTGGATACGGATAGGAATACATATTCACGGTTAAGGAGTGGGCTCCTTGGTGAAATCAGGAACCAGAGAAGCCAGCTTGATTGTTCCCCGGTACTGGAAAATTTTAGAACACCAACTGCTACAACTCCAATAACGAAGGAAAGGATGGAAAGTTCCCCAATCAATGTAGCAGCTGATATGTTATTGCAGCTGTCCGAGGTGGTTGAGCATCTTGCCTTGGAGTGGGTAGAGTTGGCCGACTACCTTGAAGAAAACAAAAATGTCCGAAAGGATGTTAAGATTAGAAGCGCAAAATCGGCCAAAATGATTACGGAGGCGAAGGATATTGTTGGGCGTGCGTTAAAAATGCAACGGTGGGCAATTAAAATGAAAGTCAAATAGAAGACTATTAAAAAGGTAGATAGATGTGCCGAAGATTATCGGACTAATAGTGGGCCACAAACTGAAGCGGGGGCAAACACGAATAGGACACAAAATCGTCGTGATCGGAAGGACCAACGGCATGACAGGACGGGGAATGTTGAAACTGGAAACAAGAAGATCACGAAAAGAAAGGAGATTTCCCCTACAAGCGAAGAGGGTGTCAAAAGGCCTAGGGAGAATCCGTATGCTGGAGTTCTTGGGGATACTACGGAAAATGCCTCAGAATATACAGATGGGGCTGACGGGGGGGGGGGGGGGGGGGGGAGTTCCCAGGAGGCAACGGCGGAACCTAGCCAGAGGGGGTAACCACTTCGAAGGTGATAGAGAACGTAATGAAGCGCATAAATCTCTACGTACGCAGGCGATTAGGACGAGAAATGATGCGATCCTGATTAAGGGGAAGCCTGGCGAGGAATATACAAATTTGTACAGAGAAATTGTCTCTAAGTCTTGCGTAAACCCTGAAAATATTAAAAGGGTGAGGAAGTCCCAGGGAGGAGATCTTATTATAGAGTTGGAGCCGAATGCACCACTGGAATCGGTTAGGAAAACGGTTCAAACGGCTGTAGGTGATGGGAGGCAACTGAGGATACTTCAGCAAAAAATTATGATCGAAATAAGAGACCTAGATCCCTTGGTGGAAAAAGAAGAGGTCGTTAAGAACTTATGTACCGCCCTCGATGTTGAGAACATGGACGATGTTGCGGTCAAGTCATTGAGGGTAGCATTCGCTGGGATGAAGCGGGCCATTGTTGAGTTGCCTCGCATGTGTGGTCACAAGATTGCAGCTGATCTTAAAATCAAATTCGGTCTGGTAATATGTAAACCCAGGATTATTCCAAACATAGTGAGGTGTTTTCGATGTTTAGGCTTTGGGCACCTGAGCACCGCTTGTAGGGCACCACCTGTCCCAAAAGATGCTTGCAGAAGATGCGGGGATGTGGGACACTATTTTGATGTGTGTAAAAATTCACCCGCATGTATGATATGTCCTGAGCAGAAGGGCAGACATGCTGAACATGTAACGGGTTCGTCAAAATGCCCAATGAGGAGAGAGTACCTGAGTAAGGTGACAGGTAGGCTGTTGCGGACTAAAATTCAAGGTGCTTCAGATAAATCTGAATAGGTGTCGAATGGCTCAGGAGATTATGCTACAATACGCTTGCGAAAAGTGCGTTGATGTAGTTATTATCTCCGAACCATACCATGCAGAAAAGTATTGGGTGAATGACCTTATTGGTGATGCGGCTATTTGGGTGACGGGTTTCAACGGTAGGAAGTTGACTCAGGGTTCGGTGCGAAGCTGCGAGGGAATGGTGTCTGTTCTGGTTGAAGACACTTATTTTACAGGGGTATACTGGTCCCCGAATCTGACGGTGGGGGAATTCTATTGTGCCCTGGATGCCCTGGAAAAGGAAATAAAGACGATACATGCATCCCGGACCAAGACGGTGATAGCTGGGGATTTTAATGTGAAGTCTCCGGTCTAGGGTGCCAGAAAAACTGATCGAAAAGGTCAGTTACTCTTTAATTTGGTAACAAGGGCTAATTTAGTGCCGGTACGTGTTGAGGGTAGGTATACGTTCTTTAAGAACGGCCGAGGTTCGTTTCTGGATATATTATCGGTTGATCGGGACACATATGGGCGACACAATAAGAGCTTTGTGGCAAATACGTATACTGCGTCGGACCACTTCTACGTAATGCATGTTTTTAAAGCATCGCGAGTCGTAAGAAATACTTCGACTTATACGTACAGACTGGATACGATGGACCCTAGGATAATGGCTGATGAATTAGAACAAGCGCTAACGCAGATGTGGAATACTCAAATCGACCTAACTGAGAGACCTTCTGCATTTGTAAAAACGGTTCAAGTCGTATGTGAGAAGTGCCTTAGGAAGAGATATCCAGCGAGATGTACACGGAAGCCAAATTACTGGTGGACAAAAGAAATTGGCCTATTGAGATCTGCAGCGAATAAAGCCCGAAGGGCCGCACAAAGGGCTAAACTAAGAAATACGGGTAATGTGGAGCAATTGGAGGAGGAGTTCCGTCGTGCCAGGAAGGTCCCAAAGATAGAAATTATTCAAAGTAAGGAGAAAACTTGGAAGGAATTTTGTTCACTTTTAGATCAAGATCCGTGGGGTAGACCGTATAGGGCATTGAAGAACAGAATGATGAAAGTAGTAGTGTCTGAACAAATGACGCCTGAAATGATTGGAAGTTGTTTGGACAAACTTTTTGTTACTAAGCCGATTGAGCAGGAATATTATAGCGGCGAAATTAATCTTAATAGGCAAGCTGATAGAAATAACGATGAAGAATGTCTGGCACGGCGGCAGCTTATTGACAATGATATGGTACGGAAGGCTATTGCTAAACTGAAATGTGTAAAAGCGGCTGGGGTTGACAATATTTCAACCGAACTTATTAAATTAATAGGTAAAAGGCGAATAGGGGATTTAACGGAAATTTTTAATATTATTGTCGATAATGGAAAGGTTCCTGGTGGATGGAAGATTGCGCGTGTTGCTTTGATTCCTAAGCCCGGGAAGTCGCCTAGTGATCCGACGGCATATAGGCCGAAATCCATTTTGCCGGTCATTGAAAAGACTTGGGAATATTTTTTTAAAACACTTTTAGAAAACGAATTAGGAATGGACCCATTTCAGCCGGGGCAATTTGGTTTCAGGAGAAAGTGGAGCACGACCGATGTGATTGCGGCCGTGGCTGCTAAAGCCGAAGAAGCAAAACGCAAACAAAAAATATCTGCTTTAATTACGCTTGATGTTAAAAATGCGTTTAATACGCTCAGATGGTCGATTATACACAGGGAATTAGAAAGACGTAAACTTTCTCATAAACTTAGGAATATAATTTATGATTACGCCCATAATAGGCAAATCGTCATCCACACCCAGAAGGGGACTGTTAGGAGGAGAGTGTATGCGGGTTTTCCACAGGGGTCTGTGTTAGGCCCATGGCTGTGGAATATTGTATATGATGGCGTCTTAATAGCTGTTCGGGAAATCAGGGATGTGTTTGCGTTCGCGTATGCCGATGATCTGGCCGTCGTGGTCATTGGTAAAGATACCAGTAGTCTGCGTGATAACGTGGCAGTGGTAATGGCGCGTGTAAATAGGTGGTTTGAAGAGAACGCATTGGAACTCGCAATAAATAAGACTGAAATCGTTGTACTAACAGGAAAAAGAGTACCCAAAATTCTACCATTTGCAGTGGGAACTGAGAGTGTGATGTCGAAACCGTTTATTAGATATCTGGGAGTCTATATGGATATTCGGAGGAAATATAAGCACCATCTCGAGAACGTCGCTGATAAAGCTAACAAAATTACGGGCATGCTTGCACGCATGCTCCCTAACACTGGGGGACCGTTAGAGCACTGTAGAATCCTTTATTATTATTTGTGGGAGATGATCACTTTATATGCGGCGCCTGTTTGGGGAAAGGCAATGGAGTTATCAATGAACAGGAGGGTGATGGAGAGATCACAAAGATATGCACTAAATAGACTTGCGTGCGCCTGTCGGAGTGTTTCCCATAAGGCCTTATGCGTAATAACGGTGAAGCTTCCGATTAAATTCAAAGTATGGGAGCGACGTAAATTATATGAAACAATGCAGGCCCAGCGATCGAACACTTCTGATCGAACGCGAGCAGTGACTAGGCAAATGACAGCAAACCTGGAAGAAATAAAGAAGAAATTGAACCAGAAAGCAGAAGAGCTATGGATCTTAGAATGGTCCACCCAGAGTACAACTAAATGGACGTACAGAATAATACGGTCGGCGGTGTTGTTTAGAAGGTCCAAAATTCCCTTACCTTTGGATTACTATGTTTCTCAGGTGCTTACTGCCCATGGGGTGTTTAATGAGTTTCGCCATAGAATTGGAAAGTCTGAGACGGCGGCGTGTTGGGATTGCGGTCACAGCCTGGACAACCCGGAACATGCGATTTTTGACTGTCCTCAAGTTGCTGAAAAAAGAAAACAACCGGAACACTTCTATGGTTGTGACATTTCGGTTAATAATATAATCGAGCTAGCCACTAACAGTAAAGACGCTTGGTGCGAGTTTAAAAAATATACACATAACATTATGAAGAGGAGGGAAAACCTTGAAAGGGAATGGGAGAAAAAGCAGCGAACAACTCGTGCTGTTGTGTAGCTAAAGAAATATGTAGGATAAGGTTACTGTAGAAATTTTTTTTTTGTTGTTATTATGTAAGAATAATTTATATATTTATTTTCGCTCTCGGATATACGTATGTCATTGATTGTTTATTACAATTATATATTTATAGGAAGTACATAAGATACTTTTTCTTATTTAATTATATGTACATGTATTAGTTAGCCAGTTATATATTTATGGGCGTGGGTGGACGAGTATATGTCGTCTAATGAAGTGGGTTAGTGTGAGTAAAGTAGTGGTATAATATTATAAAATTGTATATAATTGTATGAATTGTATATAGAATTTAAGACGCGTACACAAGCTGGATTTTAACCGGTTAGCGTTCGTATACTTCAGAATAGACATAGATGTGATGCTAAAAGTTTACGATTGTAATTGGAGATAGATAGGAAGACACTTGAGAGTGCCTGTCCCCTCCCTGAAGTAATACTTACGGTGGTTCCGGGGGGTGGGGCGATTCTGAACGCGAGGTGTCTTGAGGGGGGTTTTTTAGTTGGTAGGCCAACAACATCCGGCTACCCCAACATAACCGGGAAGTACGGGCTTCCCGGTATGCGTAACGAATTTTTCCCCCCTCGCGAATAAAAAAAAAGGCGGACTCCTACCGGTGTTTGCATTTGTAGTAGGGAGTCGTACACAATGTTCCATAGTGTGGGGCCCAAAACCGATCCCTGGGGGACACCTGCGTGTACCTGGACTTCAAGGGTCTCATCCGCCGTTTGGTAGGACATTTTCCGTTGATGGAGGTATGATCTTAATATTTTTTCAATTTTTACAGGTATCTGTCGTCTGTGGACTTCGTCTATAATACTTTGCCATGTGACCGTGTTGAACGCGTTTCTGACATCGATGGATGCCAGAAGACAGTGTTTTCCTGCTCTCTTGGCTCCGTTCCATCTATTCATCATGTCCAGTATTGCTCCTACCGTGCTCTTACCCTTGCAGAATCCATACTGGTTTTCAGCAAACTGAGCGATTTTCATAATATATGCTTTAATAATGTGTTCAAAAAGATTAGCCCAGTTTGATAATATACATAAAGGGCGCCACCCTTGTGCCTTATCGGGTGACTTTTTCTTTGGTATAAGAACAAGCCTGCCCACTTTCCATTCGTTCGGGAACACGCCGTCGTCAAGTAAAATATCGAAAACTCGGGCTATATTCTCTGGTGATTTTTCGTTAATCCATCTAAGTGCAGCAACAGGTGCTTTGTCCAATCCAGGGGCTTTCTCTTTCATTTTAGTAATCGCTGCTCTAACGTCTTCTTCCGATACTGCTATTTCTGTATCCCTTTCAGTATGCATTGCCAGAGTGTCGCAGCTCACTTTTCTTGCATTTCTAGTTACAAATAAATCCTTAATTATAGCTAGTGCTGCGTTCTTGTCTAAGGATGGTGGGCAAGACTTTCCTCGCAGGGCGTTTAGCACAGTTTTGTAAGGGCGGCCCCAGGGATCGTTGTCCAGGGTGTCAAGGAAATGTTTCCAGACTTCGGTTTTTGCCGTTTTAATTTCTCTTTTTAGCTTCCTTCTGTCTTCCTTAGCGCTTTCACGTAATGTATCAATTTCGCTAACAGGCAACCGTCGTTTATATGCACGTTGGAGCTTTCTACGCGACTGGAGCGCTTTGTTGCGTATCTTAGCAATATTGCTTGTCCACCACTAGGCGGCCTTTTTGTTTCGAAGTGCCGGGTGAGGGGGGCCTCTTGCGAGCCTCGCGCAGTGGTTAACAAACTTTACATACGCCATCACAGATTCCGTGGTGGAAGGTGGGACTGGGATCCAAGAGCTGCACCCGCTTTCGTACCTTTTAACAAAACTGTTTAAGGACAAAGTGCCTTCAACTGCAGGGGGATTGCTTCTGCAAACCGGGCCGCGGTGTACTGGGTGGTCGAAAATATGCAGGAGGTAGCTATGGTCGGACCCGTTGTAGTCGGGTAGGGTCTCGCTGGTTTTTAGGTTTATATATAACCTAGAGCTACATAAGGTAATGTCGATCAGCGAGGTTTTGCCCTGCCTTTCGAAAGTGGCCATGCCGGCACTACGGGCAGATTCGGGCCCAAATTTGGCACACAATCCGACAACCTCATCCCCACGACGATCGCATCTTTTGGAGCCCCACAAAGGAGAGCTTGCGTTAAAGTCCCCTGCTAATGCCAGTAGTCTACCGCTTTTTGCGGCCACTATAGCCTCCAGCTCTTCCAGGCTTCGCTCAAAACTATCCCAGGTAGCGTTGGGGGATAGGTAGACGCTGACCAAGGTCATACCGTCTACCTCAACAGTGACGAAGCCGTCTCCCTGTCGTTGTAATTGGGGGGGTTGCCTACCGCCCATCGTCCTCGTGTTGATCCATAATGATGCCTTCTTGTTGGTATCATAATACCACCCCTCAGCCCTCTTAAAGTTGATAGGCTCACTAATTACCGCGATGTCGACTTCCTTTTCCATTAGGGCGTGCTCTAACAGCGAATCAGCTTCCCAGCATCTGTTCAAATTTACCTGAAGAATTTTGACTCCGTCCATTTCTATTTCAGTATGCCCCCTGCCCTTATTTTGGCAGCAACATATTCCCTATAGACGTGGCATCTAGTAGAGGCTGCGATGTGTGTTGCCTCCGTTTCAGGAAGACCTCGTGCTGTGCATAGGCGGCACCTTGCAGTCTGGCCACAGTTTTCAATTTTGTGTCCCTGTTCCCCGCACTTACGGCACATGTACGGGTCGTTTGGGACTTTAGAACAATTTCTTGCAAAGTGTCCTAAATCATGACACTTAAAGCATCTTGTGATGTCGGGTATTGCCCTAGCTCTGCAAGATACCCACCCGATACGAATTCTCCCCGTTTTTTGTATAAATTCTGCAACTTTGCGCGGGACTTCCACCACGGCAACCTTGGTAGCACGTGGGCCCTCTCGCAGAAATCTGCAACGGATCTCGTCGCTATTTTCTCCTTGGCTGCAGTTCTTCCCCACAGCTTCACAGATGTCGTCCCGTTCCGTAAGAGGTTCGATATCTCTAATCTCAATTACGGAACGCGGCTGGAGTCGCCTAACAGTGGCATCATCCCCTAGTGCCCCTTTCATTTGGGCTAGGAAATCGCTCGAGTCCGTCTTGGGGTAAAATTCGAATCAACCCAGCCCAAAAAATTTGGATCTTCCCGTAGGGACGCGTTATGGCTTGGTCGTTCCCAACGCCGGAGCGTGGCATTGTGGTGGCCAGAGGGGCACTTCGCCACTGAAATCCCATTTGTACCACACTTTCTCATGCATTTGAAGCCATAAGCCATGGAAAAACCATGGTTTATGGTCTTCGCCTGCGTGGTATTACCGTGTGTCGAGCCAAAATTAAGGTACGTTTAGTTACCTTAACGTTGGCTCGATTCTCATTTTTGCTTATAATCCCATGCATACTACACTTGCCTCGTACGTCAGATGCCCTAAACCATGAAAAAGATCATGGTTTAGGGTCATCGCGGTACGGTATTAACGTGTATCAGATCAAAATTACGACAAAATTTAGTGGTCGCAATTTTGATCTGTTAATTCACTCTTTTCTCTTTTCCAGGATTACTAAATTTCCCGTGTATTTGGCGCGAGTATCCGTAATTATCATGTGCCACACGCTTTTGATGTCTCAAATTGCGAAAAATTTAACAATTCCACAATTTGAGATCATCGCGGCGTGGATGCATCATGTGTCAAACCAAAACTACGTCAGGTAAATTGGCGTCGTTTTGGTTTGAACTAACAGCATACAGAAAAGGTCACATTTCATGTACATGTTTGTTTATGCACATGAATGCGACTCACTCCGCATTTGCCGCAAACATTTGATGCTTTAAGACACACGAATATGTGCCATAAAGTCATCGCGGTATGGAAACATTAATGCGACAAGCCAAAATCCCGTCAAAATTGGCGTTATTTTGGCTTATTTTTCCAAATATTCATTTATACACATGCATACATACTTATTTCAGTGTTTACTTTTGAGGTAACCCCGTTTTGCAGGTATTCCCTATGTTTTCCGCAGTATTCCACACCACGAGCGCCGCGAACTGATCGAACATACCGTGATGCCACGAATCAGCCCACGGACGTCGTAGTGCGGAATAACTGGCGGTACTCCGTATTTGCTTCGATTTCGGTGCTAAGCAAACAGTTTGGAAGGATTGGGTCACTTTATGGAGTTAGATCAAGTGACCGGAAAAGGATTTGGATATGGGTTAGGGTTAGGAAAAAGGGGAGGGGGGGGGGGATAATTTGTTTGTTAACACCGAAATCGAATACATATAGGATTGTTAATAATAACCATACATGCAATGACCGAAGTCATTTTCACTCATAGAGCAGTGTTCAACATTCGTACCATGCATACGCACACACAAGCATACGTACACGCACTCATGTTATGAAATAGACACATTTTTAAACATTTATAGACAATATCACACGAGGCACGTGGGACCTAACCCAGACCTCACCCAGACCTTTTTTTTTTTTAAACCCTCCGATCCACCGCTCACCTGTTCCCCATGGACCCGCTTGCGCATTACAACCGGGGAACAGAGCTGTGCCTCCACCAGCTTCGCGACCACCATAGTTATAACAAAAGGTAATAACTATGGGGTATATGTCTACCACGCCGAGTGGGACGTGATCCCATATGCCGCATTCATATGAAACCTCGTTCCTTGCCTACGTATATTTGCAGCCGCGAGAACGTATTATGAGAGTCATATAGTGATGGATGAGTGATGATCATATATGACTAAAAGATGACTAAAAAATGATTGAAATTGAACTCTATGAATATGAAGTACCTATCTGTACGTTATATGAATACCCTTTGTTGGTTTAATGACACCGGAATGATTTTATCGTGATATAATGAGCTGTTTTACGTTAGTTCGGTCGATAAACGTAGAGTTCTACGTTTATCGCCGAACATAACCAGTACGTTCTCGTTTCGCAGATTACATGTAGGCCGCCTCTGTTTTCCTTCCAGGTGAAAACTAGCCCTTGTATGTGATTTGCGGACTCACTCATACACCATAAAAACATAAAACCTTGCATATTTTACACAATGTGCACATCACAAACATACAACACTTTCACGTGGCACTCTAGGAGGTTTTGGCGTACTTGGAATGCAGAAAACCCATGATTAACCCAAAAACCATGGCTTATGGGGAAACCATGGTGTTTTAAGCATTCTTGATACTGCAAATTCCTACTAGAGGCCACAACACACATACTCGGGGGGGGGGGGGGGGGGGGGGGTGTACGGGGGTAGTCAAAATTTCGAAAAACCCCACAGTTTCATGGGAAATTGACTTCCGCCATGGAAATATGGGGCTTTTCGAAATTTCCAAGACACCACCGTATACTACCCGTTACCCTCTATACAATCATACCAAAAGTTCCGCGTCTTTACATGAAGACTCGTTTTCAAAAAATTTTTGGAGAATTTTTGAGTACGGTTTCTCTTCATGTAAGGCGCAGATCTCTCGTGGTACGCTGCATACAACCTCCCACAGGTACTTACATGCCCAAAAAAAACCCAAAAACCATGATTTTGACAAAATCTCCAATATTTTGGCAAAACCATGCAATTTTTTTGGAATTTTTGGGAATTTTTTGCATGTTTTCTCTATGGGAGGTTGTTATACCCACAAAACAGGGGTACAAAAGGGGGTGAGCGGTGTCAAAATTCCGCCCCTATGTACAAAAAACGACCAAAAAAATGGCCATTTTTTGCCGTAGGCGCTAATTTTGACCGGTCCGTATCGGCCCTGACTGGCCTACCCCCCCCCCCCCTAAAAAATGTCCCTTAAGAGGAAACCCAAAATTGGAAAACCCCATATCATCGCGTTATATTGCCTCCCTAGCATAGGTATACGGTCGGTTGGCGCCATAACGCGTCCCTACGGGAAGATCCAAGATTTTTGGGCTTCCCCGGGACCGCGGAGTGGCCTCTGGTCGTCCCGATGACCGGCGAGCGACGCGAGCGTAGCGAAGGGACGCGTTATGGCTTAGTCGTTCCCGATGCCGAAGCGTGGCATCGTGACGGCAGAGGAACACTTCGCGATCAATAACACAAGCATTCCACACTTTTTTACAGATTTGATGCCTTAAACCATGGTTAAACCATGGTTTAGGGTCGTCGCATATGTGGTATTTATGTGTGTCGAACCAAAATTACGACAGGGTTAGCTGTTGCAATTTTGGTCCGAGTGATCCCATCTATTCTCATTTTACAATTATTTGTTCATTTTCACATGCATTTCAGGCACTCAACACGCATCTCGCACGTTTGATGCCCAGAACCATGGAAAATCCATGGTTTAGGATCATCGCGGCACGGAATTTACGTGTATCGTACCAGAATTGCTTCAGAAATAATTGCAGCAATTTTGGTACGATTGCTTCCATTTGTACTCATATTGGTAGCATACATGCTCAAATCCCTAGATATATGCACAGAAAACCAAGTCTTCACGTGTCACATGCTTTTGATGCCTCATCTTCCAAAAATTTTGCATTCTCAGGAGTCATCGCAGCATGGATACATCGTGTGTCAATCCAGAATTACGGCGAGTTAACTCGACGTCTTTCTGGGCTGAGCATAAGAACACGGCTTAATTATGCATATTTGTGCTTAGCGTAGCCACATCTCCTGTATACTTATTTGCACACAGGGTTATGACTCACTCCGCACCTGCCTCAAACATCTGACGCCTTAAGACGCAAAATTTGTGTCATGAGGACATCGCAGTATGGAAACACTGTGCGACAAGCCAAAATAACGATACACTTGGCACTATTTTGGCTTGTTCTTCTCATGGAGATACATATTTTCTACATTCACACAAGGTTTCATTTTTGAGGGAACCTGCTTTATGGATATTACCTATGTTTTCACAGTATTCCCCAGCTACGGCGCCGCGAGTCGATAACGCAGGCAGAAATGCCACGAATCGGCCGCGGACATCGTATCGCGGAATAACTGCGACATACCGTGTTTGTTCCGACTTCGGCATTAAGTTGACATGATGGGAAGGAATTTGGTCATTCGGAGGTGTTAGATCGAATGACCATGTGGGATTTTGGACTTAGGTGTGGGTTAGATTGGGGAGGGGGTGGGGAGGAAATTTTGTCAATTAATACCGGAGCCGGATACAAATTGGTTTATATTTATAACACATGCATACGTAGACCTAAGTCTACACATTCATACATACCGTGCAATAACATACATACATGACGTAGGTACATACATTCACACGACCATGCACTCATGAAAGTATCAAAAAACACACTTTTTAGTACAATCATGGGCAATATCACATGTGGCACGTGGAGACCTAACCCAGACCTAACCCAGACCTTTTTTTTTTGTTCCGTGGTGGAAATCTGCCAACAGACATCACCGGTCCCTCGGGGGAGGGTCCGGCGATAGTGTCGGGTTTTTACCGACTAAAACCACCCCGATGCCATCCCTACGACTCTACTGAGCAAGGGGAGACTGCGAGACATATACCAAGTAGGCCACAATCATTCGCAGTCTCCATCGCGCACGCGGTATCATGCTCTTCGCATCGGAGGCCGAGTCAGTCTCCGTCACATTAATAATGCATTTCTCTTTAATTAGAGCAGCATTCAATGGCATATGACTGTTGCTCTACGCTCGCTGGTGTACCTTAAGGGTGGAGAAACCCCCGTCTCTCCACCGTACACCGGACTCGGCGCAGCGAGCCCTTACTATTAATTTTCATAATAATAACACTAATAGTAATAATATTATATCATTTTTTAACAAACACACTCACTTGACCGTTTACCCTCCGCCGCCATCGAACATTAGCGCGGGCGAAGGCGCGGGGGAAGAGGGGGAGGAGGACGGCGCGCACTTCTCCTCCCCCCGGTCGCATGTCTCACGCGTTGTGAGTTCGGGTCGCTTTCCCGAACACGATCCGCAGCTTCCTTCTTGGACATGACGTCCTCGCAGAAGGAAGCGAACGCTTTCCACGATCTTCCGCTTCCAAGAATCTCCGGAAAGATGCTCGAAAGCGAGAGATCGTGCCCTATCGCTTGTTGTAGGACACGGCGCCCTCTAACGAACGCCGGACACGCTTCTATTGTGTGTGGCGCAGTGTCCTTTCCCTCCTCGCTGTGATGGCACTGTTCGCTCGCTTCCCTCCCAATTCGGAACAGGTACTCACCGAAACAACCGTGTCCGGTGAGAACCTGTGTCGTACGAAAGGTTAGTGTAATCGGCCCTCCGCCTCTCCCAACCAATCGCTGCAGGTGTGGGAGAAGCGCGTCGAGAAGGCGCCGACTACTCGCGTTGGGCAAGTCACTCAGCCGATCATTCCATTTTTTGATCGACCAGCGCCTTGCCATTTTCCGAATTGCTTGGGGATCGAGCGCTCCGGTCCGGAATTCCTCGCCATCTTCATACGCACACGCGAGCTCCAATGCAAGGAGGTCAGCGGGCACAATCCCCGCGAGAGTCCTTGCCGCCTCTAAAGAGACGGTTCGGTATCCGCGTATTACGCGTATAGCCATCCGGCGTTGGATACGGTCCAACGCCTTCCGACTATTTGGTGAAATATCCGCCGCCCATACAGGGCCGCCGTACATTATCATTGAATGCACGACTCCAGTGTACAGACGACGGGCACCCGACGCAGGTCCGCGAATGTTTGGCAGTAGCCTTCCGAGACTAGCTGCCGTTCTCTCTATTTTTGGAACGATCGCGCGAAAATGATCCTCGAATCTCCACCGAGAGTCGAGAGTGAGACCCAGGTATTTGAAGCCTGTGCCCACCTGTATCTCGGCTGAGTTGCCGACTCGAAGCATCGTCGGCGGAGGACCATGGGAACGAGGCCCGCGGCGGTGAAACCACATGGCCTCGGTCTTTTCTGGGGCTACGCGTAGCCCCAAACCTTCGATCTGTCCAATGATACAGGTCAGTGCGCGTTGCGTTGCACACCTGACCCTCTCGTAGGAGTTCCCCCCGGCTAGGACGAGTGTATCGTCTGCATAGCAAACGACACTTACTCCTGCGAGGCGCGCTTCGCGTAAAGCCGAATTGTACCCTATGTTCCACAGAATCGGCCCGAGTACCGATCCATATGGAACGCCGCGCGTAACACTATGCAGGTGGGCGACACCGTTCCTGCGCAACACCGCGATCTTCCTGTCCCGGAGATAATCCCCGATGACGGCCTGAAGATAGTCCGGGACGCCATGATATTGTAGTGCGTCCCGTATTACATTCCACGGTAGAGTGTTGAAAGCGTTGACAATGTCGAGACTCACCGCCAACACCACTCCACCACGCGATGTATATCTATCAGCGAATTTACGTACGCTCTTGATGGCGTCAATCGTGGACCGTCCACGTCTAAAACCGTATTGACCGTCATCGAGTTCACGGCCACCCCGTGACAGGTGCGCCTGTAGTCTCTCAGCCAAGATGGACTCAAACATCTTGGCTGCCTCGTTCAGGAGACATATCGGACGGTATGCGGAATGGGGTGACCGCAGGCCGTCCCGGCTTGGGGAGTAGCACTAAATTTGCTATTTTCCAACACGCGGGGAACACGCCCATCCTCAAACAAGTGTTGAAGATCAGCCTAAGTTTACTCCCCACAGGCTCGAGCGCGACGGCAAGCGCTTTCGCCGGTATACCGTCTGGCCCCGGGGCCACTTTTCGCGACTTAAGCCTATGTGTGACGGCTATCAGTCCTTCGGTACTGATATAATAGTCCTCCGACCACACGTCGACGATCCCAGCAGCGAGGCGTCCCACCTCTTCCTCGTCGGGTGGGAAGAGGTGACTTAAAATATGCTCCAAGAATTGCGGTTCCAGTCTTGAAGAGACTGGTGGACCGGCCTGCCTCATTCTTTGGAGCACCGCTTTGTACGGCCGTCCCCAGGGGTCTTCGTCAATTCCCGCCAGGAGTTCGGCCCAGGCCTTCCTCTTCTCGCGGAATATTGCCGTGCGCATCTCCCGGCGGGCTCTTCTGTATTGATGGAAGAGTTCTTCTACTTCTTCTTCCGGCCGGGGGCGTCTTCTTCTTCGGTTCGAGAGTCTGCGGCGTGCTCGCACGCAGTTGTCTCGAAGCTTCGCGATCTCCGCGGTCCAACAATATGCCGATTTTCGGCATGGATTCATGCCTATTCTCGGCATTCCCGCATCACAGATCCTTGTCAATACTTGATTGAACTCTGAAGCCATGACGTCCGGGTGTTGTTCCTCTTCGTCCAGTGGTCCGGTTCCCCAATCCTCGACGAGGGCAGCTGCTTCGATGGATTCCCGATCCATCTTCCGTAAAGCCCATCTTGGTCCTCCATTGGCCGTCTCTTGATGTTCCCTGGGGCGGCCATTTTCACCCCCCGTCGAAAGCAGGATGTCGATATAGAGGTGGTCTGACAGGGTTTCATCGTCTGCCACTTTCCACCTCCTAACGCATGCTGCTGCACCCGGCGAAGCCCACGATAAATCTATCGCCGACTCCCCGTTCCACCGGATGCAGGTACTCTGTCCACCAGAATTGAGGAGGCGGATATCCTGCTCCGCTGGCCACAACTCCAGTGTATCACCTTTCAGGCAGGTTCTGCTACATCCCCAAGACGTCGATTTCGCGTTAATGTCGCCCAATACGAAAACGCGCTCGCGAGCTCCTGGTAGCCCGTTTAGTCGGCGGCCCAGCTCTTCAAGGAAGGCCTCGAATTGCGCTAGGGGTCGATTGGGAGAGAAGTAGCACCCGACGATGGTGAATCTCCCCCATTTCGGAATAACAAATCCCTCACCGCGCTCTACGAGTGAGCACGGTGGGGAATTTTTCTCGGGGCGGTGCGCGATCGGAACTGCCCCGCATTCAGAGCCTATCCATCCAGAAGGGATGGCGTAAGGCTCCGATATGACGGCCAACCCGGCTTTCCGCTCCCGCATGCTCTGATCCAGAAGGGATTGAGACACGTTGGAGCGATTTAGGTTGACTTGGAGGATGTGGGCCATTATGCAGAGCATATTTTTACTTCCTCCAGGTCGCCCATCTCTATTTCCGGAACCGGCTCCGGATTCGCGATCGCGGGAGTCATCGGTTGCTCAGAAGGAGTACACACCGATTGACTTACCGAGGCTTTCGGTACCTCTGATCCTGTTTCTTTAGATTGCCCGGAAGGGGCCAAAACTGACGGCCCTCCTGTAGCCGAAGGAGTCGCCGTTTTTCGGTTACTCGCGCGTTTGTTGTTAACACACGACACACAAGTTCTGCTTCCAAACTTATGTGCAGACGGCCTGCCCGCGTCGCTGCACACCAAACACTTCGGTTTTTGGTTGCAGGTTTTCGACATGTGATCGGGGCTACCGCAGTTGTAGCACCGACCCGACCTATCTACGGGACTGGTACATGTATTCCCGACATGTCCAGTCTCTAAACATCTATAACAGAAAAGTGGCCGCTTTGCCAAAGGTTCGACCTTGGCAAGCGCCCACCCCAGGGTTATCGTACCATTAATCGCAATTTCCCGGGCCGCGGCTGCAGGGCATTTGACCCAGACCGTTCCTAATCGATATGGCAGGCTGCGGATTTGACCGATCCGCACCTCTTCCATATTGCAGTCTCATGCCTTCGCGACACCCGCACGAATTTCGTCAGGGGTGAGCGACGGGTCAAGTTCCCGCAGTCCTACCTCGGCCTGTTGTGTTGGCCGAGCAATTCGAAACCCTAAGGGTTCGAGTACCTCACGCATTTTGTTTGCAAAGCGTCAGCCGGTGCTGCGCTTTGCGCGCCTGCTATATTAAGCAGGATGCCTCCGGAAGGAGCCGGCCTCGGTCGTATGTGCGTGATGCCCATGTCCTGCAGCCGGACTGTATCACGCGCACGTCTGATTGCTTCGGCAATCCCTTCTTTTGCGTTCTCCGTGGGTCTCACGGTGATCGCAGAAGATCGCGGTCGGCGGGCAGGCGGCACCGGTGGCCTCGATCCCGACGCCTTTTTGTCGCCGCCGGGTTGGATCGCGGGTTTCGCGGTCGCGATTCCCGCGGTGGCGGGCCCCGCGGCGGTGTTTTTCGCGGCTTCCGCAGCCGCGCGCTTCGCTCGCCTCCCAAGCACCTCCGCGAACGAAGGTGCCTGGGACCTGGTCGTACCCTGGGGGGGGGGGGGGGGGGGGGGGTAAATTGTTCATCCCACTGAACTGGGGGGTGGTGTCGGTCGGCCCGGCGGCCACCCCTGTCCCTCCGGCGGAAGTCGTCTTCTTCGCTGGAAGCCTCCTCTTCGGTGGATTGGCGGGGTTCTTCTTCCCAAAGTCCTCCGCACGCTCCCTGGACTTCTTCTCCTCGGAAGAAGAGTGCCTCGTGCCGGTCGCTGGCTGGTGTTGCTCCTGCTGCTCCCGCGTTGGTGAGGGGTTCACCACCACCGCTGGTGCGAGTTCGCGGCGAAGGGCTGCGCCCATTTCCGCAACACTCGCAAGCAATTCGCGGCGCATCTCCGCGAATCTATCCGCCAGCGGGTCTGCTTCCCTCTGCGGACCCGCTGGTGCGTCGCTCCTCTGTGGGGAGAGCGGGCTGCCCTCTGCGCCTTCGGCCGCTCGCGACTGCAAGCGGGCCATCTCGCGCCGGAGGTTGTGCAGCTCCGAACGGGTTCGTTGCAGCTCATCCTCGAGCTGCTGCTCCCTCGGCCCGACGGGAGCGAGAGAAACCGCCGCTCGGTGCGCAGCGACCAGCGTGTGCGCTGCCATGCGCAGCACCCTCACGCTTTGCCGCTTAAGGTTGGAGGCAGTCGTCGCAATACGAAGGATCGCATCCGCCTGCCCCTCAACCTTCGCTTTCGCGAGGGCTTGAGGAAGAGGCTCGAAGTCCCGTTGGGTGTCCTCGAGACTCGGGAGGGCCTTCGAACCGGGGTATTTGGTTCGACCCACAAAGCTGCTCAGGCTGGCCCGGCTGCTGCCTTCGCCCTCGCTCGTGTCCAGAGATGGTCGGCAATCCTTCGCCGGGCAAGTCCTGTGGACGGGACTGGCAGGCGCTGGCCTCTTCTTCCCGGCTGCCACGGCGTCGGCGTAGCTCTTCCTGGCGGAAGAGGTCGTCCCTGCCGAAGTGTCCGCGGCCGAGGCTCCACTCCTCGCTGCGGGCTGCGGGTTCTGCCGAGGAGTAGCAAACTCTTCGGTGGTTTCTTCTTCCGAGGAAGGTGGCATCCTCTCGGTCTCGGTGGATGCCCTGGACGGCTTCCTCGTCGTCGTCCTTGTGGGATTCCTTGGTGGCATCCTTCTCGTTGGCCGGCCTCCCCTGGCGACCTGCGGACACTCTTCCTCGGACGACATTGTGTCGTCCGAGTTATTCATACCTTTGGAGCTCATTGCTCCAAAGGTTCACCAAAAATGCGAGTACAACTCAACATATATTCTTGACAAAAAAATGTACTGTCAGTCTCTGAAAATGTGTCAAAGTTAAGTATTTTGACACCACACTTCACTTTCGCGATTCGTGTCCCCTGGTGGCGGTTTTCTCGAACTAGCGGTAAAGTTTCACTTGTCGTTCGAGAAAACTTGTGTCCCCTGTCGGCGGCTGCCTCGAACCAGCGCCGGCCAACGCCCTTCGTTCACAAATTTCATTAATTTGCACTGTATTTCACTTGAAATTCACGTGAAACTACACAGCACAGTCACCCAACACTTTAGTGTATTTATAATTTTTGCTCCGTTCTCCGTAGGAGCAACGAGCTGTGTTGAAACAAATCTGTCAGTCTAATTTTCGGTTAGACTGACACGATTTGTTTTCCACAAATAATTGTAGAAAGGAATCTTTTGCAGGATTCCCTTCGTTCACTTCTCGTGCAGTCTAAAACTGCAATCACTTCGGAAACACTTCACGTTGCGTCGACACGCACTATCGTCGCACACGCTACACTTGTACGGAGCAGCACTGTCGCACGTCCGCACTCGTCGGCTGCCAGAGACAGACTAGACCTAACCCAGACCTTTTTTTTATTGAGGGGGGGAAAATGCAATTACGCATTCCAGGGTGATTGTCCACCCTGGTTATGACGGGCTCCCCGAGATGACATTTGGTATACCGTCTAAAAACCCCCCCTCATAACCAACGGTATCGAGCAACCCTCTCCCTCGGAACTGCAGAGCGCATTACTTCGAGTCGAGGTTCCCGTTTATTTCTAAACGGGACACTCTTCACATTATCCACTCAGTGTACGCATTATTATTATACAACTGTATACCACTACACAAATAAGTACTTATATAAGGCTTCAGTCGCTATAATTATCTGCTACTACACAAACGTATTTATCTATAACTGTACAAATATTCTTATGTAAATATTAATTCCATGTATATTAAATATGCTCGCAGAATTTTTACGTAGAGGCTCTCCCTTGCTATAATTTTTGGGTAATCCATTTTATCTGAACATTTTATAATGTAAATAACTACTTCTAAATAAATCCTACTGTGGCGTATTCAGTATTACAAATCGATTTTTCTGTATATATATTCCACTATACCTATATATATATACACATGTAAATAAATTTTACCTATGTAAGTATTCTTTATATATAATACATACTATTGTACACAAATTTGTTACTAATTAAGTAATTCTCCTGTGTAAATACTAATTCCACGAAATGAATAAGTTATGTTGAATATATTTATTCTATTTATTAGAAAATTCATATTCCCTTTCCTGATTCTCTCTATCTTTCATTACTATGTTTGCATAATTTTTAAACTGTTGCCACGTTTCCATCGTTTTTGTTACCTCCATGATCAAGTTTCGGACACTAATTTTTACCCCAAGGGTATCTTCCAGCTTTGTTCTCTCCACGTCCCACCGTGGGCAGGTGAAGAGAACATGATACGGATTGTCTGTGGGATAGCCACAGTCCCAGCAGGTGCTGTCATTAGTCTTACCGATTCTTATCCTATATGTATTAAAAATACCATGCCCAGTCAGGATCTGTGTTAGATAATAGTCCAATGGCAACGGTATCTTCTGCTTCTTAAATGTGTCAACCAAAGGGACTAATTTTCTTGTCCAATTTTCTGGGTTATATGTCATCCATTCCATTTTCCATTCATCCTCAGCCTCTTCTGCGCATTTCTTACTAATTTTTAACGCATCCGTATTAATTTCTGATGTAACCCTCGTACGGTAGGGCCCTACACTTGATGGTAATCCTCTTGTTCTCTTATAGATTTTTGCTCGCTCTCTTATTTTTATACAGATCGACAGCTTTCCTGCTAAAACACAGAGAGCTTTATGTGCAACCGTACGATACGCATAGACAACTCTATTAAGGGCCATACGCTGTGCCCTCTCTAGGACTCTCCTGTTTGCCGCTATCTCCGCGGCTTCAAACCATATAGGGACTGCGTACAGAATCACAGATTCCTATACATTATAATACAACAACCTGCAGTACTGCGCGGGACCACCTATATTGGGTAGTATTCTAGCCAGGGCTCCTACTATTCTGATAGCTCTGCCAGTACACCCGAGTATGTGGAGCTTATACCTTCTCCTAGTATCGAGGTAAACCCCCAAATACTTTATAACATTCGTCGGGAACACTACAACATGCCCGCAACTAAATTCCATACCCGAAGGGATTCTCTTCCCCGTCAGTAGTACCACTTCCGTCTTATTATGTGCTAATTGTAGGCCATTATTTTCCATCCACTTATTGATATTTGTAAGTGCCTCGGCAACCTTTCTCTTCAGATTTTCTATATCTTTCGCACTAATAACTACAGCCAGATCGTCAGCATATGCAAGAGCATGGACGTCTTCCCCATATCTCATATGCCTCAAGACACCATCATGTACGATGTTCCAGAGCACTGGACCCAGGACTGATCCTTGGGGAACTCCGGCATAAATCTGCCTCCTAACAACGCCATTGCCAGTCTCAACCGAGACAAACCTTCCAGACAGGTAGTTATTCACTGCCTCCGTGAGAAGTTTCGACAGGCCTCTCTCCATTAGCTCCCCAATAATTACTGGCCTCACAATGGTATTAAATGCGTTTTGTACATCCACAGTTACTAATGCACAGAATTTTTGTGTCCGCTTAGCTTCATCCGCCCTTTGGACGACCGTATATATGGCATCCGTAGTACTACGCCCTCTCCTACATCCATATTGCTCAGTACTGTATGGGTCCATTCCAAGCTCGCCTTCTATAGCCGCTTTAAGTGCGTATTCCCAGGCTTTACTTAACGTCGGTAATAAACTTATAGGTCGGTATGCCGAGGGTTCCTGTAGGTCGTTACCAGGTTCCGGTACCAGTATTACCCTAGCCTCCTTCCATTTTGCTGGCAACTCCCCACACCAGGTCACTTCATTGAATAGTTCCCTAAAAGTATCCACATTCCGGGCGCCCACAATCTTCACAACTTCCGCTGGCACAAGATCAATACCAACAGCTTCCCCCTTTTTCATTTTCGCCAAAGCCGTTTCTACCATATTATTATTTATTACCTGCCCATCAGGATAAGACCTAACCCAGACCTAAACCAGACCTTTTCTTTTTTTCCTGACCGAGGAGGGGAAATGCATTTACGCACACCCGGCGCACGTCCGCACCCGAAAACGAGTGCAGCCATGCGCCGGGTAGTGTGGGACTCGGACGCAACCGTCCCCTACGCACTAAAACCCACCCTCTACGACCCTCTTAGGTCTCTGCGACCCCCCGGAAACCGCCCGTTAAGCATTACTTCGGGGGGGGGGGGCGCCGCCGTTACTCTCGTTTTAGCGACCTAAGAGGGCCGCCACCTCGCGAGGATCTCCTGGTAGGCCGGACATCTAGCCGACCCCGCGAGATGGTCAGACGCCTTTTCCTCCTTCGAACAGATCGAACACTTGTACTTTGCGGTACAGGTGGCCATCTTGTGCCCAGTGGCACCACAACGCCTGCACAAATCCTCTACGGCAGTGCACCTCGCCGCCAGATGCCCGAAGTGGTGACACTTGAAGCATCGCAAAATAGGGGGAACCATAACAATCCTGCCGTATACAAATCCGACGCGAACTCGTCCAATTTTATCTAGAATATCAGCGTATTCCGCTGAAACGACCCCATGAGCGATCTTGCTGCCCCCAAAACCCAGGCGCATGGTTTTTACATCCACATGGACCGCCTCTGGCAGCAGGGCCATAACGGCGACTTTGACTTCCTCTTTTTCTGAAAGAACGTCGAGGCCTTTAACCTCGAAATCCCTCATCTCTTTTAAGATTTTCGTCACGTTCGGATCCCCAAGCACGTCGTAGCTTTTCTTGCGCCTTTTCAATTTGTCCCTCCTTCCCCTCCACCTCAATGAGGAGGTCTCCCGCTCTGGTTTTCCTATGCCCGGACACCCGCACCTCAGCAAAGTTACCCTTGCTCCGTATTTCCTTATTGACATCCACGTACGAGCGTTCCGCCGTAACTTTTACCACTACCGCGTCCGGCTTCCTCCTAGGTGCTCTCGGGATCTTCCTCTTCGTCTGCGGTGCAGACTTCTCCGGTGCGCTATGTTGCGCGACCGCAGGCGGGCTTGCAGTGCCAGTCGACTTGAGCAGTCGCCTCGCTCTCCGGGTGGTCACCGTCTCCCACGCCTCCTGAGGAGGCTTCGTGCGCGGCGGCTGTGGCGGTGGTGGCGCCATCTCCTCTTCTTCCGTGGCAGTACAAGTACATGTACTGCCATCATGAGGTGTCCTAGGACGCTGCCTCCCCTTCGACGCAGTCCCCTTCATTGTGGCCGTATGCCCCAAATTTGAGATGGCAGAGCGGAACTCTGCCATCTGTGGCGAGCCAAGAACGTCCTTTACAATTTCGGTAATAAGCGTCCTCAGACCCTCACCACTGACAGCAAGTGGGGCTGGGACAGCCGGCACAGGTACCTCCTTCGGAGCTGGGTGAAACACCGTCAGCGATTCAATCTGCTGCGTCAGGCACAGCAGTTGTTGTTGACACGTCGCAAGTTCTTCCTTCAACGTGGCGAGCTCCGCTTTGAGCATCTTGTTCTCTTTGCTCTTATTAAGTTCATAGAACGAAGCTCCTCCAGATGATGACATATCCACGTCAAATTCAGACATGTCAGTGTCCGTCACTGACACCTCCGGACTTTGGCTACCAATCCGGAACCGCTTAGCGGCAAGGCCTATCTTGCTCCTACGGGAGCGGTAGGCCTTAACCGATTCGCCCGGAAGGCGGTCCACCTTGACACGCCCCCTCTTGTTTGACGGCATCAGGAAGACTCCTGATGCCGCCACAGAAGCCTCACTGGCGCCTGATGTACCGGCTACACTTGGTGGCCCCTCACCAGCAGCTGATGAAGTTGCCGCTCGGTTCTCCTCATCCGCCACACTTATAGTTTTCTTGCTGAAATCCATAATTTGTTCCCACGAGAATGGTCGGAAAAGGGTGTCCACCCGGGCAGAACCGCCATACGCGGGTAAGCCTAGAAGACCTTTTTTTTCGCGCACGTTTTTTTAAAGCCCTCCGTTCCACCGCTCACCTGTTCCCCATGGACCCGCTTACGCATTACAACCGGGGAACAGAGCTGTGCCTCCACCAGCTTCGCGACCGCCTCAGTTACAACAGAAGGTCATAACTGAAGGGTATCTGTCTACCGCGCCGAGTGGGTAGAGAACTCACATGCCGCATTCATATGAGTACTCTGCCCGTGCCTACGTATATTTGCAGCTGCGAAAGTGCATATGAATGTCTTATGGTACTGAGTGATGATGATCAAAAAGTGACAAATTCATTGTAAATGAGTGAAAATATGTTCAATGCGTGCTGTTTCGACTATTTGTGATGTTTAATATGACCCATGATTGGATTCTTGATCCTTGTGTGAAATGAAAATGGTTTAAATGCATGATTTTAGGTTAGCCCGGTCGATAAACGTAGACATCTACGTTTAATCCGGAGCATAACCTGTGCACTTCCGCTTCGCAAATTACATGTAGGCCGCCACCGTTTTCCACTCGGGTGAAAACTAACCCCTGTGTGATGGTATGCGGGCACATTCATACACCATACACACCATAGGTTTACACACATGCCACACAGAACACAAGCATTCTCAATAATGTTACAGGTGTACCTCTAGGCGGTTTTTGGAGTATATAAAGTATGAAAAAACCCATGATTACCCCAAAAAACATGTTTTATGGGGAAACCATGGTGTTTTAAACATCTCCGATACTGCCAATTCCCCCTAGAGGCCACAACACTCATACTGTGGGGGTATACGGGGTAGGCAAAACTTCGAAAAACCCCATAGATTCATGGGAAATGGACTTTCACCATGGAAATATGGGGCTTTTCGAAATTTCCGCAACGCCACCGTATACTACCCTTTACCCTCTATACATTCATACCAAAAGTTCCATGCCTTACATGAACACTCTGTCTCAAAAAATTTTTGGAGAATTTTTTGGGTATGATTTTTCTTCGTATATGGCACGGATGTCTTCCGGCACGCTGTATACAACCTCCCATAGATACATTCGAGTACATTAATCCTCATAAAAACCCCCAAAAACCATGATTTTGACAAAATCTCCAAAATTTTGGCAAAACCATGGAATTTTTGGAATTTTTTGGAATTTTTTGCAAGATTTCTTTATGGGAGGTTGTTATACCTACAAAACAGGGGAACAAAAAGGGGGGCGAGTGGTGTCAAAATCCGCCCCTACGTACAAAAAACGACCAAAAAAATGGCCATTTTTTGCCGCAGGCGCTAATTTCGACCGATTTTTGTTTGCTTAAAAATAAAAAAAAAGCAAAAAAAAATTTTTTTCCCGCGGGCAGGCCCTTCGGGCTACGCTCGCGTCGCTTGCCGGTCATCGGGACGACCAGAGGCCACTCCGCGGTCCCAGGGAAGCCCAAAAACTTTGGATCTTCCCGTAGGGACGCGTTATGGCTTGGTCGTTCCCGATGCCGGAGCGTGGCATTGTGGCGGCCAGAGGAGCACTTCGCCACTGAAATTCCGTTCATACCACACTTACTCATGCATTTGAAGCCATAAACCATGGAAAAACCATGGTTTATGGTCATCGCCTGCATGGTATTACCGTGTGTCGAGCCAAAGTTACGATACACTGAGTTGTCGTAAATTTGGCTCGATGCTCATTTTTGCATAAGAACTCATGCGTCCTACATTTATCTCATACGTTTGATGCCATAAACCATGAAAAAGATCATGGTTTATGGTCATCGCCGTACGGAATTTGTCATGTATCAGACCAAGATGTCGACAAACAGGTTGCCACTATCTTGGTCTGCTTCCACACTTACATACGCTTTCCCAGGATTGATATATTTTCCCATGTAATTGGCGCAAATATCCGCAAGTTTCATGTGCCACACGCTTTTGATGCCTCAAATTGCCGAAACTTTTACATTTCCGCAGTTTGAGATCATCGCAGCATGGATACATCATGTGTCAGGCCAAAATTACGCCAGGTAAATCGACGTCGTTTTGGTCTGACCTTACGGTATATTTACGCCAATGTTCCCTGAGAAAGTCGCAAATTTTGTACATATTTATACATATGCGCAAAACCGCGACTTATTACGCACTTGCCGCAAACATTTGATGCTTTATGACACAAGAATATGTGCCATAAAGCCATCGCCGTATGAACACATTAGTGCGACAAGCCAAAATCCCGTCGAAATTGGCGTTATTTTGGCTTGTTTTTCCAAATATTCATTCACACCCATACATACATACGTATTTCAGTGTTCACTTTTGAGGGAGCCCTGTTTTGCAGGTATTCCCTATGTTTTACGCAGCATTCCACACCACGAGCCCCGCGAACTGATCGAACATATCGAGATGCCACGAATCAGCCCACGGACGTCGTAGTGCGGAATAACTAGCGCATCTCCGTATTTGCTTCGGTTTCGGTACCAAGCAAACAGTTTGGAAAGATTCGGTCACTTCATGGAGTTAGATCAAGTGACCGAAAAAGGATTTGGATATGTGTTAGGGCTAGGGACAAGGGGAGGGGGAATTTTGTTTGTTGACACCAAAACCGAATACAAATTGGATTATTAATAACATTCATACCTGCATACATACTCTGTCCGAGAACATTTACACCCATACGTGCGTTATTTAACACTCATACCACCCATTCGTACATACAAACATACGTACATTCACTCATGACTCGAATAAACACATTTTGCAACTACCTATGAACAATACTATACGAGGCACGTGGAAGCCTAGAAGACCTAACCCAGATCTAACCCAGACCTTTTTTTTATACGAGGAGGAGGGGAAATGCATTTACGCACACCCAGTACATAGGTACCTCGTGTAGTGTGGGACTTCGATGTTAATACCCACTAAAACCCCTCCTCCTCAGGACACGTTATTGACATGTCTTTGGGCTGCGTGTCCAGCATATGCCCAGGGCTATGTCCGCGCACCCTTCGTTGTGTTTCGTTGTCCAGCCGGTGGTGTAACATTGAGTTCTACCTCTAAGTATTTTGTCATTATTTATGTCTATACCTATCGCTTATGCATAATCATGTTTTTCTTGTGTGTTTCAGGTTATGGCCCCCTGGTGGGTGGTCCGCAGTCCAGCCGCTTCCCTTTCCCTCTCGACAGATTCTTTGGACTTCATAATTGTGGTGATGCATTGCACAATGGTGTCCCAATTGTTCTTACAGGTAAGCATTTTGTTTATTATGTTCCTTTTGCTAACCTCTACTCCAATTTTCTCTTTCAGCTCGTTCCTCAGGTAACTCCAGTGGTCGCAAATGAACAAGTTGTGTTCCGCATCATCACTGGTTTCATCGCAAAACCAGCAGCTGCTATTGCTTTCTTTACCGATTTTATGCAAGTATTTGCTAAAAAACCCATGCCCGGTTAACGCTTGGGTTAAATGATATGTAAGCGAGCCGTGCCTTCTTTTTACCCATACTTGTTTTCAGGGACCAGCTGACGCGTCTATCCGCCCTTGGTTTCTGCTGTCCATCTGCGCTGCCAGACTTCTCCGAGTTCCTGTGTCAACGTATCTTGGTTACATGTACCCCTTGCCTGTACACCTGTTGTTGATGTGTTCTCTTCCTCTTTTTTCAGGTATCTCCTAGTTCTCATGTGGATAGTAAGGTCTATGGGAGGAATACCGGTAATTACTAATAATGCCGGTGTGGATACCGTCCTGTACGCCGATGCAACTCTGAGCGTATAACTGCGTTGTAAGGTGAGCAACAACTGTTGATTTTTTGCTTTTTTGCAGGCTTCGTACCAGGCGGGGCAAGCGTACAGTGCCACAGACTCAGCAACGGACGCCAACAGCCTCCTTTTTGTACTTAGTGGCCCACCAATGTTCGGCATGAACCTAGCCAGGTTGGACGCGACAACACTAGCTTTGACGCAGGCTTGTTCTATATGTGCGTCAAAGTTCCGGTGCTCATCAATACATAATCCAAGGTATTTTATGTTCTTAGAGGGTCTAATACTAGTACCATTGAAGTCTATGTTGCCCAATCGCCCGTTACGCAGCCCAGATAGTTGTACCATCTCTGTTTTTTCTTTGGCCAGACTCAGCCCCCTGGCAGCCATCCAGTCACTAATTTCATGTAGCGCGCTGAGGATTGTGCCCTTCAGTCGCTCCTTGTCGTTTGCGCAGGCCACGACCGCCAAATCGTCTGCATACGCGACGTAGGTTGTATCACCTGTGCTACGCTTCCGTACAAGGTTGTCATAGACCAGATTCCATAAGAACGGTCCTAGTATGGAACCCTGTGGAACCCCAGGGTAAACTTCGATTATTCTAACCTTCCCGGCGCTAAACAGTCTGATATGGCGGTCGCTAAGGTAGGATGAAATGACTCTAACCAGGTGTGCTGGTACATTCCTACACTTGAGCTCCCGTATGATGATTTCCCAGGGCAACGTATTGAAGGCGTTTTTGACGTCCAGTGTTATGAGTACTGTGTACTTAGAGAGCCTGCTGGCTTTGTTTGCGATTTGGACCACCCTTTTGACCGCGTCAATTGTCGTGCGGCCCTTACGGAAGCCGTACTGGTTAGGAGCAAATCCACCGCCTTTCTCAATAGCGGCCCCGAGGCGGGTAAGTATGAGCTTCTCATACGCTTTCGCCAGACTATTGATGAGGCATATGGGTCTATATTTCACTTCTACGTCTCCCTGTGATTTCTTTGGTTTAGGGACTAGCACTATGTCTTGCATTTTCCATAAGGTCGGTGTGATGCCTTCAGAAAAGCATGCATTGAACAAGGACATGACGTCGTGGGGTGAGAACTTGTTTAGGAGGGAGACTACTTCAGCAGGAATAGCATCAACCCCGGGGGCCTTACCACGCTTCAGGTTAGCAATAGCGCAATTTACTTCTTCAATGGTGAAGGCTTCAGGTAAGGGGTCGCTCTCATTATCACAACTCGGGCTTATCGTCCTAGGAGAAGGTGGATCGGTAATAAATAATTCGCGGGCTATACCGGTCATTTTTTCCAGCGATAGCTCGATACGTGGGAATTGCTGTTGCATGTGCCGCATGACTATTCTGTATGGTTTACCCCACACATCCAGATTGATGGTGTCATGTAGATCTGCCAACGATTTTGCCTTACTGGCAGATATGAGGCTCTTTAAATTTTTGCGGCACTGCCGATATGCCGCCAGGTGCGCCACATTATTGGGCGATCGTTGGGCTCTCCTTTTTGCTTTCCTAGTTTCTTGGCACTTCCTGGCTGTTTCCGGTGTCCACCAGTGTTTTGCCGTCTGTCCCCTAGGTCCTCTTTTACGTGGCATAGCAGCATCGCGGGCGATCTTGATTGCTGCTGTTATCTGGCTCACAAGATGTTCAGCTGAGCCTACTCTGTTTCCGGGTATCCCATCTAGGGCAGGCCAGATAGAGGACACGAATGCGGACTCACTCAGGTACTTAGAGTTCCACCCAGGTTTGATTTTAGGAGCAGACCTTACGGTCGGCAGACCCACTTCGTGCAGTATACATTTGTGGTCCGATCCGTTATATAGATCCGTGACCTAGACTTGACGCCCCACCGAAAGAGACCTGTGTCTACCACCGAAATGTCAACAACTGAGGAGTGGTCACCCTTATGGTATGTGGGGGTTCCGTCACACGTCGTTGGGAACATGTCCCATCGTGCGAATAGGTCGGACAGCATTGACCCGCGTAAATCGCCCTGTTTTGAGCCCCAGGATATCGACTTAGCGTTGAAGTCTCCAGCAACAAAAGTGTGCCCTGTACTTGTGGAGATGGCCCTGTCAAGTTCTGCTAACGCGATCTGGTACTCGGCGATAGTTATGTTCGGTGAGATATAGCAGCTAATGAATTTAATGTCATTAACAACTACACCACAGCAATATCGTCCTGTAAATGTTGTGCCATCATGGTTCAACCCAGGGCGAGGTGTCACCCATACTGCAGCGCCGTTATATTTGTTGTGTCCCACTGTCGTGACCCAACCGTTGTTGTTCCCTATGAGCTCCTGTATCATAACTACATCGGCACTATTGCTTACAGCGATTTGCTGCAGCAAGTCTCGTGCCATGTAGCAGTGGTTTATACTATTTTGGAGCACCTTTAGTGCCATTTTGTTTTAGCCCATTCACTATGGCAACATATTGTGGGCATATTACCGACCCGGTAAGGTGTCCAAGCCCGTTCCCCTGGACTCCGGCATCCTGGCATAGGAGACATCTATACGGTGCAGCACACTCCTTAAAGTTATGGCCCCCGTTTCAGCATCTCCGGCAGATTTCTGCGCCTGTTGCGGGATGGTTGCACCGATTTGCCACGTGCCCAAACCTGTGGCATTTGTAGCAATGTGTTACTCGTGGTAGGAGCCTGACTTTACAGTGCAGAAAGCCTAAAGGAACGGTTTTAATTTCCCGGGGTTCCTTAATTCTTATTGCCGACACCAGTAGGTGGGCAGTTCGCGTTCCACCAAAGGCAGGTCTGATGGACCTTACTTCAATTCGGGGGGGGGGGGGGGGGGGGGGGGAGTCGCTCGGCAAACGCGTCCTCGATATATTGTTTGCAAGTAACTTCGTCCAGGCCGCGTACCTCAACGTCTACTAGCGGCTCGAGCAGCCGTATCTCCTGATCTTGCCCTAATGCCCGCTGGAATTCGTTTCGGGCCTTTGCCAGACCCCCATCTTTCCGGTCGATTTCCAAGAGAAGGTCGCCCGTCATCCTGCGCCTGTGCCCCGTTATGCGCACTTCTGATAGTTGCGCCTTGTCCCTTATGGTCTTGACCACGTCGACGTAGGTGCTTCCCTGTGGGATCTTTATGGCTAGAGCATCCTGCCTTCGCCTAGGGATCACTAAATGTGTGGCCGAGTTGTATGAGACTGGTGCCTTGCTCTTCGTCTTACTCTTCCGGGACACTACCTGACTCCAGGATGACGCCGCATCCCCAGGCTCTCCCTGTTCTTTCTGGGTGGCCTCTACCGGCTCGGTTGTTTGGCTCGGGCTAGGTGATTGCTGCACCTCGTTTTGAGCGCGTACCCTCCTCGGGCCTTTTTCTGTGCGCGCTGGTTCGCGCTAGGGGAGATCTCCTTTCGCTTAGACTGCGGGTCACTTGCGTCGTCTTGGGAGATCCCGCAACCCTGCACGTCCATCGGTTGCTCCTGGTTCCAGTTAGGGTCGTCCGTGGTTGCACTCGACATTTCGGTTTGTGTACCCGCCTCACGGGTTTCCACCGGTTTGGCACTTGTCTCTGGGTTCAGTGCTGCAGTCTGAGCCTTCTCTTCCCTTTCCACAGGACTCTCCTTCGCACGCCTTGCGGCAGTAACGTCGGCAAACCTCCTGTAGATTTTGGCCAATTTGGTCACTGCGGTATTGAAGTCTTCGGGCTTTGTTGCTTTGTTCGGATTGTCGCGGGCCGCCCCACACCCCTCGTACGCCCTAATTTCAAGGAGTCCGACGTAGTTTTCCAGTGCATGGAAAGGCGTCGTCTCCTCCGCTACAGCTGTCAAGAGCTCCCTCCTAAGCCGTGCTAAGCGGGCTTCATCAGGGACCGACACGTGTCTTCCTCTCTTCGATTCGGTCCTACGCACTGTCTCGCGCTCGTCCAGATGTTGGTCCATGGTTTTCTCCTGTTCGCCTTTTCCCGAGATTTTTGTGTTTTCGTGGTGATCCATTATGTTGTATATTTAAGGTTTACGGTTGTTCGGGCATCATGCCAGCCTAGCCGCAGCTAGGCATCTATCCCCTCCGGTCTATAATCCCTACTGACGGAGCCGGAATAACCGAGAAGCGGTTTTATCGGGTGGCCAACCCTATCCGACTCAGCAGACTCTAATGAAATGGTTAGGACGTTTTATACCAATACCCCGAAGGGCCGCCCACGCGGTATGAAGCAAAAGGTTTTACGTCACCCATATCGTGTGGGCGACACCCGATCCGAACGGATGCCTGACCCACACCTCAGGCTAGACGTTGCCGTGATTTGCGTTACGCGGCTCCGGGTATGAGGAAATACTGGCCAGGTAATCCTCCACACGTGCGCCCAGAACACTCGGCTTCAACCCCCGCATTGGCTCCGTTCATGTCCGAGTAGCGGTTTTCCCACAGTGTGCATGTGGCTTCCAGCGGTCATGTACGCCTTCAACCACAGAGGCCCGGTACAGACATATCTCAGACACACGGTCGGGGGGCTACTACTCCCCCCTTGGCTAGTCTACGGGGAATATCCACCGAGGCCTGGCCGCACCCCATTCACACAACCCACGCACACACACATTCACACCAACAGCTCGGGTAACCCCGGGTTCGCCAAACCCGTACCGTGGAGGCATATTCCTAAGGCCCCACGGCCCCTGGGGGGAGACCTTTTTTTTTTTTTATTAAAATATAAGCCCTCCGATCCACCGCTCACCTGTTCCCCATGGACCCGCTTACGCATTACAACCGGGGAACAGAGCTGTGCCTCCACCAGCTTCGCGACCACTACAGTTTTGACAGAAGGTCAAAAAACTGAAGGGTATTAATCTACCGCGCCGCATTGTTCGATTATCCTTATGCCGCAATCATATGGGTAGTCGAACCTATCCACGTATATTTGCAGCCGCAAGAGTGCGAATATGAGTGATATACTGATGTGTGATCTTAAGTGTGAAAACATGACTTAAATGATATGGGCTGTCCCTGAATGAAATATGTGAATTCTTTGTAATATATGAGTGCCCTTATTGGGCTCGTACCCCTTGTATATGATTTTTAAATGATTTTTGTATGAATTTAGAGGTTATCTCAGTGGATAAACGTAGGGATCTACGTTTACCCCGAGAGTAACCAATGCATTCTTGCTTCGCAAATTACATGTGGATCGCCGCCGTTTTCCTTCACAGGTGAAAACTAAACCCTCGTCTGATGAGTTTGCGGACACATTAACACCCCATGGATATATTTTACATACATGCAGCCACACGTATACTTGTCCACTCATACCCTAGGTTTTTTGGCAGCCCACTCAAGCCTCCATAAGGTTTTGGCGCTTATAAATCACTCAAAAACCCATGATTAACCCATACGACCAAGTCCCATGGGGAAGCCATGGGGTTTTGTGAAATTCCAAAGTCGCCAAAATCGACTAGAGGCCGGAGTAAGCGTACCGGGGGGGGGGTGGGTATACGGGGTAAACAAAATTTCGAAAAACCCCATAGTTTCATGGGAAATTGACTTTCACCATGGAAATATGGGGTTCTTCGAAATTTCCGAAACGCCACCGTATACTACCCTTTACCCTCTATACAGCCATACCAAAAGTTCCATGCCTTACACGAAGACTCAATCTCAAAAAATTTTTGGAGAATTTTTTGTGTATGATTTTTCTTCTTGTATGACACGGATGTCTTCTGGCACGCTGTATACAACCTCCCATAGATACATCGAGCGCATAACTCCTCAAAGAAACCCCCAAAGACCATGATCTTGACAAAATCTCCAAAATTTTGGCAAAACCATGGAATTTTGGAATTTTTTGGAATTTTTTGCAAGATTTCTCTATGGGAGGATGTTATACCCACAAAACAGGGATACGAAAGTGGGCGGGCAAAAAAGGCGACTTTTTTTGCTTACCCTGGGGGGAGACCTTTTTTTTTTTTTTAGCCCTCCGATCCACCGCTCACCTGTTCCCCATGGACCCGCTTACGCATTACAACCGGGGAACAGAGCTGTGCCTCCACCAGCTTCGCGACCACCACAGTTTTGACAGAAGGTCAAAAACTGGAGGGGATTAATCTACCGCGCCGCATGGTTCGATTATCCTTATGCCGCAATCATATGGGTAAACGAACGTATCCACGTATATTTGCAGCCGCAAGAATGCGCATATGAGTGATATTCTGGTGTATGATCATAAGTGAGAAAAAATGACTTAAATGATATAACCTGCCCCTGAATGAAATGTATGAACTCTATGTGCAGTATATGAGTACCCTTATTGGGCTCATACCCCTTGTTTGTGATTTTTAAATAATTGTGTATGAATTTGCAGGTTATCTCAGTGGATAAATGTAGGGATCTACGTTTACCCCGAGAGTAACCAATGCATTCTTGCTTCGCAAATTACATGTGGATCGCCGCCGTTTTCCTTCACAGGTGAAAACTAAACCCTAGTTTGATGAGTTTGCGGACTCATTCACACCCCGTGGATATATTTTACATACACGCAGTCGCACGTACACTTGACCATTCATACCCTAGGTTTTTTGGCAGCCCACACAAGCCTCCAGAAGGTTTTGGCGCTTATAAATCACTCAAAAACCCATGATTAACCCATACGACCATGTCCCATGGGGAAACCATGGGGTTTTGTGAAATTCCAAAGTCGCCAAAATCGACTAGAGGCCGGAGTAAGCATACCGAGGTGGGTATACGGGGGTAAACAAAATTTCGAAAAACCCCATAGTTTCATGGGAAATTGACTTTCACCATGGAAATATGGGGCTTTTCGAAACTTCCGAAACGCCACCGTATACTACCCTTTACCCTCTATACAGTCGTACCAAAAGTTCCATGCCTTACATGAAGACACAGTTTCAAAAAATTTTTGGAGGATTTTTTGAGTATGGTTTTTCTTCATATAAGGCACGGATGTCTTCCGGCACGCTGTATACAACCTCCCATTAATACATCCAAGCACAAAAACCCTCGCAAAACCCTCAAAAACCATGATTTTGACAAAATCTCCAAAATTTTGGCAAAACCATGGAATTTTTTGGAATTTTTTGGAATTTTTGGTGGTTTTTCTTAATGGGAGGTTGATATACCCACAAAACAGGAGTACAAAAGGGGGCGAGCGGTGCCGAAATTTAGCCCCTAAGTACCGAAAATAGCCAAAAAAATGACGGGCCTACCCCCCCCCCCCCTAAAATTTGGCCCAAAAGAGGAAACTCAAAATTGGATTTCGGTGGTAGTGGCGCCATAACGCGTCCCTACGGGAAGATCCAAATTTTTTGGGCTTCCCCGGGACCGCGGAGTGGCCTCTGGTCGTCCCGATGCCCGGCGACCGGCGCATAGCGACTTGGTCGTTCCCGACGCCGGAGCGTGGCATTGTGGTGGCCAGAGGAGCACTTCGCCACTGAAATCCCGTTCATACCACACTTACTCATGCATTTGAAGCCATAAACCATGGAAAAACCATGGATTATGGTCTTCGCCTGCATGGCATTACCCTGGGGGGAGACCTAACCCAGACCTTTTCTTTTTCCCCCCTCCATCCACCCTCAGCACGTCCCCCAGATCTTGCCCTTTTTAGGTTCTACTATGGGGAACGTGTCCGGTTCCACCGCCCGGAACTGAGTACTTAACTAAATTCAAAATTTCACTTATCTAAACTCAAAAATTAACTAAGCTCAAAATTTCACTTAACTAAACACAAGATTTAAGCTCAAAATTTCACTTAACTAAACACAAGGTTTAACTAAATTCGATATTTCGCTTAACTAAACTCAAGATTTAATTTAATTAACTAAATTGTCATAATACATTAGCCATTCTCGCTGCATATTTCCTTTTTCTTTCGATTTCTTCTCTGTCCTTTATAATTTCAGTAACATAGTTTTTAAATAATAGACGTGCGTCCTTCCTATGTAATAACATTTTAATTAAATTGTGTGGGTTAGCCTGACCAATTATTTTGTATAAAGAAACACGTTTATCTCGCCAATAATTACATTGAAATATTGCATGATTTGCATCATCATAGGGGTCATGACAAAGTAGGCACCCTGGACTGGGCGCTTTCCTTATTTTGTGTAAGAAGGATCCAAAGCACCCATGCCCTGTAAACAGCTGTGTAAGGTGGTAGTCGAGCCAGCCTGGTCCCCATTGAATCCAGTCGTTTATTTTTGGTATAAGTCGCTGTGTCCATGTCCCATGTTCAGACTGGAGCCATTCGTTTTGCCACAGAACTTGGCTACGCTCTCTTTCTTGGTTTAGTATTTGTATTTTAGTTTGGCCTTGTCCTGTGCCTCTAGTCTTATAGGTGGCCCTCTGAAGTGCACACAACTTATAATATATGTTCTTTCGTTCTATTAGTTTCAGATGTATGGGAGGAATTCCAGCCAGCACGCATAAGGCACTAACAGGAGCTGTCCGATACGCTCTCACGGTACGTATTAAAAGAGTTTTCTGTAATGCACGAAGCTACCTTTCAGATGGGCCGAAAGACACCGCTTCACACCACGCAGGGGCGGCATAGGTGACAATGGACTCCACCGTGTTGTAATAGAGCCTTCTCGGGAAATAACTGCACCCATTAATGCTCGGGAGTATTCTTGATAAGGCCCCAGCGGTCTTGTACGCTTTAGTGCATACCGCGTTGACATGCTCTGAAAACATCCTTGTGGCCTGTATACGTAGACCTAGGTATTTAATTACAGGCTTAGCCACTATCCTGTGTGGGCCAACCTTAATGGACATATCTACATCATGGATTTTCCTGCCCGTTAAAACAATGAGCTCCGTTTTATGCAGCGCTAGCTTGAGCTGATGGGAATCAAGCCATTCAGCGGCGATATTAATGGGGTTTTCGGCCTTAGCAAGCAGCTCTGTAATAGTCCACGCAGTCACAACAAATGCCACATCATCCGCGTAGGCAATAGGTGTTACGCCGTTAGGATATTTCAGCCGCAAGATATTATCATAAGCGATAATCCATAATACCGGACCCAGAATCGACCCCTGGGGAACCCCTGCATAAACCTTGTATTCACGTTCACTGCCATCTATTTCTGCAGCAATAGTCCTATTAATCAAACAACTAGAAATATTCGCTGTTATCTTACTGGGAAATTTTCTGTCCCGTAGTTCGTTGACAATATCACTACCCCTGAGCGTATTAAATGCATTGCGTATATCCAGGGTGACCAGTAAGCAATGGTTAGATGTTATTTTGCAATGATCCCATATTCCAAGCAAGACAGCTAATGCGTCCACAGTGGACTTGCCGCGCCTAAATCCAAATTGATAATCACTAAGGTCATCTTGTTTTAAATGTTTCCAAATTCGCTGACAAATTATATTTTCAAATATTTTTGCAAGATTTGAGATCATAGACAACGGGCGATACCCGGTAATTTGACCAGAATCGTTCGCTTTCGGTACTAATACCAAGCGCGCTCTTTTCCATGAAAGTGAAAAATATTCATTTTGTAGGCATAAGTTATATAATGCTAATAGCAGATCAGGGTGTAGAGTCAAAACAAGCGTTATTGCACATACAGGGACTTTATCAAGCCCGAGTGCTTTTTGGGCTTCAATTTATTAACGGCAGCTTTTAGTTCAGCCATACAGATTAATGGTTCATCATCCAATTGATGTGAGAGCACATGTTTTACCTGGGGGTCGGGTAATATTTCAACGGGGCTTGTACAAAAAAGGTACCCGATTGTATCGTCTGTTTCACTTTGTGTTAGGCTATTGTGTGAGGTACTTGGTGGTTTGAGTTTTTTAATAACAGTCCGATATGGTTTGCCCCACACATCTTTATCGACAAGTTGACAAAAGTCGTGCCATGCCTTAGCTTTGGCTTTATAAATTGCCTTGCTGAGGGTCTTTTTTGCGGCTTTAAATTCAAAAACCATTTGCTGGATGACATCTAGTGAACTGCGGCGAGCTCGGGCACGTTTAAGTTTTCTACGGGCAGCATTTGATTGTCTCCTTGCTTCGGACACATCGGGATTCCACCAATTTAATACATCTTTCTTTTCTTTTGCAGTCCTGGATCTCGTGACATAGGATCTGTGTACAATATCCTCTAACAGGCCAATGATATTACCAACAGTGTCATTGACAGTATCTGATGACTTTTTTGTGGAACTTATGTCCAGCATTTGTGGAGGGTTGCCTAGTGATAGTAATAGGTTTTGAGTCATCTGAGCCCATGTATCCAGCAAGTGACCAAATAATCGCATATCAAATTTTTTAATTTTATTTATATCTCGTCGACTAGTTGCGTAAGGATAATTAATTTCAATTTCATGTTTTAGGTAATAATGATCTGACAAAGAAAGTACTTCTGTAAGTACAGTGCTTTTTTTAACTTTATTATACAATTGCTGGTGGCAAAATAAAATATCAATTTTTGATTTATAATCGTTTTTTTCGTATGTATATCTACCGTCACTATTAACAGGTATAATATTGTTTTCCTCGCACCACTCGAGAATCAATGTTCCACGGGGATTAGATCTTATGGAACCCCATGCTGGTGACCAGGGGTTGAGGTCACCAATTATAATAGGCGTTTTTGTGGAAATTGCAATAATAGATCTCATTTCTACAAGGATTCCCTCTATATCGGCTATAGTCAGGCGAGGGCTAAAGTAGCAACTGAACCACAGTATTCCTTGCAAATTCAACACCGACATAACCCCGTCCAGATGTTATCAGCCGGGAATTAAAACCCCTAGTTGCATCTGTAGATATAATATGTATACAGGCCATTGCAGTGGTGTCAATAAACCAATTTGATCTGGTGTAACACGGTTCACAAATAAAAAGAGTATCTATTTTACGTTTTCGTGTTTCTTCTTCTAAAAGGTCATGTGCATTTCTTGTCCTATTAAGATTTATTTGTAGTACACTAATCATTTTCTTCTTCTTGATAATCCAGCAACCGACTGGTTTTATTTACGTTGTAGCGAACTGTTTATGTAGTCGCGCGGGACGGTACCGGGAAAAGATAATCCCAAAAGAATAAAGGGCGCTCTTTGAAATTGTGGAGAGCCCGGACCGTCGCCGCGCGATAGCCATAATATAAACCGAGACATCGGCGGAGGCGCCGATGCCTAAACAAAAGAGGTCGAAAAATGTTTACGTCCTCGCGACAGAGCCGAAACTGTAGGCTCGTCAGAAGGGCTCGATCCTCAGAGCGAGTAGCATCGAAAATAAAAGAATACGCGAAATACATCTACCACGGAGAACCCCACAATAACCCTTCAACTGGTGACCTACGACGCGAGCATAGTGCGCGTAAAACCAAGTATCGTGTTTCAACTCCAGTAGTAGTGAATAAGTGCCGAAATGGACGCGCGGGGAGAAAACGCGGGTGAGATGGAACAGCCGATCGCGGCCGCACCCAAAGAGATCGCCGGAATCGTCGGCGTCACCATGAGGGTTCCCGCGTCACTATCCACGAACCCCAAGCTGTGGTTCGCACTGCTGGAAGGCCAATTCGCATTAGCCGGCGTCGTGTCTGACGATAGCAAGTTCTTCCATACCATGTCCAACCTGGATGCCGCACAGGCGGAGGAAGTAATGGACGTACTCACGAATCCCCCAGCGCAAGGCAAGTATGAAGCGCTAAAAAGGGAGCTAACAGCTCGGTTATCTCCGTCGGAAGAGCGGAAATTGAAGCGACTGCTCGAGGACGAAGAAATGGGCGATCGAACACCGTCGCAGTTTCTACGCCATCTACGCAGGTTAGCGAACGACAGCGTGTCGGACGAGCTCCTGCGGACTTTGTGGACAAGAAGACTGCCAGCGAGTGTCCAGCCCGTCCTCGCAACAGTCACAGAGTTGCAGCTGGACAAGGTAGCCATCGTAGCCGACAAGGTGTACGAATCTATAGCAGGTACGCGAGTCGCAAGCGTCGCGAGTACTTCGATAGATTCCGTGGTAGACGCGCTGCGACAAGAGATTAGCGAGCTCAGAAACCGTATGAGCCGAGAACATGTGCGGCGGCAGCCTGCGGGACAACGACGAAGAAGCCGATCGCGGAATTCGCGACCCAACTTCGACCCGAAGGATGGTGTGTGCTGGTTCCACTGGCGGTTCAAGGAACGGTCCACACGATGCCAACAGCCGTGTAACTGGAAGCCGGGAAACGGGGAACCCCGTCACTGATCGACGCGGTCGGTGACGGTCCAGCGAATACGAGTAGACTATGCGTGACCGCCGAGAAGACGAGGACATCATTTCTAGTCGACACCGGGGCGGACTTATGTGTTTTTCCGCGTTCGCGAATCCCGGGAAAGCGACCGAAGTGCACGTACGAACTATACGCGGCGAACGGTACAACGATCGCGACGTACGGCACTACATTGTTGTCCCTCGATCTAAAGCTGCGTCGCAATTTTACGTGGCGGTTCGTCGTCGCGGAAGTGGACCATCCGATTATCGGGGCAGATTTTTTGGCCCATTATGGTTTGTTAGTCGACATTCGGAACAAGTGCCTGAAAGACAGTGTCACGACACTAACGATCGCGGGTCGCGCGGCAAACAAAATCGTCGGGTCGATACGAACAATAGGGCAAGATACGAGATATCATCGGTTACTCGCCGAGTATCCCGAGATCTGCCGCCCGACGGGAGTGAGCCGCGAAATAAAACACGGCGTCAGGCATCACATCGAAACGACGCCTGGCCCGCCAATATTTTGCCGCCCGCGACGATTAGCCCCGGATCGCTACAAAATTATTAGGACAGAATTCGAGGAAATGCTGCAACAAGGCATTGTGCGGCCCTCGAAAAGCCCTTGGGCCACGGCGTTACATGTCGTGCCCAAGAAGGACAATAGCCTCCGACCGTGCGGGGATTACCGGGCCCTAAACGCGCGAACTGTGCCGGATAGGTACCCCGTGCCGCACATCGAAGATTTCGCGCAAACGCTCGCCGGTAAGACAATTTTCACGACGATCGATTTAGTGCGCGCGTATTATCAGATCCCCGTCGCGGAGGAGCACATTAATAAAACAGCCGTGACGACGCCGTTCGGGTTGTTTGAATTTCCACGCATGCCATTCGGTTTGCGGAACGCGGCACAAACTTTCCAACGCTTTATCGACGAACTGCTTCGAGGCCTGGATTTTGTGTACGCGTATATAGACGACCTCCTGGTTGCGTCATCAAACGAAGAGGAGCACCAGGAACACTTAAAGACGTTATTTACACGCTTAAGTGAATACGGCGTTGTCGTAAATCCCGCGAAGTGCACGTTCGGGCAACGCGAGGTGAAATTTTTAGGCTACGGCGTGAGTGAGCAGGGAACGCGACCGTTGCAGGACCGCGTCGAAGCCATAACGAACTTTCCAAAACCCGGAACAATAAAAGAAATCAGACGGTTTCTCGGGATGATAAACTTTTATCGACGATTTATCCCCCGAGCCGCTGAATTGCAACATCCGTTGAATGCTCTGTTAGTGGGACAGAAGAAAAGCGGGAATGCCCCAGTCAAGTGGACCGACGAGGCCGAAAGAGCATTTTCGGAGATAAAAGACGGTCTCGCACACGCGGTGCTTCTCGCGCACCCAAAACAAAACGCGCCGATCTGCTTAATGGTCGACGCTTCGGACGTCGCGATAGGCGCGACGCTACAACAGCTGACAGACGGCGCGTGGCAACCGCTTGGCTTCTATGCGAAAGCGTTGTCGACCGCACAACGCAAGTACAGTGCGTACGATCGGGAACTATACGCCGCGTATGCAGCCGTCAAACGATTTAGACATTCGGTGGAAGGACGAAGGTTTACGATCTTCACAGATCAAAAGCCACTAGCATTCGCCTTCCACCAAAAATTAGAAAAATGTTCGCCGCGACAATTTAGGTATGTAGATTTTATAGGGCAATTTACAACAGACGTCCGGCACATCAGTGGACGAGACAACACCGCTGCCGACGCCCTATCGAGAATCGAAGCCGTGACAGCAGCCGTACGGTTCGAGGATCTCGCGGCAGCACAACAGGAGGACGAAGTGCTACAGACGTTGCTGCAAACCGACACGCACGCCTTGAAATTTCGGAAGGTGGCGTGGCCTGAAACCGGCGTGCAAATTTATTGCGACGTTTCAGAAACAGCAGTACGCCCGTTCGTCCCAACAAGTATGCGTCAACGAGTGTTCGACAGCCTCCATGGATTATCGCATCCAGGAGTACGAGCAACTCGAAAACTTCAGACGCAACGTTTCGTCTGGCCATCAATCAGGGTGGACTGCGCACGGTGGTCCAAGGGCTGCATTCCGTGCCAGCGCTCGAAGGTGACGAGGCACGTGTCTACCGCACCAGGAAATTTTGGGACGAAAAGCGGCCGTTTCGACCACGTGCACATCGACATCGTGGGACCGTTACCGGTATCGCGGGGATTTCGATACTGTTTAACGTGTGTTGACAGGTTCACCCGATGGCCCGAGGCAATCCCAATCGCAGAAGTCACTGCCGAATCTGTGGCACGTGCCCTCTTGGAGGGATGGATTGCCAGATATGGGGTGCCTGGAACAATAACAACAGACCAAGGCAGGCAATTTGAATCGTACCTGTTCAAGGAACTCACACAATTGGCAGGTACGACTCATCTAAGAACGACGGCGTACCACCCCGCAGCTAACGGGATGGTAGAGAGGCTGCACCGCCAAATGAAAGCAGCAATAAAATGCCACAACAACGAGGCATGGGCCGAAATTTTGCCCATGGTCATGCCTGGCATCAGGACGGCGTGGAAAGAAGATCTGCAAGCTACCCCAGCAGAGATGCTATACGGGACAAGCATCCGCCTACCAGGCGAATTCTGGGAAACAGGAGAAGCCACGACCACTTCAGCGTTTGTCACGCAATTGAAAGATAGGATGAAGATGCTCCAACCCACACCAGCGAGTCGGCATGGCTCACGCAATATTTTCATTTTCAAGGAATTGAGCACGTGCCCATACGCTTTCCTACGTCACGACGCAGTCCGTAAACCTCTGCAACCGACGTACGATGGACCATACAAGGTCCTCGAACGTTCAAAAAAGACTTTTAAAATAGCAACGAGCAGAGGACCGTCGACAGTATCCATCGAACGGTTGAAACCAGCCCATGGAATCAACGAGAGCCTACCGGTGGAACCTCGAGGTAACGACACAACACCCGTCGACGATGCGACAATAGTATATCGCACCATATGCACTCCGGCAGCCGAGAACAACCCTGGACAGGGGCAGGGAGAGGAAGCATTGTAGCCGCAATGCGGGCAGGAAGCGCAAAGACGCAGCCCGCGTCCTCGGCGGCAATTACGTTTTCCGGATCGGTACCAGGCCGGATTTAACTAGTCTCATTTAAAAAATGCGTGTAAATATAGTAAATACGATGTACAGACATTTAGGAGTAAGACTACTAAAATTTTTTTCTTTTTTTCTCTTTTTGCGCAAACATGTAAGATAATTAAGTAACCGCCGCCTCGTTACAGTTGTAAAATTAGCGTTGTCACTGGCGAGGGGGTGATGTAGCGAACTGTTTATGTAGTCGCGCGGGACGGTACCGGGAAAAGATAATCCCAAAAGAATAAAGGGCGCTCTTTGAAATTGTGGAGAGCCCGGACCGTCGCCGCGCGATAGCCATAATATAAACCGAGACATCGGCGGAGGCGCCGATGCCTAAACGGAAGAGGTCGAAAAACGTTTATGTCCTCGCGACAGAGCCGAAACTGTAGGCTCGTCAGAAGGGCTCGATCCTCAGAGCGAGCAGCATCGAAAATAAAAGAATACGCGAAATACATCTACCACGGAGAACCCCACAATAACCCTTCAACGTAATCTTTATATGCCTGGCACGATATTGAGCCCGCAATATGATTTAATTTAGTATATTTCCTTTTAAGACATAAGAAACACGATATAGCCGCGTTACAACCTCTCAAACTGTGACCCTCAGCTCCGCACCTGCGGCAAATTTCGAGCCCAGAAGAATTTTCTTTACAATTAGATGCCACGTGGCCGAAATCGTGACAACGATAACATCTGATTACCTTCGGCAGAACTTTCAGCCTACTCACCATCCAACCGATTTTAATTTTCCCGCTTTCTTGTATTTTGCCGGCGAGGTATTGCGGGCACGTCAGTACCGCGATTTGCATTCCCATAAATCCTTTGCGTAGAACCCTGCAGACGATTTCATCATTAGGATCAACTTGGTATTCAAAAGCAGAGACCACGTCTTCTTTCGTCACGTTTGGGTCTACGTCTCTGATTTCGACCTCGCATGTTGGTTGGAGCCTTCTCATGCGATATTCCTCGCCTAAGGAAGATTTTACCGACTGGTAGACATCAGCGGTACTAGCTTTGGGTTTAAATTCGACGATCAGATCACCGGCTCTAGTTTGTCGTATCTTTTTGACTCCCTGTGGTTCGTTGCCTGCGCTGGCCTTCATTTTTCTCACGACGTCAGCAAAACTGGATTTATCGTTTAAGTGGATCATAACAGCCTCACACCACGGTGGCTGGCGCACCCTAGATCTATTCGGCCTTGTTTTAACAAGAGAGGATTGTGCAAGTGGTGTTATGGGGGATGAGCTACTTGGACGTTTTTTACTTAGTGCGCGTCTAGGGCCAAAAATGATCCATCCCTCCGAATCCTCGCATGAGGCCTGGGCGCTTTCGTCATCTGTCCGCGTCCCAGGTTTGCCATTAATGCCAGGTGTAGTGGGAAGGCGAAGGGGCGCTATGTCTTCATCGTTCTCATCCCTGTCGCTCACAATTTGTGGCTCCATATTACGGGAAACAACGTCCCTCTCGGTGTCATCACCTTGCAAACGACTCCTGAGCTCCTCCACGAGCTCTAGGCAATGCCTACTTTTAGCCCTTTGGACTCTGTCCATACTCCCCCCCCCCCGTAAATCGTGGAAAGTCTTCCCGAAAGCAGCAAGAATTTCCATGACTCCTATGCTTTTTAATGTTTCGGAGACCAGATGGGATACAGATTTTGGCGAGATCACATTTGCATCAAGGTCTTCCTTCCTTGCAGCATCGTTGTATCGTCCAGCACGCACTGTGGAACTCCGTGTTGAAAATGCAACCCCACTGAGTCTGCGTCTGCATTTCCCGTCCATGGGTATGGAGGATCCCGATTTATCGAGGGACTTTCTTACGCCGGGAATCCTAGATAGGATCACCTGCGAAGAAATCAGTATTTTCGCAACCGCCCCGCCTTCGCTGTCCTTACACCGCGAAGTTTTAACGACCGTCTTCATCTTTTTAATATTAGTTTTTAAACTCATACTGGCTGCTATGGCCATGCTTATAAGGTCGGAACTTAAAGTCATCTCGGGCAGAGCCGCCTTACCCAAGAAAGCCTGCGTAAACCCTGAGAACCGGCATATCCCCAGGGGTTGGTCTCTAATTGGCCAACTAACCCATGGCCCCGCATGCGTCACTTACGATCATCCGCATGCGCCCCTACTAGACGAGCACCATACCTTTAGGGGAGGGGTAATTTCTTATAGAGGTTTTCTTCCTCGCAGGCCGGCCGGTGAAGGCAAGCCCTCCGGGTCCCTTGACGGCAACGTTCCACCACTACGCCCTGTGGTGGTCGTTGAAGCTGTCAAGGAACTTACGGAATTAGGAGATAGATGGCGTTCATCCACCCCCAGCGTGTGAGACACCCGGACACGGCACTAAGTTATTAATACTTCGAGCACGGGTATATGCCGCATAACGGCTGTCTATTTTCTACAGTAAGTATTGCATAAACTCTACGGTAAGTTTTTATGTTTAAAATGTACATATAATATACTATTTTATTGTATATATCCTGGGTATGTATTTTACTTCTATTTCTTATTTTCTTATGTATATATTATATTCCCATTTATTGTATGCACCTTTTTGTACGTACTTTACCTCAAATTTTATTTTAACATTTTATTATGCATGTGTTAATACTATGTATATTATACTTTTATGCTTTTATTGTGTATGCCTCGTGGTGAGTATTTCTACTTTACTTTCATTATTCTAATTAGGTATGTATCGTGTTTAAATTGTATATATATTATGTTCATATTGTATTACGAATATATTTAATTTATATGACTATAATTTTAATTAAGGATGTGGGTAAGTTTGACTCTCCAACTTCCTCTCATCATTTTCCCTCGTTTTCATCACATTATACGCAAATTGTTTCAGCTGTTCCCACTTTTCTTGGGTTTTGACCACCTCGTTTATAAGATTATTTTCTGTTATGTGCAGCCCATAGCATTTTTCGAGCTCCGCCCTCTCGTTGGCCCACCTGGGACACTGGAAGACAACATGGCTCGCATCGTCCTTTATGTGGCCGCAATCCCAACAAGCTGTTGTATGTGATTTGCCTATTTTGTACCGGTATACGTTAAATATGCCGTGTCCCGTCAAAATGTGTGTCAGGTAGTAGTCAATTGTTGGTTGAATTCTTGAGTTACTAATCACCGTAAAATCGTCAACAATTTTCCGTGTCCAATTGTCCCGGCTGTAGCTAGACCATACTCTTTGCCATGTATATATTGCTGTATTCTCGATCAGTTTCATTTTTTGTTTCAGGAAGCTTTTCTTCTGACGCAGTCCCATCTCTCCATGTTGATGCATATCCCGGTTTGCATCCTGCAAGGCATCATACATATTACGCCGTTCTTGTATTCTGCGCTCTATGGGAATCTTCCCAGCCAACACACACATCGCCGTTAATGCCACTGTTCTATATGCGCATATCATTCTAGCTAACGCTAGCTTTTGGGATGCCTTCAACATTTGGCGGTTTGCCTCTATTTTTAACGCTTCGACCCAGATGGGGACGGCATGTAGCACTACCGATTCCCAAACGTTGTAATAGAGGGTTCTACATTTCTTGAGGGGACCCCCAACATTCGGTAATAGGCGAGCTATAGCGCCTGTAAGTTTATTAGCCCTTTCAATAACATTCTTTATATGATTGCGGTACGTACGACGATTATCAATATCCACCCCTAGATATCTTAAGGCAAGCTTAGATGTAATTTTTATTGGGCCAACATCAAATTCAATTACTTTTGGGATTTGTTTACCAGTTATAAGGGCAATCTCCGTTTTCGCCATAGCTAATTCAAGATTATTATCCTGAAACCATGCCAGGACCTTTTCCATAACTGCTTCAAGACGTACTTTAAGCTGAGGGAGATCCCTGCCCATCACCATTACAGCCAAATCATCGGCGTATGCATAAACACTAACATCGTGGAAGTTTTTAATTGTTTGTATAACGCGATCGTATACTAAATTCCATAACATTGGCCCTATAACTGACCCCTGAGGGACTCCAGCATGCACCTGTTTCTTTATCCAAGAATTTCCACTGGCAATACAGACGTGCCGGTCCGACAGATAGTTGTTCATCACTTGTAGCAGTCTCTTCGATATGTTCCTGCGCATTAGGTCTTGTATAATAATAGGCCATCTTATAGAATTGAATGCGTTCTGTACGTCGAAGGTGGCTAACAGACATATTTTTTGTTTTCTCTTGGCCAGATCCGCATATTTAGAAACCGACCATATCGTATCGGTAGTGCTACATCCACCTCTGAAGCCAAATTGTTCCGATTCAAAAGGGTCTTTCCCAATCTCCAACTCCATAGCTGCCATGAGGGAATATTCGAAAATCTTGTCCAAGTTAGGGAGGACACTAATTGGCCTGAACGCCGCTGGATCACACAGATCTTTTCCCGGCTTGGGGATAAGAATAACACGTGCCTCTTTCCAAATTTTTGGCACAGAGCCGCTTTGCATTATCTGGTTAAAAGCATTGCTGAGATCCTCAGCATTATTTCTCCCCATTATCTTAATAATTTCGGCGGGGACTTTATCCATTCCCGGTGCCTTACGTGTTTTTAACTTGGCAATAGCTGCCTTTACCATAGGGGTTGTAATTATCTTAGTTCTTGTTTCGTTACGTCCTATATATTGTAAATACTTATTATATATATGTAAATTATCATTGTTTATATGCACGGGTTTTGTGAGGAACAATTTATCAATACATCTGTTAATCATGTAGGGGTTCATTTCCATTAGTAGGGGTTCCTTTTTTAATTTCGCCATCATTACCCTATATGACCTGCCCCACGGGTCGGTATCCTAAATTGAACAGAATTTTTTCCACTCAGCCTGTTTACTTTTAATGATTTCCAATTTAAGTTGTTTCTTATATTTGATATAATGTTCCTTTAATTTAGCAGTTTCGGGGTCATTTTTCTTTAGTGCCCTCTGTGCAGACCGACGCATTCTATGTACAAGCTTCCTCAGGTCAGCAATATCTTGTGTCCACCAATAGTTTGGTTTCCTATTTACAACCACAGGAATTTTTTTACGGATTCTCCTCTCGCATATATTCTGTACTGTCCACTGTATCTTTTTGGGATCGATTAAGGAGTCATTGCTTCTTAAATCCGCAATTGCGCTTTCCAAGTCGACGGCAATGACATTTTCGTTCATCTGTTTGATATTATAGGTGAAAAACTGATTTTTTCTCCCTTGTAGCCGTGGTTGCTTAAAAGAATGGACTACATATCTATGGTCAGAGGCAGAATATACCGAGGAAACCGTACTAGATCCATGTTCCTTGAAAGTGGCCCTGTCTGCATTTAATATGTCTAGGAATGACTTCTTTCCGTTCTTTTCGAAAGTGACACCATCTTTAACCTTAATTGGAACTAGTCCAAGCCTCGTTAACATATTATAGAGAATACAACCCTTTCGATCGGATACCAACCGGCCCCATGCCGGAGATTTGGCATTAAAGTCTCCCCCTACTACTATTCTTTCAGTTTGCCCGACCTCGCTGCGAATAAATTTCTCAAGGTCATCCACATGTTTCTCATATGTTTCCATATTAATATTAGGTGACCAATATGCGGAGATAATATAAGTGTTCCCCATTTTGACCATTGCAAGTCCAGGGATTGACTTATCTGACCCCATGATTTTTTTGTAACCATTTATACCAGTCACCCACATGGACGTCATGTTCTGCTGATCTGTTGTCCATGCCTCCAAAGGAAGATACGTTTCCGAAATAATAACCACGTCCACCCGTGTCTCGCAGGCGAACTGAATCATCAGATCGGTTGCGATTTTACAATGGTTGAGGTTTATTCGCAGCAGCTTGAATTTTATTTCTTGAATCCTCCATTAACATCGTCTGGATGTATTCTTTCCTCAACGGGCACTGGATCGAACCAGTAATATGTGGTGACAGGCCATCGTTCGTTTTAGGGCATATTAGACATCTTGGGGACGTGTCACATTGTGCCGAGTTATGTCCGATCGCCCCGCATCTCCTGCACATCTCATCCGGAATAGGTTCGCCTCTACAGTTTGTACTAATGTGGCCGAACCGTAGGCATCTGAAACATCGCGTGATATTTGGTAGGATCTGTATCTTGCAGGAAACCATACCTAGTTTAATTCTCACATTCGGTTGCACCTTACCAGTATACATAGCCGGTATTTCAATAATTGCTTTCTTCATTCCGGCAAAAGCGGGTCTAAACATTTTGATTGCAATATCATTTTTATTGGGGGTGCCTATTAGTCGCGATATTCCCTCAATGACCTCTTCTCGATCCACTAAAGGATCAATATCTTTAATCTGGATTGCAATCCTTTGCTGAAGAGCTCTTACTGGGCGATCAGGTCCAACAGCGCATTCAACTGCACTCCTTACTTGTTCCGCTGTGGAATTCGGCTCCAATTCCAGAAGCAGATCACCTTTACGGGTTTTCATAACGCGCTTGGTGGTGTTTGGATCAACCTTTGCCTTAGTTACTATGTCCTTATAGACATTGGTAAAGTCCTCACCCTGCCTACGCACAATCAAAATTGCGCGCAAAAACGCACAATCAAAATGTAATTTGGCCTCAAGGTAACGGTGGTCCTGTGGCGGCTTATGTCGCTCTCCTCCTTCTACGTGTGACCACCTCAGTCTATTTCGTATCCGAGTGACCTCCTGTTTTCTCGCACGATCCCACGTGCTCACGGTTATAACCCGACTCGACTTCGATCACTTTATCGTCCGGCAGAGAATGAGAGACCGTTTCCGAGTTTATTGGCTCCGTACTTTTCAGCGGTGATATAATTTTCCTCTTCTTGCCCCCTTGTCTTATTGGCTGTTCCCTTTGGTCATAGTGGTTTCGAAATTGTACTATGTTGTCCGTCCCAATTTGAATGTCCGTGGATGATGCTTTGTCAATCCGAAAGTATTCGTTCCCTCCCAGCTCTGTTTCCCCCCTCCGGGATCTGTGTGCCCTGTTCACGTGTTTCTTTAATGTTTGTTGTGCCACTTTTTCCCAATTCCTCCGTCGGGCACCTGTCAGAACTAAATTTTTCAGAAGTAAGTTTTATACAAACCTGCTCCATTTCTTTATACGCAGCCGTATCTCTTCACGCCGTAACGCAGCCTCTTTTCTCCGCCGAGCATCATAAGCGTCTACAGCCCTTCTGTAGAAGTCGATGGTATTTCTGACCATTTTCCGGAATTCGTTTGCCATCGGGGATGTAGCATCCTTGACCTCATCTGTCTTTTTCTCCAGCATATTAGCCAGATGGAGCAGCTTAGCCAACGCAGCTGCTTCTTCGTCTGCTAATGGTAGGAGATCACGGCGAAGCCTCTTAACGCGTGGTGTTTCCGCCATACTCTTATCATCAGTGGCTTTCCCGCGAGTGGAGCGAGAATTCTCCGGGGTGACATCGCGACGAGATGGTCCCTGTGATTCGCCTTCTTCAGGTAGGTCATCCATATCCTCCTCTCTATTTGGGGTTGGGAGCTCTGATGTTTTAGTTGTAATTGTAATTGTCGGTGCTTTTGTAGTTTTCCTTCTTTTTATTTTACTCATTTTGAATTTATTAACTCCTTCCTCGTCTATGTTATGTGTAGGTGGAATGTGGTACAACTCGCTGCCCATGGTTATTTGTCGCCCGTATCCCACGCACGAAGGGGAAACCGGGAGCCCAACGGCCGTGGCCTCGGCAAAGCCCCGGCAGAACACAGCAGGGCCCAATCCGGGCGCCACCCGGCACTACTGCGTCCCACGCAATTCGCCCTTGTAGTGGCTAACCAGTTGATGGGGCAGCCAGCACCTGCCGGCTAGCAGGTCCGGGCCGCTGTACCATCTGGCCGCCTGGGAGCACCGAACAACCCAGTTTTTGAGCTGTACCCTCGGCCGGAGAGCCCCCGGACCCATCCGAACGCCGGCCGGGCAACGCCATGGGCACCGAGCGATACCACATCTATGTATTGTGTAATGTTTGTGTTGCGAATGTGTGATGTCTGCGTGTAGTTGTATTCGTGTGCGATTCTAAAGTGTAAAAAAAGAAAGGTATTGTGTAGTGTGTTCTTTTAGGTGACCGGGGTGAAACCTCCCCGGGGACGGGACCTGACTCCAGGCTTAGGGCTCCGTCCAAACCAGCTTGCTGTCCGCGGCTGCTTACTCGTCAGGGCTGCCCCTGCTTATATCGCAGCTACCCTTCGAAGAAACGTAACGACGAAGGGCGTTCCCCTATCCGCAACCTGGGGACGCGCTCGGTCACCCAAGCTAGGCATCCGCTTTGCGGGGCAGGGCAGCGGTTTTCCCACACCGCCCAGGCGGCTATGGACCCAACTGCACGAGAGGTGCCCTCACCAGGCCCCCGGTAGGTTACTCCATTCCCACCCAAGAAAAGGTAAGTACAAACCCGCTCGGACTCGACCGACGTACCGGGTCGCTCGGCAAGCCGAGCCACCGGGGCACCAGTACGAGGGAGCGGGCCTTCCTCACATCTTCTTGCAGGTACTGAACAACCCACCAGGAATCCTGTCAGGCGTCAGCCATCAACCAAGGTATATTCCCACACCTATACAGGTAGGTACTAATACCAAGCCGAGGCCTACACCTGCTTGACAGTCCGAAGGACGCGACTTTTCCCAGACAAGAAAAGGTAAGTACTCCCCGCTCGGACTCGACCGGCGGACAGGGACGTTCGGCGGGCCGAGCCACCCGGGGGCCAGTACGAGGGGAGCGGGCTTTCCTCACACTTTCTTGCAGGAACTGAAGCATTCTTCAGGGACGAGAGAGATCACTCCACGCAGTCAGGAGGATCCACCACACCCAGAAGGTAGGTACAGACTTATCCTGCCCCGGTCCACGGCCGAAAGACCTTTTTTTATTTAATAACAGCCCCCCGATCCACCGCTCACCTGTTCCCCATGGACCCACTTACGCATTACAACCGGGTAACAGAGCTGTGCCTCCACCAGCTTCGCGACCACTTTAGTTGCGACAGAAGGTCATAACTAAAGGGTATATGTCTACCGCGCCGAGTGGGTCGAATACTCATATGCCGCAATCATATGAGTACTCGGCCCATGCCTACGTCTATTTGCAGCTACGAAAATGCAAATGAATGATATGAATGACTCAGTGATAATGATCAAAATGATGAATTGTACTGAAAATTAGTGAAAAATGTGCTCTATGTCTATTGATTTTTCTATTTGATATGAATACAAATGTCCGCTATAGTATTCTCAATCCTTAAATGAATTAAAATGACTTAATGTGCATGATTGTAGGTTAGTCCGGTCGATAAACGTAGACATCTACGTTTACCCCGGAACGTAACCGGTGCATTTTCGCTTCGCAAATTACATGTAGGCCGCCACCGTTTTCCCCTCGGGTGAAAACTGTCCCTTGTCTTATGTTGTGCGGGCACATACATTCCCCATACACACCGTAACTCTGTACACATCACACATGAAACACAGGCATTCACACTGGTGTTACAAGTGGACCTCTAGTTGGCTTTTGGAGTACATAAAGCATGAAAAACCCATGATTACCCCAGAAACCATGGTTTATGGGGAAACCATGGTGTTTTAAACATCTTTGATACAGCCAAATCCTACTAGAGGCCACAACACTCATACACGGAGGGGTATACGGGGGTAGTCAAAATTTCGAAAAACCCCATAGTTTCATGGGAAATTGACTTTCACCATGGAAATATGGGGCTTTTCGAAATTTCAGAAACGCCACCGTATACTACCCTTTGCCCTCTATACAGTCATACCAAGAGTTCCATGCCTTACATGAAGACTCAATTCTCAAAAAATTTTTGGGGAATTTTTTCAGTATGATGTTTCTTCATGTATGGTACGGATACCTCCCGGCACGCTGTATACAACCTCCCATAGATACTTTCGAGCATATAAAAGCCCTCGAAAACCATGATTTTGACAAAATCTCCAAAATTTTGGCAAAACCATGGAATTTTTGGGAATTTTTTGCAGGTTTCCTCTATGGGAGGTTGTTATACCCACAAAACAGGGGTGCAAAAGGGGGCGAGCGGTGTCAAAACTATGCCCCTAAGTACCGAAAATAGCCAAAAAAATGGCTATTTTTGGCCGTAGGGGCTAATTTCGGACCGGTTCTTACCGGCCCTGGCGGGCCTACCCCCCCCCCCCCCCCCCCCCCCTCAAAAGTGGCCCAAAAGAGGAAACCCAAAATTGGTTTTCGGTGGTAGTGGCGCCATAACGCTACGCGCCGCTCTCCGGTCACCGGGACGACCAGAGGCCACTCCGCGGTCCCGGGGAAGCCCAAAAAATTTGGATCTTCCCGTAGGGACGCGTTATGGCTTGGTCGTTCCCGATGCCGGAGCGTGGCATTGTGGTGGCCAGAGGGGCACTTCGCCACTGAAATCCCATTTGTACCACACTTTCTCATGCATTTATAGCCATAAACCATGGATAAACCATGGTTTATGGTCTTCGCCTGCATGGTATTACCGTGTGTCGAGCCACAGTTACGATATGCTTGGATACCATAGCTTTGGCTCGATTCCCATTTTTACTTAAAATCCCATGCATATTACACGTGTCTCGTACGTTTGGTGCCTTAAACCATGAAAAAGATCATGGTTTAGGGTCATCACCATACGGAATTCTCGTATATCAGGCCAAAATTGTGACAGAGTTATTTGACACAATTTTGGTCTGCTTACTCATTCACAGACGTCTTCCCAGGCTAAGTACAATTTTTCCATGTAATTAGTGCAAGTATCCGCAAATCACATGTGCCACATGCTTTTGATGCCCCAAAATGCAGAAAATTTTACAATTCCGCAGTTTGGGATCATCGCGGCATGGATGCACCATGCGTCAGACCAAAATTACGGCGATAAAGTCGCCGTCGTTTTGGTCTGAGCTTACGGCACACTTGCACCAATATTCCCTGCAGGATTCCACAGATCATGTATACATTAATAATGTACACAGAAATGCGACTCACTCCGCATTTGCCGCATACTTTTGATGCCTTAAGACACAAAAATATGTGTCATAAGGTCGTCGCGGTATGGATACATTAATGCGACAAGCCAAAATCCCGGCAAAATTTGACGTTATTTTGGCTTGTTCTTCCCAATTATACATTTATACACATACATTTCCAGTGTTCACCTTTGAAGGGACCCCGTTTTGCAGGTATTCCACACCAAGAGCGCCGCGGACTGATTGAACATAACATGATGCCACAAATCAGCCCACGGACGTCGTAGTGCGGAATAACTGGCGCAACTCCGTATTTGCTTCGACTTCGGTGCCAAGCAAACAGTGTGGAAGGATTCGGTCATTTTATGGAGTTAGATCAAATGACCGAGAAAGGATTTGGATATGGGTTAGGGTTAGGGAAAGGGGGGGGGGGGGGATATTTGTTTGTTAACACCGAAGCCGAATACATATAGGATTATTAATAATACTCACGCATACAGTGACCGAAGTCACTTTCAATCATACATACAGTGTTTAACATTTATACCATGCATACGCACACACAAGCATACGCACACTCACTCATGACGTGATTTAAACACATTTTTAAACATTTACGAAAAGTGTCACACGAGGCACGTGGACGGCCGAAAGACCTTTTTTTTTTTTTTTTCTGACTGGGGAGGGGAAATGCTTTTTACGCACACCCGACGCATGGCCGCACCCGCGAACGAGTGCGGCCATGCGCCGGGTAGTGTGGGACTCGGGCGCGAACGCCCCATACCCACTAAACCCCCCCCCCCCCCGTACGACCCTCTTAGGTCGCTACGCCCCCCCGGTATCACCGTTAGGCATTGCTTCAAGGGGACGCCGCCTTTTACTCACTTTTTAGCGACCTAAGAGGGTCGCCACCTCGCGAGGGTCTCCTTATATGCAGGACATCTAGCTGACCCCGCGAGGTGGTCAGACGCCTTCCCTTCTTTAGCACATATTGTGCACTTGTATTTGGCAGTGCAAGTGCCCATCTTGTGGCCTGCGGTTCCGCAGCGCCTACACAAATCCTCCTCGACAGAGCATCGTGCCGCCTGGTGCCCAAAGTGATGGCACTTAAAACATCTTAAGATTTGGGGGACCATGACGACCTTGCCATAAACAAAGCCGACACGGACCCGCCCAATCTTTTCCAGTATTTCGGCATACTGGGCCGAAACGACCCCGTGAGCGATCTTACTCCCACCAAAGCCCAGGCGCATAGTCTTTATATCCACGTGGGCAGACTCGTGTAGTAGGGCAGCGACAGCGTCCCTGACCTCTTCCTTTTCAGAGAGGGCATCGAGCCCTTTGATCTCGAAATCCCTCATCTCTTTGAGGACTCTAGTTTGACTAGACTCCCCAAGCACTCGCCTCAATTCTTCCTGCGCCTTCTCGGCTTGGCCCTCTTTACCTTCGACCTCAATAAGGAGGTCGCCAGCCCTAGTTTTCCTATGGCCTGACACCTGCACCTCCGTGAGGACGCCCTTGCTCCTAATGTCCTTTAGGACCTCCAGATATGTGCGGTCGGTTGTAACTTTTACAACCACCGCATCTGGCCTCCTCCTAGGTGGTCTCGGAGCCTTCTTCCTCTCCTTCGGTGCTCCCTTCTCCGGTGCACTACTTTTCGCCGCCACAGGTGCGCTTGCAGGGCTACTCCGTTGAAGGAGACGCCTAGCCCTCTTAGTGGTGACCTCCACCCAGGCCTCCTGCGCTGGCTTCGTACGCGGTGGTGGCGGTGGTGGGGGCGGCATCAACTCCTCATCAGTGGCAGTACACGTGCATGTACTGCCACTATGAGGGATACCGGGACGCCGCCGCCGCCGCCTCTTCCTCGAGGTCTTCTCACTTGGGGGTATATGGCCCGTGCCTGGGGTGGCAGTCCGAAAACCTGCCATTTCCGGCGAACCCAAAACCTCCTTAATTATCTCCGTAATGATGGTCCTAAGACCATCATTACTAACGGGAAATGGGGCAGAAACGACCGGCACGGGTGCCTCTTTAGTTGCCGAGCGGGAAGCAGTCAGCGACTCTATCTGTTCAGATAAACAGAGCAGCTGCTGCCTACACGTCTCAAGCTCGACCTTCATCGTGGCCAGTTCCGCTTTGAGAAGCTTGTTCTCTCTAGACTTATCAAAGTCATAGAAAGAAGCCGCCCCAGACGACATATCAACATCATAATCGGACGTGTCCGTGTCCGTCATTGACTCCGACACCTCCGGCACCTCCGGGCTTGCGCTGCTCCTGAGCCGCTTGGCAGCAAGGCCAAGCTTACTCTTGCGCGATCGATACGCCTTCACCGATTCGCCCGGCAGGCGATCGACTTTGATGCCCCCTCTACGGTTTGACGGCATCAGGAAGACTCCTGATGCCGCCTCATCAACCGAACTAGCGCCAGATGTTCCGGCTCCAGTGGTTGGTTTTTCCCCGGCAGCTGTTGGCCTTGCCACACGGGTCTCCTCATCAGACTTTCGATTTGTTTTTGTGCTGTCATCCATAACTAAATCCCACGAGTATGGTCGGAAAGGGTGTCCACCCTGGCAGAGCCGCCATACCAGGGTAAGCCTAGATACAACTGGGGTTCGGCAGGTGCCCCAGAGGTTGATCGCTAGCGACCGGTTAACCCACCGGCCATTCATCCCCTCGGCGCGCATCATACCTTGGGATTGGGGTAATTTTTATAGAGGTTTTCTTCCTCGCGGTCCGGCCGGTTAAGGCAAGACCCCCGGGCCTCTTGACGGCAACGTTCCCCCACCACGCCCTGTGGGGGTCGTTGAAGCCGCCAAGAGGCTTACGGTATTAGGAGGCGGATGGCGCTCATCCGCCCCCAGCTCAGGCACCCCGGGTTCGCCAAACCCGTACTGCCGACCTTGCGGCCGACAGCCCCTGGGGTTGTAACCTTTTTGATAACCGGGGTGGAAACCTCCCCGGGGACGGCACCTGACACCAGGCTTACGGTTCCGTCCAAACCGGCGTGCTGTCCGCGGCTGCTTATTCGTCGGGGTTACCCCCGCTTATTTCGCAGCTACCCTTCAAAGAACCATGACAATGAAGGGCGTCCCCCTATCCGCAACCCGGGGACGCGCTCGGTTGCCCACGCAAGGCCTCCGCCGAAGCGGACCGAGGGCCGAAAGAGCTTTTTTTTTTTTTTTTTTTAATGCCCTCCGATCCACCGCTCACCTGTTCCCCATGGACCCGCATACGCATTACAACCGGGGAACAGAGCTGTGCCTCCACCAGCTTCGCGACCGCCTCAGTTATAACAGAAGGTCATAACTGTGGGGTATATACCTACCACGCCGAGTGGGTCGAGATCCCATATGCCGCAATCATGTGAGACCTCGGCCCTTGCCTACGTATATTTGCAGCTGCGAGAACGTATATGAAAGTCATATGACGGTGTATGAACAATGGTCATGTATGACTAAAAACTGACTTGAAAATGAATGAAAATGAACACAGTGCTTATGGAATGACTATATGAGTACTTTATGAATGCCCTGGGTTGAGTTCCTACCTCGGAAATGATTTTAACTTGATTTAATGATTTGTTTTAGGTTAGTTCGGTCGATAAACGTAGAGTTCTACGTTTATCGCCGAATGTAACCAGTGCGTTCTCGTTTCGCAAATTGCATGTAGGCCGCCTCCGTTTTCCTTACAGGTGAAAACTAGCCCTTGTATATGGCATGCGGGCGCACTCACACACCATAAAAAATATACACACACTCATGAAGTGATATAAGTCACTTTTACTAAACCTATGAACAATACTACGCAAGGCACGTGGAGTTTCTACTTTGCTCGATACAGTGAGAGCGCGAGTTATACAGCCGCTGCGTACGGCCGGTTGCCTACAAACAGGCTGGGCGGGCGTGCCACCTACTCGCGTTTCTGTAATCCTAGTATACGGCGACCCTAGAATGTGAACTAAAATGCATTTTTATCAGCATAAGTGACTTTCAGCCCCTATTGCCTGCCATGCGGTGTCATTTTTATATATTGTTTGAGCATGGCGGCCATTTTGTGTGCGGCTTGGGCACACGTGCACGAGAAATTACTTATAAATTTTACGTTGTGCTCAACCCATGACCCGCCACAGCAGTATATTACGAGTCGTACTTTGTGGGTTGATGTGGATATTACACACGGACAGCGGTTTTCGTCAGTGAATTAATTTAAATTTTAATAAATAAATAAATAAATATGTAAGTTGTTAATAAGTTAGTATAAATATGATAAAGTCATTTAAATAGATGGTTAAAATATGTAAAATAGTACATGAATTAAAATGAAATCAAAGTTAAAATTAAATTAAATTAAAATCAGGTGTATATGGCCAGTCAGTAATAAATAGTTAAATAAATAAATAAAATAAATATGAAATTTAAGTTTAAAATTCTAAATAGACCACGGCAACAAGTACATTAATAAATAGCAGAAAAAATATGTGATAAAATGTTCGTCAATTTTAACGTTCCGTATTAGGTCAGTAAAAGGAAATCTGAGATGCGGTACGATGTTCGGTTTAAGCTGCAAACTTTGAATGTATATGTATATAAATTTTTATAAATGTTCGTATCTCTATAAATTATGGATTATTAAAATTATTTTGTATTTGGTTGGTTTTATATTATATATTAAGTTAATTGGTAAATGATAGTTCCAGTTTTCGTATCGCAAGTAAGCTTTCCTTTTGCTGGCGGTCACAGAATTTGGCCACACCTGCGTTATTCACTGTCGAACCCGTTACTTATGGCTTATTTGTCCTAGTTGTTTTGCGTCTAAGCAGCCTACCGTATTCTCCGCACTAACCTCCGGTGTGAACGGTTATAATTTGTGTACGAGTAAGCGCTTAGAAATAACATTCAGTGTGGGGTAACTTACATAGAAATGGGCTTCAAAGTGCTATTTCCAACGTCCCTGTCTGCGATTTTCGTCTTCCATCTTTTGCTTTATCACGATGTAGGCGAAATGCAGAAAGGCCGTCCATTCCTTTGTTGATCCGTGTATGAGTTCGCTCAGATGTTCTGGTTTGTCAAACTCACTGCACTGGCACTCGTTTATTAATTTAATCCTATAATGTTCCCATTCGGTACATTGGAATACCGTATGAGCAACATCGTCCGTTGGATGGCTACAGTAATAGCACTCTGCACTGCTGGCTTTGTTATATTGAAACAAGTAGGACCGAAAGGTGCCATGTCCCGTTAGCAACTGAGTTGCCTCAAAGGTGACAACCCTCAGCCCCTTGTCCACCAGATAGCCCTACTTTTGAACGTCCGGGATTAACTGACGTGTCCAGTGCGCACGTTTGTCTGAAGCCCACTCACACTGCCACTCCCCCCAAGTTTTGACCTCTACTTGTTTATAAAGACAGTCACTCTTACATGCTAGTTCGTACAAATGCCTCATGTCCTTCCATGGGCCATATTTTACCTTCCATTTAAGATAATACTCTCTACTTCTTAATTTAGCTATATAGTCGGTAGGCATCACTCCAGAGATAGCAAATGCCGCGACATCTGATATAGTTCTGTATCCCCTTATGATTCTAATTGCCCCTCGTCTTTGTACCGACCGAAGCTGGCCTTTTAAGCTTTTCTGGGTGAGTGCATCAACCCAGATAGGAGAGGCGTACAACATCATGGAATGCATTACATGCAAGTAAAGTTTCCTTTCATGTTGCATTGCCCCTCTAATATTTGGCAGCAGTCTCAGCAGACCGGCTGTGGCTTGGCTGGTTTTTCTGGCCACTGCCGTAATATGATGCTTAAAGGTCAGCCTCTTATCGATTAAGACCCCTAAATATTTTAATACTGGTTTTGCATGAATAATATTGTCTTTAAATTTGATTATTAAATTAGGCAACTGTTTTTTCCTGGATATGGGTACTATTTCTAGCTTCTCTGGAGCGATAGCCAGTCCCTTATCCTCTAACCAGTCGTCAATAACACATAAAATACGCTCACAAATGTTCACTAGAGTCCCTAGATTGTCATTGAACATTAAAACTGCCAAATCGTCCGCGTAGGCGATAATATAAGTGTCTTTTGGGGTTTCGATGTCCAAGATTTCGTCGTATAAGAGATTCCACAGGATAGGTCCTTAAACGGAGCCCTGTGGAACACCTCGCGTCACTTGAAATGATTTGCGTCCCTCGCTGTCGTCATATATCATAGTGCGATCGGAAAGATAGCTTCGTATGATTTTTCGCAGAGTTTCTGGAATTTCCTTCTTGTCAGCGATTACCTTGTGGATCTGCGGCCAGCTCGCCAAGTTGAAGGCGTTTCGTATGTCTACGTTTACAAACAGCCCGTGCTTAGTTCTTTGCCAGGCCCAATATTTTTCCACAGTGGAGCGCATAAGATGGATAGCGTCCACTGTAGAGCGACCTGGCCGGAATCCGAACTGTCTATCGTTGAATCCGTTTTTTCCTTCTGTGTATATCATGAGCTTATCGGCAATCAAACGCTCAAACATTTTCCCAATGCCATTTATTAAGCATAATGGCCTAAGTGCAGTTGGGTCCGTCAAGGGCTTGTTGGCTTCGGGATTAGCGCCAACCTTTAGATCTTCCAGCACTTGGGAAATACACCGGACTTGAGACACCGGTTGAAGATTTGTAGAAATGCTTCGGGGAAATTTTGGTTAAGTATTTTTAAGACCGTTTCCGGTACGTTATCCGGGCCTGGGGCTTTATTTTCCTTAATCCTTGTGGTCGCGTTTCAAAGGTCTGCAAGGGAAAAGATCATGTCTGCAGGCTCTTCTTCCTGTGTAGATGTAAAGTATGGTGGATTTTCTTCTGCAGCAGGAAAAAGTGTTCTAATTGCCTCTTGAAGTTGTTGGGGGCTCAGTATTTGTATAGGATTTACCCTGGGGATAACTTAGCCATGACTACTTTATATGGTTTCCCGAAGGGGTCCTCTTCTACCTCCAGGCATAATTTTTCCCAAGCCACTGCCTTGGCTTCCCGGATGGCAATCTTCAACCTTTTTCTGGCCTCTTTGTGTATTCTGTCGCGTTCGTCCGAACCTCCGGTTTTGTGTGGCCGTTGGGCTTTTCGTCTTGCCTGGTGACACACTTTCCGGAGTTCTGCTTTCCTTTCCGTCCACCAGTATACTGCTTGTGGTTCCTTACGCATGTTGTTCCTCTTCTTCATTGCATAGTTGCACGCGAGTGTTACGGCTTGCGTTAGTTGGTTAATACCAGACTCCACACCGTTATCTTCTATATCTTGGAAGATTGCGTCGAGGCTGGTAGTAAAGGTGGTTAATAACAGGCCTTTGTTAAGAGTATTAGCTTTCCAACCCCTGTTCGTGCTTTTCTTCTTAGCTGCCACTTTTCCCACTTTATATTTAATATACATGTGGTCGCTGGCAGTGTAATTTTCTTGCACAGCCCATTCCTGTACGTATCTTGTTAGTCCCGGACTGGCAAACGTTATGTCTATAATAGATCCTGTACTACCGCGACGGAATGTGAAATTATTACCGGTGTTTAAGACTATTAGACCGAGTCTAGCCATAGTGTCGAATAATGCTAGACCTCTGGCATTCATTGTTGTGCTACCCCAGTCCGGGCACAGGGAATTAAAATCGCCTGCTATCAATATTTGCCCGTTAATGTTGTTTGCGTATGCTTCGAGATTATCAAGTTGGTTATTGAACTCTTGCCATGTGCCGTTTGGTGGGAAGTAGCAGCTAAGCAGGGTATATTCCGACATCGCCACTGCCACAAACCCGTTATTTCTACTGCCGAACCTATTACTATCGATATGGGAGTTCCAAGTGCAGATGGCTGCTTGTCCGGTTGGGTCAATATGCCACCCACTTGGCCTCCCATACGGTTCTGAAATTACACCCAATGCTGCCCCTGTTTCCCTGGCATACTGCTGGAGCAGGTGACGGGCAGCCCTGCAATGATTCAGGTTGATTTGTATTATAGTCTCCATTGTTCAATATATTTCTTAAATTCGTGACACCGCGCATTTCCAGCAATATGCTTGTTGTCCTTATTCCCTTTTTCCGTGCAGATAGGGCACACAGGTGTGTTCGTGCACTCGAACGCTTTGTGTCCCTCTTGCAGGCAACGCCTGCACAAACCATTACGGTTCGCCTCACATTTACAGTTTTTCGCTACGTGCCCTATCCCGAGGCACTGGTAGAATTTCACTACCTTTGGCCGCAGGGCGATCCTATACTCCGCCCAGCCAACCCGGAGCTTGCCTTTAGATTGCAGTTTCTCGCCATCATCGGCCGGCAACTCAACCAGGGCCGTTCTGGTTCTAGCGAAACCGTTCCCCACACCCAATACTTTAATTCTTTCAGCTGCGTTGGCTGAATCACATATCTCGGCCGCGATTGCCGCCCGTACCTTTTCAGCTGTCGCAGTGCCGTCTAAGCCTGTGACAGTGACCTGAACCGTATGCGAAACCCCGTATACAGGCGTATCCGCACCTACTACCCCCTGGATCGCGTTTTTAACTTCCGCGACGTTTTCTGGGTTGCACTCGGCGGCAAATTCCATTAGGATGTCGCCCGCCCTAGTTGTACGAACCTTCCTAACGGGAGCTCCAAGGTCCAGGGGATTGACCTTCTCTTGCAAAAGGTTGAGAATGGCCTCGTATGCCTGGTCATCCTTTCGCCCTTAATAATAATTGCCTGCGTACGTGGCAGTGCAGGCTTCTTGGGTTGGGATTTTGGCTTCCCTGTTGTCACAGCTGCCTGTTCGTGAGGTGGCCTAGTTTTCCCCTTCTTTCTGTTGGATACGACCGTTGCCCAGGTCTCTTTCGGTTTGACCGATCGATCTTCATTTGTTGGTGGCACGGTATCCATGGGTGGTGCCCTTTGTGGTGGCTCTTGAGTCGGGGAGATAAGTTTCCCCTTTTTTGTTGCTCGTGTTGGTACAACAGATGGTACTATTTGTGTGGCTGGTGGAATACATTGTGTACCCCACTACGCAGTTTCCCTGTTCGGCTTCGCGGGCGAGACCACAAGTTCCTGCACAGTTCTTACGATCTCTTGGGAGACTGCGGACCGATTTTTGAAATTGGCCTCCATCTTCCTAGAGATAATCTTAACCTCCCCAAATAACTTTTTTACGGGTTTCGCGATATTTGCCGTTGCGTCGATTTGCTGTGTAATTTCCACAAATTTCTTGTTCATCACATGGTAGAGGTCAGCCTCCTTTAAGAGGTGTACCGCCATCGTAACATTTAGGCTTTTAATATTCTCGCCTTGTTCACCAAGCCCTGTGCAGGACCTTGTGGTAATTCCACTAGTATCTGACGCATTGTCAAACGCATAAGGTGCTCGTGCCGGGGTCAGGTATACGGATTGGTTTCCGTGTATTCCTGTCGCAGGGGGGCTTCTAGCTACAGGTCCTCCCAACCTGAATGGTGTACTATTGCCTCCGGGCACGAGGTGCGAGCTACCTGACGCCAGGGTAATGTCCTGGACTTTTTCGTGCTATCATTACCGAAAAAAACGCTGACGAGTGCAGAAAGCCGAGAAGCGGTTTATCGGGTGGCCAGCCCTATTCACACCAGGTGACTCCACAAAATATGTTAGGGGGTTTAACGTCGGTAGCACCCTCTACCAGAGGGGCCCCCGCATCGACGTTACCAAAAGTTTTAACGTCACCCCTATCGTGCGGGAGTTGCCCACCTAATCCGAGAGTGGGATCACCCGCACCTCAGGCTAGACGGTGCCGCGATTTACCCCACGCGGCTCCGGGTATGAGGACATACTGGCCGGGTAGTCCTCCACACGTGCGCCCAGAACACTCGGCTTCAACCCGCGCATTGGCTCCGTTCATGTCCGAGTAGCGGTTTTCCCACAGCTTGCGTGTGGCTTCCAGCGGTCCTGTGCGCCTTCAGCCACAGAGGCCAGGTACAGACATATCTCGGACACACGGTCGGGGGGCTACTACTCCCCCCTTGGGTTGGTCTACGGGGAATATACACCGAGGCCTGGCCGCACCCCATTCGCACAAACATTCATACACCCACCACCCATACGCACACCCACCACCCATACGCACACCCACCACCCAGGCACGCACATTCACACCCCTGGCTTGAGTACCCAGGGTGCGCCACACCCGCGCCCGCCATATGCATGCCTCTGGGGAGACGGTGCCTGACTCCAGGCTTACGGGTCCGTCTAAACCGGCGTGCTGTCTGCGGCTGCTTATTCGACAGGATTATCCCTGCTTATTTCGCAGCTACCCTTCAAAGAACCATGACAATGAAGGGCGTTCCCCTATCCGCAACCCGGGGACGCGCCACGTAGGGATTCACCTCCCCTCCCATCTGGACAACCAGACAGGTCCGTGGAGACCTTTTTTTTTTACCCTCCGATCCACCGCTCACCTGTTCCCCATGGACCCGCTTACGCATTACAACCGGGGAACAGAGCTGTGCCTCCACCAGCTTCGCGACCGGCTCAGTTATAACAGAAGGTCGTAACTGAGGGGTATCTGTCTATCGCGCCGAGTGAGCCGAATACTCACATGCCGCAATCATATGAGTACTCGGCCCGTGCCTACGTATATTTGCAGCTACGAAAATGCATATGGCTGATATGAGATACTATTTGATGACGCTCAAAAGCGATGAGTTTATTATAAATGAGTGAAAAATGTACTCTATGGATGTTGTCTCGTCTACTTGTAATGATTTCGGTTGACCCTTGTAGGATTCTCGATCTTGAAATGAGTTAAAAGTGACTTAAGTGCATGATTTCGGGTCAGTCCGGTCGATAAACGTAGACATCTACGTTTACCCCGGACAATTACCCGTGCATTTTCGCTTCGCAAATTGCATGTAGGCCGCCACCGTTTTCCACTCGGGTGAAAACTAACCCATGTGTGATGATGTGCGGGCACATTCATACACCATAGCACACCATACACATGCACACACGACTCGATAAACCCGCATGCCATGACCGAGGTCATTTCCACTCACACATATCGCATTTGACATCCATATCACGCATTCGTCCATACAGGCATACGTTCATGCACACATGATGTGAAAACCTACATTTTTAATACTTATGTACAATATTTACACGAGGCGCGTGGAGTATTCACGCTGTCGGTAACTACCGTAGCGCGTGGCTACTAGTCGCCGCGAATGGCGGGTTGCCTACGGGTAGGCTGGGCGGCCATGCCACCTACTCGTATTCCTGTTATCCTGGTATTGAGTATTTCGAAAGTGCTAGCTAGAATGCGACTTTTATTGCAAATATACATTTTATCAGCTATTACGGGCTATGCAATATCTAAATGCATGCAGTGCAACCACGGCATCCATTTTGTCGTCAAGTTCCCTGCTGTACATGTGGGAATACTTATAAAATTCCCAATGTATTCTACACATGGCCTGCCACAGCAGTATGATTCTAAGTTGTAGCATGGTTAAGTGGTCGTATTTGTGAACACGAACAACGGTCTTCGTCAGTGTATAATAATAAATAAATAAATTAATTAATTAATTAATTAGGTGAATAATTTAAATTAAAAGTGCATAAATTAAATAAATAATGTGTAGTGCAGGTGTATATAGCCAGTCGTTAAGTAGTAGAAAATAGATAAAATATATTTAAAATAAATAAATAAATAAATAAATTAACATTTACAGGACCAACGGAACACAATTAATTGTAAACATGTATTGAAATAATTTAATAAATAAAATAACTGAACAGAGAATGACTAGTTTTTATAAGAGTTCCGTATAGCCAGTCAAAAGGAAGGCTGAGATACGACATATGGTTAGGTTTTCCATATAATAATGCGATTAAAGTATGAAATATTGTTTGTTATGCTTCTTTAATTAAAAGACATAGTTTATTAGAATATCTGTGATATTAATTGTTTAAACTGTTAATAGTGTTCCAGATTATATATCGCATGTAAGGCTTCCTTTTGCTGGCAGTCACATTACCTGGCTAGCCCTGCGTTATACATTTGTCGACAAACCGTTGCTTTACTTGCTTGTCAAGATTGCTTACTTCTAAACCCCCTATTGTATTGTCCGCGTTTATTGTTTATATACTAATAGGAGTTTAGAATAGTTGTATTCGTGCAAAGTGACTCACATTTCGTTGGATTTTATCCTGTTAATTCCACCGGCCTTGCCTGCGATTCTCGTTTTCCGCTTTCTGTTTGATAACCGCGTTGGCGAAATGCAGGAAGGCTGTCCAGTTTCTTGTTGGCCCGTGTATGAGATCCCTCAGTTGTTCTGGATTATTAAGCACATAGCACTGGCACTCACTTTTAAGTGTGTTTCTAAAATAATCCCACTCAATACAATGAAAGATTGTGTGTGAGACATCGTCTGATGGATCACTACAGTAGAAACACTCAGGGCTATCAGCTCTGTTGTACTGGTATAGGTAGGCCTGGAAGGTGCCGTGTCCTGTGAGTAACTGCGTTGCCTCGAAAGTAACGGCCCTCAGACCCCTGTCCACCAGCTGCCCCCACTTTTGTACATTCGGGATCAGCTTTCGTGTCCACTGCGCGCGCCTGTCTGTGACCCACTCTATTTGCCACTCCCCCAGGCTTTAACCTCTATTTCTTTATAAAGGTAGTCATACTTCTTTACTAATTCGACCAGCGATCTAACGTCGTTCCATGGCCCGTACTTAAATTTCCAGTTGTTAAAGTATACACTATTTCTAATTTTTACAATATTGTCAATAGGCATCACCCCAGAGATTGCCAATGCCGCGATGTCCGATATGGTTTTATAACCTCTGATTAATCTAATTGCTCCTAGCCTCTGAATTGACCGAAGCCGGCTTTTCTGGCTCTTTTGGGAGAGTGCCTCATCCCAAATTGGAGAAGCGTACAGCATCGTGGAATGCATTACATGTAAGTAAAGCTTCCTTTTATGCTGCGTTGCTCCTCTAATATTTGGCAGCAGTCTCAGTAGGCCAGCTGTGGCTTCGCTGGTTTTCCTGGCCACTGCCATTATATGGTGCCGAAAAGTCAGCCTCCTGTCAATTAAGACACCTAAATATTTTATAAGCGGTTTTTCATAAATTATACTATCTCTAAATCTGATTGTCTAGCTGGGTAATTGCTTTTTCCTAGTTATGGGTACGATTTCCAGCTTCTCTGGGGCGATAGCCAGTCCTCTATTCTTTAACCAATCGTCAATAACACATAAAGTACGCTCACAATTATTCACTAAAGTCTCTAAGTTGTCGTGGAACATTAAAACAGCTAGATCGTCTGCATAAGCAATGACGAAAGTGTCTTTTGGTGTCTCAATGTTCAGTAGATCGTCATATAAAAGATTCCATAAGATTGGTCCCAAAACCGATCCTTGTGGTACCCCTGTCGTAACTTGTACTGTTTTCAGTCCCTCGCTGTCTTCATATACGATTCTTCGGTCAGAGAGATAGCTGCGTATAATTTTCCGCAGAGCTCCCGATATCTCTTTCTTTTCGGTAATTACCTTATTAATTTGTTTCCAACTCGCAGAGTTGAACGCGTTGCGGACATCGATTGTTACAAAGACTCTGTGCTTCGTCGTCTGCCACGTTGTATCCCAATATTGTTCCACAGTGGAGCGCGTAAAATGTATTGCGTCCACTGTGGGACGGCCAGGGCGAAAACCGTATTGTCGGTGATTAAGACCGTTCACTCCCTCCGTGACTGCCACGAGTTTGTCAGCGATTAAGCGTTCAAACACTTTGGCAGTACCATTAATTAGACAGAGAGGCCTTAGGACTGTTGGATCATCCATCGGCTTGTTTGGCTTAGGAATAAGGACAAGCCTTTGTATTTTCCAACACATGGGGAAATTGCCTGACTTCATGCAAATATTGAATATTTCTAAAAATGTCTTCGGAAAGCCATTGATTAATGTTTTCAATACCAGCTCCGGGATTCTATCTGGTCCTGGGGCTTTTTTAAGTTTGATTTTGTCCGCAGCTTTCCTAAGATCTGCTGGGACAAAAATGTTGTCTTCGTTTTCTTCCTCCATTGTGGTGGTTACTTCAGGTAAGTTGTCCTCTGCTTCGGGAAAGAGTGTATTAATCGCCGCGCGTATTTGTAGGGGGTTAGTAGATCCATGGGGTTTACCCTGGGGGAAAGTTTTGCCATAACAGTTTTGTATGGCTTCCCCTATGGATCCTCCTCTACTTCCTTGCAGAATCTCTCCCAGGCTGAAGATTTGGCTTTCTGGAAGGCAATTTTTAACTTTTTCCTAGCGTCTTTGTATATTCGGTCCGGTTCTTCTGCGTTTCCGGTCTTGTGTTTTCTTTGAGCTCTTCTCCTCGCACTATGACACGCTTTCCGGAGCTCTGCTATCTCCTCTGACCACCAGTAGACTGCACGGTGTTTTTCATTCTTGAGGTTTCGCGTTCTCATGGAGTAATTACACGCGAGCGTCATTGCTTGCGTGAGGTGGTTTACTCCAGCCTCGACGCCGTTGTCGTTCATATCGTTAATGATTGCGTCAAGGCTGGTCGCAAACGTTGATACTAACATAGTCTTATCTAAAGTGTTGGTTATCCAACCCTTGTTCGTGTTCCTCTGCTTAGTTACTACTTTCCCAATGCTATATTTAATGTACTGGTTGTCGCTAGCCGTGTATTCTTCTTGCACTGACCACTGATGTACATTCTTAACCAAGCCCGGACTGGCGAAAGTAATATCTATGATCGAGCCGGTACTACCGCATCTAAACGTGTAGCTATTACCTCTATTAATAACAATTAATCCTAGTCTGGCGACTGTGTCAGCCAGAGCTAGACCTCTAGCGTTAATTGTCGTACTTCCCCAGTCCGGGCTTAGGCAATTAAAATCGCCGGCAACCAGTACGTGCCCTTCTATCTTATTTATATATAACTCTAATTTTTCTAACTGGTCGTTGAATTGTCGCCATGAGTCATTTGGCGGAAAGTAGCAACTAAGCAGAGTGTATTCTGCCATTGCTATTGCTACAAATCCATTATTGCTACAATCTATTTTCCTGATTTTAGTATGGGAGCCCCAGATGCATATGGCTGCCTGTCCCATAGGGTCAATATGCCACCCATCTGGTCTCCCATACGGTTCTGATATTACACCTATCGTTGCCCTAGTTTCCCTGGCATACTGCTGTAGCAGGTCACGGGCTGCTCGACAGTGGTTTAGATTGATCTGCACTATCGTCTCCATTGCTCTACGTATTTCTTAAACTCGTGGCACCTTGCATTGCCCGCAATGTGCCTGTTGTCCTTGTGCCCTATTTCGGTACAAATAGGGCATACTGGGGGATTGTTGCAATCTGATGCCTTATGTCCCTCTTGCAGGCAACGCCTGCATAAACCGTTACGATTGGCCTCGCTTTTGTAATTCTTCGCGATATGCCCAACACCCAAGCACTTATAGCATTTCACTATTTTTGGACGTAGGCTGATTTTACACTCCGCCCAGCCTACTCGAAGCTTCCCCTTGGAGAGTAATTTTTCCCAGTCTTCCGCCGGCAGTTCTACCAGAGCCGTCTTTGTTCTGGCAAAACTGTCCCTAAGGGTCAGAAACTTGATCCTTTCTTCTGATCCTGTGGGACCATTAATTCCTGCGATTATTGCGGCGCGTAGTTTTTCTGTCGTTGTAGTACCGTCAAGACCAGTAATCGCAACTTGCACCATTTGCGATACCCCGTATACCGGTGTATCCGTCCCTACCACTCCCTGTATCGCGCTCCTCACCTCGGCGCCGTTCTCAGGTTTGCAGTCGGCCGCAAACTCCATGAGAATGTCTCCTGCTGTGGTAGTGCGTACCTTTTGGACCGGGGCGCCTAAGTCTGTTGGGTTGATTTTCTCTTGCAAGAGGTTTAAGGTGGCCGCATAAGTATGGTCATCTTTTTCCCCTTTTATAATAATGGCCTGTGTACGAGGCCGTGTCGGCTTCCTGGGTTGCAACTTTACCTTGGATGGTACAGTTGCCGTGGCTGCCTGTTGTGCCGCTGATTTAGCTTTCCCTTTTTTCTTCCTACCGGTTACCGTCGCCCATGTTTCTTCCGGTTTTCCTGGCATTGTCTCACCTGTTGTCGGCTCCGGTACAGTTGCTGGTGTTGCCTTTCTTACCGGTGCCTCCTGCGTTGGGGAAATTATTTTCCTTTTCTTCGCCGCTCGGGTTGGAATGGCCGAAGGTGCTGTTTGTACCACTGGTAGGGTGCACTGGGTACCTTGCTCCGATGTTGCCGTACGAGGTTTAACAGGTGAAACCACCATCTCCTGCACCGTTCTCACTATCTCTTGAGAGACTTCTGTGCGATTCTTGAAATTCTCCCCCATCTTACGGAGGAAGATTTTCGCTTCACCAAATAACTTTTTCACTGGCTTCGCGATGTTGCCAGTCGCATCTTTCTATTGAGGGATTGGTATAAATCCGCTTCCTTCAGGAGATGGGCGGCCATAGTGACGTTCAAGTTTTGACGCTTTCACTATGTTCCCCCATACAGATGCTGGATTTTGGTGCCTCTCCACTCGTTCCCGGAACATTTTCGTAGGTGAGTGGTACTCTTGCAGGTGTTAGGTACACCGATTGGTTTCCCGATATTCCCGATGTTGGTGGGCTTCTGGCCACGGGGCCTTCCGATTTGAACGGAGTGCTGTTACCCCCGGGGACTACATTTATTCCCGATGTTGCCAGGGTGAGGTCCTGGTCCCTCTCACTCAATCTCAGGTTGCCTGAGAAAAAGTTCCCTAACAGGGTACTATTTGAATTTTTGGTTGTGTTTGTGTCAGCCATAATATATGTGTTTTTGATCTAACGATACTTCGCCCGTCATGGGACCCCAGAGCGCAGGTGGGGTGCTATCCGTACCGAATAAATCCCTAATTATTTATGGGTGCAGAAAGCCGAGAAGCGGTTTATCAGGTGGCCCTGCCCTATTCTGTACCAGTTTTTCTCTACAAAAATATGTTAGGGTGTTTAGCGTCGGCAGTATCCCCGCATGGGAATCCCCCACAACGACGTGACCAAAGTTTTTACGTCACCCTTATTGTGCAGGAGTTGCCCACTTGATCTGAGAGTGGGATCACCTGCACTTCCGGCTAGACGACTGCTGCCCATACCATTCCCTGACAGCAGTAAAAGGGTATAGAGGGGCAACCGGCCTTTTTGCTCCTCTCACACATGCACTCGGCACACCACAGCTTCAACCCCAACATAGGCTCCAGTCATGCCAGGGCAGTGGTTTTCCCAGAGTTTAACGCGCCTTCCCCTCCTCCTGCTTGGTTGTCAAGTAAATGTCTGCTTCTATGTCGTCTGCGTCGTATCTGTCCTGTTATTCGTTCGCCTGTCCATATTATGTCACTATTCTGTCTGATTTTAAGTCTATTATCTGTACGTTCGTTTTTTAGTGGCAATCCAGTGGAGGAGCGGCGAGGTAGAGGTTCGGTACAGACATGCACCTGGCACCCGGTCGGAGAGCTGCTACTCGCCCCTTGGTTAGCCTGTTGGGAATATCCGCCGTGGGGCCGAGCGCATCTCATACATTCGTTCCTCATTCATGTCTCTCATTCATACAAGGCACTCTACACACTTGTGTTTTGTCCGCGGCCGTTTATTCGTCTGATTATAATCACCTTATTTCGCGGCTGTCCTATTTCCACGCGAACCTAGATTTGCCCTGAATTAGGACGTTCCCCGATCCGCAACCTGGGGACGCGCCACGTAGGGGTTCATTTGCCCTCCCATCTGGACAGCCAGACAGGTCCGTGGAGGTCCGTGGAGACCTAACCCAGACCTAACACAGACCCTTTTTTTTTTTAAATAAGCCCTCCGATCCACCGCTCACCTGTTCCCCATGGACCCGCTTACGCATTACAACCGGGGAACAGAGCTGTGCCTCCACCAGCTTCGCGACCGCCTCAGTTATAACAGAAGGTTATAGCTGAAGGGTATCTATCTACCGCGCCGATTGGGTCGAATACTCACACGCCGCATTCATATGAGTACTCGGCCCTTGCCTACGTATATATGCAGCTGCGAAAATGCAGATGAATGAATATGAATAACTATTGGTGCTCAGTGATAATGATAAAAAATGATGTATTTGACTGGAAATGAGTGAAAAATGTACTCTTTGTGTATTGAATTCTCTATTTGTTATGATTGCTGATGTCCCCTGTATGATTTTTAATCCTTAAATGAATTAAAATGACTTGATGTGCATGATTGTAGGTTAGTCCGGTCGATAAACGTAGACATCTACGTTTACCCCGGAACATAACCTGTGCATTTTCGCTTCGCAAATTACATGCAGGCCGCCACCGTTTTCCCCTCGGGTGAAAACTAACCCTTGTCTGATGTTATGCGGGCACACACATACCCCATACACACCATAATACTGCACACATAACACAGAAAACACAAGCATTCTCACTGGTATTACAAGTGAACCTCTAGTTGGCTTTTGGAGTACACAAAGCATGAAAAACCCAAGATTACCCCAGAAAACGTGTTTTATGGGGAAACCATGGTGTTTTAAACATCTTTGGCACAGCCAATTCCCACTAGAGGCCACGACACTCATACATGGGGGGGGGGGTCCACGGGGGTAGTCAAAATTTCGAAAAACCCCATAGTTTCATGGGAAATTGACTTTCGCCATGGAAATATGGGGCTTTTCGAAATTTCAGAAACGCCACCGTATACTACCCTTTGCCCTCTATACAGTCATACCAAGAGTTCCATGCCTTACATGAAGACTAAATTCTCAAAAAAATTTTGGAGAATTTTTTTAGTATGATGTTTCTTCATGTATGGTACGGATACCTCCCGGCACGCTGTATACAACCTCCCATAGATACTTTCGAGCATATAAAACCCCTCGAAAACCATGATTTTTACAAAATCTCCAAAATGTTGGCAAAACCATGGAATTTTTTGCAGGTTTTCTCTATGGGAGGTTGTTATACCCACAAAACAGGGGTACAAAAGGGGGCGAGCGGTGTCAAAACTATGCCCCTAAGTACCGAAAATAGCCAAAAAAATGGCTATTTTTGGCCGTAGGGGCTAATTTCTGACCGGTTATTACCGGCCCCGACGGGCCTCCCTCCTCCTCCAACCCCCTCCCACCCTCAAAAGTGGCCCAATGAGGAAACCCAAAATTGGATTTCGGTGGTAGTGGCGCCATAACGCGCCCCTACGGGAAGATCCAAATTTTTTGGGCTTCCCCGGTACCGCGGAGTGGCCTCTGGTCGTCCCGATGCCCGGCGAGCGGCGCATAGCGACTTGGTCGTTCCCGACGCCGGAGCGTGGCATTGTGGTGGCCAGAGGGGCACTGCGCCACTGAAATCCCATTTGTACCACACTTTCTCATGCATTTGAAGCCATAAACCATGGATAAACCATGGTTTATGGTCTTCGCCTGCATGGTATTACCGTGTGTCGAGCCAAAATTGAGGTACGTTTAGTTACTTTAACTCTGGCTCGATTCTCATTTTTGCTCATAATCCTATGTGTACTACACTTACTTCGTACGTCAGATGCCCTAAACCATGAAAAAGATCATGGTATAGGGTCATCGCGGTACGGAATTAACATGTATCAGATCAAAATTACGACAATTTTCAGTTGTCGCAATTTTGATCTGTTAATTCCCTATTTTCTCTTTCCAGGAGTACTAAATTTCCCGTGTATTTAGCGCGAGTATCCGCAATTATCATGTGCCACACGCTTTTGATGTCTCAAATTGCGAAAAATTTGACAATTTCACAATTTGAGATCATCGCGGCGTGGATGCATCATGTGTCAAACCAAAGCTACGTCAAGTAAATTGACGTCGTTTTGGTCTGAACTTACAGCATACTCGCACCAATTTCCCCTGAAAAGGTCACATTTCTTGTACATGTTTGTTCATGCACAAGAATGTGACTCATTCCGCATTTGCCACAAACATTTGATGCTTTAAAACACAAAAATATGTGCCATAAAGTCATCGCAGTATGGAAACATTAATGCGACAAGCCAAAATCCCGTAAAAATTGGCGTTATTTTGGCTTGTTTTTCCAAATATTCATTTATATATATGCATACATACTTATTTCAGTGTTCACTTTTGAGGTAACCCCGTTTTGCAGGTATTCCCTATGTTTTCCGCAGTATTCCACAGCACGAGCGCCGCGAACTGATCGAACATACCGTGATGCCACGAATCAGCCCGCGGACGTCGTAGTGCGGAATAACTGGCGGTACTCCGTATTTGCTTCGATTTCCGTGCTAAGCAAACAGTTTGGAAGGATTCGGTCACTTTATGGAGTTAGATCAAGTGACCGGAAAAGGATTTGGATATGGGTTAGGGTTAGGGTTAGGAAAAAGGGGGGGGGGATAATTTGTTTGTTAACACCGAAATCGAATATATATAGGATTATTAATAATAAACATACATACAATGACCGAAGTCATTTTCATCCACTCGTACAGTTTTTGACATTCATCCCATGCACTCATACATACAAACATACGTACATGCACTCATGATATGAAAAATAAGTCTTTTTTCAATATTTGTGAGTAATGTTACTCGAGGCACGTGGAGACCTTTTTTTTTTTTATAAAAAGCCCTCCGATCCACCGCTCACCTGTTCCCCATGGACCCGCTTACGCATTACAACAGGGGAACAGAGCTGTGCCTCCACCAGTTTCGCGACCACCTCAGTTATAACAGAAGGTCATAATTGAAGGGTATATAACTACCGCGCCGAGTGGGTCAAATACTCATATGCCGCAGTCATACGAGTACTCGACCCATGCCTACGTATATTTGCAGCTACGAAAGCGTTATGAATGATTTATCATGTTGTATGATTATGGTCGAATGTGATAAAAATGATTAAAAATGCGTGTGATATGGGCTCTATGTATCATGATTTGTCTATTTGTGATGAGTTCTATTAACCCTTGTAGGCTTCTCGATGCGTAAATGAGAAAAATTGATTTATATGTATGATTTAAGGTTAGTCCGGTCGATAAACGTAGGGAACTACGTTTATCTTCCGAACATAACCCGTGCGCTTTCGCTTCGCAAATTACGTGTAAGCCGCCTCCGTTTTCCACTCGGGTGAAAACTAACCCCAATATGATGATGTGCGGGCACATTCATACACCATAGCACACCATACAAGTATACACACGACACATACAACTCAGGCATACTGACCAGTATTACTAGTGAACCTCTAGGAGGATTTTGGCGTACATGGAGTGCAGAAAACCCATGTTTTACCCAAAAACCATGGTTTATGGGGAAACCATGGTGTTTTAAGCATTCCCCATACTGCCAATTCCTACTAGAGGCCACGTAACTCACATACGGGGGGGTACACGGGGGTAGTCAAAATTTCGAAAAACCCCATAGTTTCATGGGAAATTGACTTTCACCATGGAAATATGGGGCTTTTCGAAATTCCCGAAACGCCACCGTATACTACCCTTTACCCTCTATACAGCCATACCAAAAGTTCCATGCCTTACACGAAGACTCAATCTCAAAAAATTTTTGGAGAATTTTTTGTGTATGATTTTTCTTGTATGACACGGATGTCTTCTGGCATGCTGTATACATCCTCCCATAGATACATCGAGCGCATAACTCCTCATAGAAACCCCCAAAGACCATGATCTTGACAAAATCTCCAAAATGTTGGCAAAACCATGGAATTTTTGGAATTTTTTGGAATTTTTTGCAAGATTTTTCTATGGGAGGATGTTATACCCACAAAACATGGATACGAAAAGGGGCGGGCAAAAAAGGCGACTTTTTTTGCCTAAAAATAAAAAAAAAGGCAAAAAAAATTTTCGGCGCCGTGCTTCGCACGGCGCGGACCCGCCCCCTCCTCCGCCCCCCCCCCTTGGCGAACGTCCCAAGAGGAAACCCAAAATTGGAAAACCCCATAACGACGCGTTACGTCGCTTTCCTAGCATAGGTATGCGGTCGGTTGGCGCCACAACGCGCCCCTACGGGAAGATCCAAAATTTTTGGGCTTGATGACCGGCGAGCGACGCGAGCGTAGCGAAGCGGCGCGAAGACGGGCATCGGGACGACCAGAGGCCACTCCGCGGTCCCAGGGAAGCCCAAAAATTTTGGATCTTCCCGTAGGGACGCGTTATGGTTTGGTCGTTCCCGATGCTGGAGCGTGGCATCGTGGCGCCAGAGAAAGGCACGTGGAGACCTAACACAGACCTAACACAGACCTTTTTTTTTTGTGACTGAGGAGGGGAAATGCATTTACGCACACCCGGCGCACGTCCGCACCCGAAACCGAGTGCGGCCATGCGCCGGGTAGTGTGGGACTCGGGCGCGAACGCCCCATACCCACTAAAACCCCCCCTCTGCGGCCCTCTTAGGACTCTGCCACCCCCCCCGGAATTGCCCTGAGGAGCATTACTTCAGGAGGAGGGCTGCCTTTAGCAAACGCTATAGCGACCTAAGAGGGCCGCCATCTCGCGAGGATCTCCTTGTAGGCCGGACACCTGGCCGACCCCGCGAGATGGTCACACGCCTTACCATCTTTGACACAGATGGTGCACTTGTACTTGGCAGTACAAGTCGCCATCTTGTGGCCCGTGTCACCGCAGCGACGGCACAAGTCCTCCGCAGCGGTGCACCTAGCTGCCTGGTGGCCGAAATGGTGGCACTTAAAGCACCTTAATATGGGGGGGACCAAAACGATCCTCCCATACACAAAGCCGACGCGAACACGCCCTATCTTCGCAAGCATGTCGGCATGTTCGGCCGGCACGACACCATGGGCGATTTTGCTGCCGCCAAAACCCAGGCGCACCGTTTTAATGTCGACCTGGGCCTGACCTAATAGTAGCGCCGAAACCGCAGCTCTCACTTCCTCTTTCTCTGAAAGGACATCGAGGCCTTTGACCTCAAAGTCACGCATCTCTTTTAGGACCCTCGTCTCGCTCGAGTCACCAAGAACTCGACGAAGCTCCTCTTGGGCTTGCACGGCTTGCCCCTCTTTCCCCTCAACTTCTAAGAGCATGTCACCCGCTCTTGTCTTTCGGTGACCAAACACCCGAACATCCCCAAAGTCCCCCTTGCTACGTATGTCCTTAAGGACGTCTACGTAGGACCGTTCCGCCGTGACCTTGACGATCACCGCGTCAGGCTTCCTCCTGGGCGCCCTAGGCACATTCTTCTGCTTCTTGGAAGCAGCAGGCTTCTCAGGTGCGCTACGTGGCGCAACCGCAGGTGGCCCCGCGGTGCCAGACGACTTAAGCAGACGCCTGGCCCTCCGCGGGGTCACGTCCTGCCAAGCCTCTTGGGGGGGCTTTGCACGCGACGTTGGTGGCGGTGGTGGTGCCATCTCCTCATCGGTGGCAGCACTTGTACAAGTACAAGTGCTGCCGTCGTGAGGGGTGCCAGGACGTTGCGTCCTTTTAGAGGCAGCCCTCTCCATGGTGGCCATAGGCCCTCTATTTGAGGTGGCAGGCCGAAGCACTGCCATCTCTGGCGAAGCCAGCACCTCCTTAACAATCTCAGTGATGAGGGTCCTAAGACCCTCACCACTGGCAGCAGGCGGGGCTGACACAGCCGGGGCGGGAGTCGCCTTCACCGATTTCAGTTGCTGTGTAAGACACAGCACCTGTTGTTGGCACGCTGCCAGCTCGATCTTGAGCGTGGCCAACTCCGCCTTCAGCATCTTATTTTCACGGCTCTTATTGAGCCCGTAAAAAGAAGCGCCGCCTGACGATGACATGTCAAGGTCCATGTCGACCTCTGATGTGTCCGTTTCAGAAACGGACACCTCCGGAGATGAGGTAATGCCCCGAATTTTCTTCATGGCAAGGCCTATCTTACTCCTTCTGGAGCGATAGGCCTTGACCGTTTCGCCCGGGAGACGATCCACCTTCACGCCCCCCCTCTTGTTAGGCGGCATCAGGAATACTCCTGAAGCTGCCTCCAAAGCCTCACTAACGCCCGATGTTCCGGGTTCAGGTGGCGTTTGCTTCTCTCCGGCGGCTGCTGTTTTGTCCACTCGGATCTGAACCTCCTTCTCACATCTTGTTTTTCCTTGATCATCCATAATTAAATCCCACGAATGGGGTCGGAAGGGGTGTCCACCCTGGCAGAGCCGCCATACCAGGGTAAGCCTGATACACCCTGGGGTTCGGCAGGTGCCCCAGGGGTTGGTCTCTAGGCGGCCAACTAACCCATGGCCACACACGCGTCACTTACGATCATCCGCGTGTGCCCCTACTAGGCGAGCACCATACCTTTCGGGGAGGGGTAATTTTTTATAGAGGTTTTCTTCCTTGCGGTCCAGCCGGTGAAGGCAAGACCGCCGGGCCTCTTGACGACAACGTTCCCCCACCACGCCCTGTGGGGGTCGTTGAAGCCGCCAAGAGGCTTACGGTATTAGGAGGCGGATGGCGCTCATCCACCCCCAGCTCAGGCACCCCGGGTTCGCCAAACCCGTACTGCCGACCTTGCGGCCGACAGCCCCTGGGGGAAGAGTGTTTGGTCCGCGGGAGCTATTTTATTTCACTCCTACCCTCTGCTCGCACTTGGGTCCGAAGGCCCAAGTGCGAGCAGCGAGCATTCCCCTATCCGCCACCTGGGGACGCGCCACGTAGGGGTTCACCTCCCCTCCCATCTGGACAACCAGACAGGTCCGTGGAGACCTAACACAGACCTAATCCAGAACTAACCCAAATGTGAAGGGGGCTGAACTAACCCAAAAGGGGGCAGAACTAACCCAAAAGTGGAGGGGGCTGAACTAACCCAAAAGTGAAGGGGGCTGAACTAACCTAAAAGTGAAGGGGCTGAACTAACCCAAAAGTGAAGGGGGCAGAACTAACCCAAAAGTGAAGGGGGCTGAACTAACGTAAAAGTGAAGGGGGCTGAACTAACCCAAAAGTGAAGGGGGCAGAACTTCGTACCATCGTGTTAGTACCATCGTACTTGCGACAAGGGTACATATATCCTCGTATAAAGTCACCTTCACACAAAGTACGCGCATACAGAGAAGGGCACGATGTTGGAATCCGCCTTCGTCGACAAGCACGAGAGAAGGGTAAAATTACATCCCCTAACACCATCGTGACTTTTGCGAACAAGGGTATGACCACGAATGTCGCCTTCACACAAAGTATGCGCGCACAGAGAAGGGCACGGATCGAAGCAAGCCGCCTTCGTCGACAAGCACGAGAGAAGGGTAAAATTACATCCCCTAACACCATCGTACTTGCGACAAGGATACATATATCCTCGAATTGTCGCCTTCACACAACGTACGCGAGACAAGGGTACGCTAAGAAACCTCCTTTCGTCTTCGGACACGAGCGCAGAAGAGCTGTTCAATATGTTCAACTTGTAAAGCCAAAACGTTGTTGAACATTTCTGAGCCAAATTTACAGAGCGTGTCTTAACTTTATATTTCACAACACTGATGTGTTGTTTGCTTTCTCTGACGATTTCGTATCGTCAGTTTATTTGTGTGCGTCATTAAAACAATGACGAACCATTTGCTACTAATTTATCGCTTTATTCGCTTTATAAAATTGTTCTGAGTCATAGAGCTTTACAGCTTTTAATTTTATGTTTGACGTATTGAAAGCCAAGAGCAAGTGTCAAACATTTTGAACGTTTTTCGTTCAGTATGTCACTTATTTGTGAACAAGGCATTTTGTATGCCTTATGATTGAGTCATAGTTATGTAAAAACGTTTTGGTTGAGTCATAGTTACGTTAAACGTTTTTAATTTTATGTTTGACGTATGTAAAGCCAACAGGTAGTGTCAAACATTTAGTTAATATATTGCAATCTTTGTTTGCTTGCAATTCGCTGTGGTCTCGTTTCACAACGTTAATGATCCTTCCGCAGGTTCACCTACGGAAACCTTGTTACGACTTTTACTTCCTCCAAATGATCAAGTTCGGTCATCTTTCCGGCAACATCGGCAATGCCGAAACATAGCCGCGCAACAGTCCGAAGACCTCACTAAATCATTCAATCGGTAGTAGCGACGGGCGGTGTGTACAAAGGGCAGGGACGTAATCAACGCGAGCTTATGACTCGCGCTTACTGGGAATTCCTCTTTCATGGGGAAAAATTGCAAGCCCCAATCCCTAGCACGAAGGAGGTTCAACGGGTTACCCGGGCTTTTCGGCCAGGGGAGACACGCTGATTCCTTCAGTGTAGCGCGAGTGCGGCCCAGAACATCTAAGGGCATCACAGACCTGTTATTGCTCAATCTCATGCGGCTAGAAGCTGCCTGTCCCTCTAAGAAGATTTGTATGTCGTTGATAGTAAAAACCCACCGACCGAAGCCGGGGACCTTCGAGATTTCAAATTTACGACTATTTAGCAGGCTAGAGTCTCGTTCGTTATCGGAATTAAACAGACAAATCGCTCCACCAACTAAGAACGGCCATGCACCACCACCCACCGAATCAAGAAAGAGCTATCAGTCTGTCAATCCTTCCGGTGTCCGGGCCTGGTGAGGTTTCCCGTGTTGAGTCAAATTAAGCCGCAGGCTCCACTCCCGGTGGCGCCCTTCCGTCAATTCTTTTTAGTTTCAGCTTTGCAACCATACTTCCCCCGGAACCCAAAACTTTGGTTTCCCGGAAGCTGCCCGCCGAGTCATCTGAGGAACTTCGGCGGATCGCTGGCTGGCATCGTTTATGGTTAGAACTAGGGCGGTATCTGATCGCCTTCGAACCTCTAACTTTCGGTCTTGACTAATGAAAACTTTTTTGGTAAATGCTTTCGCTTCTGTCCGTCTTGCGACGATCCAAGAATTTCACCTCTAACGTCGCAATACGATTGCCCCCATCTGTTCCTATTAATCGTTACCTCGGGGCTCCGAAAACCAACAAAATAGAACCGAGGTCCTATTCCATTGTTCCATGCACAGAATATTCAGGCGAAAGTAGCCTGCTTTAAGCACCTTAATTTGTTCAAAGTAAACGTACCAGCCCACCTCGACACTCAGTCAAGAGCACCGCGATGGGATGTATAGTTGGACAGCTAAGTACAAGACCAGGCTGATCCACCGGTAGGACGTCCCACATCGTGTCAGTAAGCACCGACGAGCGGTGTACCGACAGTGTGGCACACAAATCCAACTACGAGCTTCTTAACCGCAACAACTTTAATATACGCTATTGGAGCTGGAATTACCGCAGCTGCTGGCACCAGACTTGCCTTCCAATGGATCCTTGTTAAAAGATTTAAAGTGTGCTCATTCCGATTACGGGGCCTCGCGGATGAGTCCCGTATCGTTATTTTTCGTCACTACCTCCCCGTGCCGGGAGTGGGTAATTTGTGCGCCTGCTGCCTTCCTTGGATGTGGTAGCTGTTTCTCAGGCTCCCTCTCCGGAATCGAACCCTGATTCCCCGTTACCGGTTACAACCATGGTAGGCGCAAACCTACCATCGACAGTTGATAAGTCAGACATTTGAAAGATATGTCGCCGGTACAAGACCGTGCGATCAGCGTAGTTACTCAGAGTCACCATAGCAAACGATGGACGAGTAGCGAACCACCCGCCACCGATTGGTTTTGATCTAATAAAAGCGTTCCTCCCATCTCTGGGAGAAACTTATTTGCATGTATTAGCTCTAGAATTACCACAGTTATCCAAGTAAATGTTGTATGATCCAAGGAACCATAACTGATTTAATGAGCCATTCGCGGTTTCACCTTAATTTGGCATGGACTGAGACATGCATGTTTTAATCTTTGAGACAAGCATATGACTACTGGCAGGATCAACCAGGGAGCTTCGTAAAGCTCTATGTCGACAAAGTCGACATTTTTCTCTTGGGATACCTCGCTTACAACTTTATGCCGTCGGCGCACCGAACGACTAAACACCTCATTCTCAATATTTCCATTACTGGTAATATTCTCTCCACCACCTCTAGTGCTTACAGCACCTCTCTTACAACTACCGTTACCATTACCGGTAGAAAATTTTTTGAAGGTAAAATTTCGCTTGGTTGCGATCCTTCAATTTTAAAAGATGTGTTTAAGAAACACAACTTTACTCCTCCCACCACTTCGTCATGTAACCTTTTGGTTACTTTTAAGATTGGCGCCACGACAATCTTATTTTCGGAATGGTGCGGTAGCCCCACATTTCCACACCAACCGATTTGGCCCTAAAAGAGTGTACTTTTCCAACTGCCCTTCTTGTAGCAGTTGGTAGGATTTTTATTTAGTAAGTGCCAGACAAGTCTAACACTCACAATTTATTTGACATTCGGGACGTATCTCGAATGTCCATACTTGTGTTCTATAGAACACACTTTCTCATCTCTGTTTCAATATATAACGAATCGTGTTCGTTCAAAAATGTTTCGCACGGAAGATTGCATTCAAACCGAGAAGCGGTAAGAACGACAAAACTTTCGTAGAATTGATGCTCAAGAGTGAAAATCGACGTATCGAAGTACAACCTAGGTTTCCCCATGCTACATAAGATGCAATTCGGTCAGACACACCGCACCGTAGCAATGATGTGTGGATACATATCCGAATCGGGCGGCCGCGCTGCCGGCGCGCCCCGGTTTTCCCCGGCTTAGCTTATGGGCGCGGCGCGCATCGGCGCGCCCGTTACCTAGGTGTCTTGCTCCAACTTAGGAATTACAAATTACTAAAATTTGAACAAGCAGTACGATTTTTTTTTAATTTTGCACACGTGTTCAGCACGATTAAAGACACTCTCAGAAAAAATTTCAAAAATTTTTACAGTCGGAAAAAAAATTTATGAATGATGAAAGTTTTTAATAAATTAAAAAAAACGGCTTCTCCGATTTTCTTCAAATTCACACAGTACCTTCCTAATGAATGTACAATTTTTCAGAGCTCTTATAATCAAAAATCCATGCACTAGAAAAAAAGTTATTAACGACCGAATTGCCGCTAACATATATTCGGGCGGAAAAATCACGCCCCAGTCTCGCGGCGGTCGCGCGGACGGACGGCGTTTGCCGCTAACATAATAAATTAATATAACGAGATCTAACCGTTAAATCTGTTTCAAACTTTGTGGGCCGGTTTATATTAATGAAATACACGCTGTGAAAAAGTTTCCGCGAAATCTAATGATAGGAAAAGAAATTATTAACAATAAAAGTTTATATTAAAAATAAAAAAAACGGCTGCTTCGATTTTCTTCAAATTCACACAGTACCTTCCCAATGAATGTAGAATATTTTAGAGCCCATAAAATCAAAAATCGATACACTAGAAAAAAAGTTATTAACGACCGAAGTGCCGCGAACATATATTCGGGCGGAAAAATCACGTACAATTTTCGCGCGGCGGCCGTCAGTCAGTACACGGAACGCAGCGGCGAAATTTTTCTAAGTCCCACGGAATATTCGGACATTAATAAAAATAGAACGAATCATTATATCTTTTTCAAATGTTTGTATTGCAGACACTCTACGAAAAAGTTTGAAAAATATCTAATGACTGGATCGGCAGTTATTAATAGGGAAAGTTTTTTGACAATAACAAATGAACGGTTCAATATATATTAATTCGAAAGCAATCACCAGTTAGCTAAAGGATATACAATTTTTTGAGTATCTTGAAGTGAATTTTAGGTTCACTAGATAAAAAGTTATTAAACATATAAGGTGAAGAAAGTAGTAATACTTTTTTTTTTTTTAATAACTTTTGATCCGGTTGTCGGAAAATTATGAAATAATAGCCTCTTGTAGGGCTTTTTAAGACGAACAAATCGATGTGTATAAAGTATATTGTCGCAACAGAAAAAAAAAATTATTAACAGGGAAAGTTTTTTTATAATATCTACCGAACGGTTCATTTTATAATAACCGCTTAGCATTCACTAAACAGCTAAAGGATGTACAATTTTTCTTATATTTTTATGTGAATTTTAGCTCCAACAGATAAAAAGTTATTAATTTTTTAATCTGTTACTACGCAGCGCGGCGGCCGCTATACCCTGATACACGGCGTCCGCGAGCCAGCGCATAGAAGTTAGCTCTCGCGTAAGGCTTATAAAATTAAGAAAATTGAAGGAGACATTCTATCGCTTTGAAATTATAGGAGCTTGTTTATTTATATGATATACACTCTGTGCAAAAAGAACAAAAAGATCGGACAATAGGAAGGGCAGTTATTAATAGGGAAAGTTTTTTGACAATAACAAATGAACGGTTCAATATATATTAATTCGAAAGCAATCACCAGTTAGCTAAAGGATATACAATTTTTTGAGTATCTTGAAGTGAATTTTAGGTTCACTAGATAAAAAGTTATTAAACATATAAGGTGAAGAAAGTAGTAATACTGTTTTTTTTTTTAATAACTTTTGATCCGGTTGTCGGAAAATTATGAAATAATAGCCTCTTGTAGGGCTTTTTAAGACGAACAAATCGATGTGTATAAAGTATATTGTCGCAACAGAAAAAAAAAATTATTAACAGGGAAAGTTTTTTTATAATATCTACCGAACGGTTCATTTTATAATAACCGCTTAGCATTCACTAAACAGCTAAAGGATGTACAATTTTTCTTATATTTTTATGTGAATTTTAGCTCCAACAGATAAAAAGTTATTAATTTTTTAATCTGTTACTACGCAGCGCGGCGGCCGCTATACCCTGATACACGGCGTCCGCGAGCCAGCGCATAGAAGTTAGCTCTCGCGTAAGGCTTATAAAATTAAGAAAATTGAAGGAGACATTCTATCGCTTTGAAATTATAGGAGCTTGTTTATTTATATGATATACACTCTGTGCAAAAAGAACAAAAAGATCGGACAATAGGAAGGGCAGTTATTAATAGGGAAAGTTTTTTGACAATAACAAATGAACGGTTCAATATATATTAATTCGAAAGCAATCACCAGTTAGCTAAAGGATATACAATTTTTTGAGTATCTTGAAGTGAATTTTAGGTTCACTAGATAAAAAGTTATTAAACATATAAGGTGAAGAAAGTAGTAATACTTTTTTTTTTTTTAATAACTTTTGATCCGGTTGTCGGAAAATTATGAAATAATAGCCTCTTGTAGGGCTTTTTAAGACGAACAAATCGATGTGTATAAAGTATATTGTCGCAACAGAAAAAAAAAATTATTAACAGGGAAAGTTTTTTTATAATATCTACCGAACGGTTCATTTTATAATAACCGCTTAGCATTCACTAAACAGCTAAAGGATGTACAATTTTTCTTATATTTTTATGTGAATTTTAGCTCCAACAGATAAAAAGTTATTAATTTTTTAATCTGTTACTACGCAGCGCGGCGGCCGCTATACCCTGATACACGGCGTCCGCGAGCCAGCGCATAGAAGTTAGCTCTCGCGTAAGGCTTATAAAATTAAGAAAATTGAAGGAGACATTCTATCGCTTTGAAATTATAGGAGCTTGTTTATTTATATGATATACACTCTGTGCAAAAAGAACAAAAAGATCGGACAATAGGAAGGGCAGTTATTAATAGGGAAAGTTTTTTGACAATAACAAATGAACGGTTCAATATATATTAATTCGAAAGCAATCACCAGTTAGCTAAAGGATATACAATTTTTTGAGTATCTTGAAGTGAATTTTAGGTTCACTAGATAAAAAGTTATTAAACATATAAGGTGAAGAAAGTAGTAATACTGTTTTTTTTTTTAATAACTTTTGATCCGGTTGTCGGAAAATTATGAAATAATAGCCTCTTGTAGGGCTTTTTAAGACGAACAAATCGATGTGTATAAAGTATATTGTCGCAACAGAAAAAAAAAATTATTAACAGGGAAAGTTTTTTTATAATATCTACCGAACGGTTCATTTTATAATAACCGCTTAGCATTCACTAAACAGCTAAAGGATGTACAATTTTTCTTATATTTTTATGTGAATTTTAGCTCCAACAGATAAAAAGTTATTAATTTTTTAATCTGTTACTACGCAGCGCGGCGGCCGCTATACCCTGATACACGGCGTCCGCGAGCCAGCGCATAGAAGTTAGCTCTCGCGTAAGGCTTATAAAATTAAGAAAATTGAAGGAGACATTCTATCGCTTTGAAATTATAGGAGCTTGTTTATTTATATGATATACACTCTGTGCAAAAAGAACAAAAAGATCGGACAATAGGAAGGGCAGTTATTAATAGGGAAAGTTTTTTGACAATAACAAATGAACGGTTCAATATATATTAATTCGAAAGCAATCACCAGTTAGCTAAAGGATATACAATTTTTTGAGTATCTTGAAGTGAATTTTAGGTTCACTAGATAAAAAGTTATTAAACATATAAGGTGAAGAAAGTAGTAATACTCTTTTTTTTTTTAATAACTTTTGATCCGGTTGTCGGAAAATTATGAAATAATAGCCTCTTGTAGGGCTTTTTAAGACGAACAAATCGATGTGTATAAAGTATATTGTCGCAACAGAAAAAAAAAATTATTAACAGGGAAAGTTTTTTTATAATATCTACCGAACGGTTCATTTTATAATAACCGCTTAGCATTCACTAAACAGCTAAAGGATGTACAATTTTTCTTATATTTTTATGTGAATTTTAGCTCCAACAGATAAAAAGTTATTAATTTTTTAATCTGTTACTACGCAGCGCGGCGGCCGCTATACCCTGATACACGGCGTCCGCGAGCCAGCGCATAGAAGTTAGCTCTCGCGTAAGGCTTATAAAATTAAGAAAATTGAAGGAGACATTCTATCGCTTTGAAATTATAGGAGCTTGTTTATTTATATGATATACACTCTGTGCAAAAAGAACAAAAAGATCGGACAATAGGAAGGGCAGTTATTAATTGGGATCACTAGATAATTCCCTCACTTCTTTCACGGTTATAGGAAACAGTACATATCCGATAGGTATGGGAACAGTATGACCAACGTGCTGGTTAACACTTGGACCTGTTATACCTCATAATTCAGAATACAGTTTGTTACACACCACACTTTCACTTCTCAAATGAGTCGTTCAACCCAGAGCCCTGTCCTATCCCCAAAACAAAGCCTTTATACCTGCACTCTCGAGACTCCTCAAAAATAGCCTTCAATGCATTCATTATAGTTCCACGACTCCGTTCCCTAATCCTCCGTGACCATTTCAAGTACCTTCCTAACATCTTTATTAGTACAGCGTTGCGCTTAGTCTTCAGTATTCAGTCAAATACCAATACTCGCATTTTCTTTTACTAAGGCATGCTGCAACCAGATGTCGCCCCACTCAACAGCGAAAAAGGGGAAACATATCATGTTTCATAGGTTAACAATATCAGCAGAAAAAACCTCCCTGATTGGCAAATTCCTTTCTTTTCCTAATAACTTGCACGAGCCCTTTCCTTTATGATCCTTCCAAAACGACGAGAAGGGCACTCTGAATCAAACTCTCGCACCTACAACACGCGTCACTAACCAGTCCATAACAATGTCACACAATACTTACACTTAACATTCAACACGCGAATATTACAGTAACACGACAAACTAACTTAGTATACAAACCAATTGTTATCTATTGTTAGAGAAAATATACGTTCCTTGTTACCTCATTACATACAACAAAATCATTCTCACCACCCTAATCGGTCGTGAGAAAACGCGCATATTTCAGGTGGCACAACGCGTGTAGGATTTACAACCCAGGTAGAATCGACGACACAGAACGCGATTTTCATTTGAACGGTGGGCGTAACACAGTTTTTCTATGTCTTCGGAGGGGGGAATTGAAGTTATTGGGCAAATTTGAGAGAAATCGCCTTTAATGGCAATGTCTGCTCATTTCTGAGGGCATTCGTTGTACATTTCCTGGCATCGTGCGTATAGGAATCGTTTCGTTCTATTTCTGTTTATTTTACCCTCCTTTCTCAATACATTTCTTTGTGTTTCTTTTCGTCCTGGCTTTCTTTCGGTTCGCGTTTTTGCAGGGTTTGTTTCGTTATCGCCTCTGAGAAAAGGGGTGTATATATCCGAGATGAAGCTATCAATTCCAGAATTTTAGTTTGCCGTACCCTGTTATGGTGAGTTCCATAATTCAATAATTGCGTTTAGGATAGCCGTAATTTTGTCGGGGCTGCCATCTGTATGATTTAAATTATTTATGCTTTGGATCATTAGACTTTCCCAGTCTCTATGTGCGTCGATTTGTTCGATAATATTATGTGCATTATATATAGGAGTTCTATCATTGTTGTATATATAGTTTGGTATATTTGTATTGTATTCATTATTGCAATTTCCCAAATTATACATACTACTATTGTTATGGGCATTGTAAGTACTATTGTCATTGTTGGGGTTCTCGACGTAGGCAAGGTCGACCAGGTCCAGGTTAAGAAAAATGGGCTTTAGTACACGAAACAACGGATGTATTCTCAATAACAATGATATAAGTCATGCGCGTGTCGTGTCTTCCACGGAACTGCCTGGTGCGGCTACGCGCCGCGACCGGGTGCATCGGACGCATGTTTACTGGTTCTCATAGCAACCAGTGCCGGACCCAACAGTCATTTAATTTGTATATAATATCGTGTGTGTTATTACCATAGATACTATTATTTATTACTTCATCACTGTTGTTTGTATTATGGTCGAGGTTCTCGCAATTATTCGATATGCATATACTTATTTCATTAGTCGTGTCATGTAGTTAATTTATTCTGATGCTTTGATTGGTGTTATGATCGCCGTTCTGTGTCCCATAGATTTCTTGTAATGGAATTTTATTTGTAATTTCGTCGGTTGCGTGTTGATAATTTTCTGAATCGTCCGTATCGTTTCTGCTTCTTTCTCGTTGCTCGTATTTATTGAAATTTTGGGTAAAGCTCTTCTTTTATCACTTATTTGTTTAATAGTTTTATGCGGTAAATATTTCGTAATTTGAAAGTTCGGGTGTTTAGAGTTTGTAAATTTTTTGTCTAAATCAATTAGCATATTTTTCGTTTAGACTCCAGACAGTGGCCTTTCTTCCCGGCACACCTTTCGGTGTTTCCGAATGTTCTTTGCCCTTTCTATTCCTCAGTTCAGGATGAGCATATCGTTCATGCATGGATAGACCAATTTTGGATGTAAAAGTGTTCGGACATTTTTCGCTTTGATAGACGTTTGATATTGGTACAATGAGAGATTTGCATTTCCGGGAGTGTATATTTCATCCATGGAATTTCGAAAACCCCCTTCTGCAAAATTTGCACATCCATGTCACTTTAAATAAGAGGTGATGAGTACTAATATGTTTACCCAAGTTACCCATTAAAATAAAAGAGAAGTGCGATTCCTTCTCTCGACATATGGGACACGTAAAAATTTCACTTTCAATTGGAATGTTGATTGAGACAGAGTTTGTTGCCAAGTCAATATAGTTGGTCCCCTCCAGAACGGAAAGTTCCGTCACGGAGCACCCGGGAGCTGGTTACTCCGTTTCCGAGGCATCATTAATATTATCCTGATTCATAATTTGTTGAATACAAAAAAAAATTCCAATGCATCAGTTCCAAGTAGTTGAGCACCAATTGGAATCCAAGTCGTTATAATGAATCTGTTAAGCGTATGATATATCGCATATTACGGGTCAGTACCTTATCCTTTACGAAAGTGTTTCGTTTTCGGTAAGCCGGGAAAAAATTAACGCATGAACCTTGAAAAAGTCTCCAATACGTTGTTTTGTTATAATTTCGTAAGTGTAGTAGTAACCACTTACGCCACTCTGCTATAATATAACTTTAATAAAATCACTGCACAATGCGGAGAATTTTATTTAAATCCCTTGATGTACAGTGGGAGCTATTTTGGCAGTGATGTGTTGTCGCACTCCATTTTGCCGTTACGATATGCGTACAGCGCTCCATCCGCCAGAGCATCAACAATTGAATACCGCGACAGTTCAGCAGCGAGCATGCATATCGCAACGTTACCAGCGGGATCATTTTTTTTGTATCCCCATTTCAGAGGACATTGTGCCTGGTTATGGCAGGCATCACCGTAGGGAGGGATAGGCTCCGTTCACAGCACCCATCTTAGCCAGTGCCAGTCCTAGGTGTTTTTGGACGCATCGTTGTAGTTCTGCAAAACATGCGGTACCCAGCGATGCTGCCAATAATTGTGCGTGAAGAAAGCACTTTCAAATCGCTTCTCCTTATGACACCCAACGCGACCAAGCCTTCCGCTGATCTCGGGCTCCAGACCCCGCGCCATGAAAGGGTGATGGATTGGTATTTTGTTGTATTCACTTGATACCTCTCTTTGACCTGAGCGTCCATACTACGATTACTCTCGTAGTATGACACTTTCAGGCGGTGCGCACGGTCGAGGTCGGCACTCTCACTCACCACTTGCGCGTCCATCACCAGGGCTCCATTACCCATCTTGGCTATAATGTCGGACTTCCGAACCCCCACGTCCGTCCTAATGTGAGGCTCCTCGTACACCGTGTACTCGGAGCGCCGCAAACAACGAGACACAAAGCCTGCAATAGCATTGTGCCTCTCGATTCTAGCAGCGTGTGTTCTGTGGTACTGCTGTAAAATACGATTCGCTATTTAGGGTGTCCCACATCCCCTTCGACACATCCGGTCCTGTCACCTCCCTCTGGTAGTTCTTCAACGCGTTGGAAGGGCGTTAATCCTAAGCTTAACGCTATGTAGGAAGTCTCTACCAGACAGGAACCGGGAACCTTCTCTCACCCACCAATGTCGTGATCGGACTTTGTTAGAGTTCTTTAATGGGGCTCCATCCACTGAGGTGTATAGCCTTTTCGCGCAACGCTTTCAGATGAGATCCGAGGACTCATACGATACCCCTTGTTCGGTCAACCGTCTGAGATGTTTCGCAAATCCTTCTTTGAGGAAAATTCCCGAGTCCGATGATCAGGCATCCTTTGATAGGAAGTTCCGTAATTCCCTCAAGCGCTTTATGCGGAGGCATGGGGTGGTCCAGCTCAGGGATGGAATACGCAATCCACCGTCTGCAACGGAGGAATGAAAGTATGTGACGCGTGTGTCATGGGGGAGGCAAAGCCACTTTCGAATACTGCTCCTTATGACACGGTCAATTCTGTTCAAGACCCCTATTTTTATTGACCCCAGTGTTAGGAAGTGGAATATTCCTGGGATCATCACCGTCCACAGGGCAAAGAGCCGTTGCTGGTGTTTCAGTGGCCCTTTCGTTATTGTCAAGAGATCCTGGACGATCTTCTGATGGGGGTTAGAACTCAACCGTCCCTCAGGTGTAAAAAGGACTCCAAGATACGTCCAGGACTCCGACCTCTTAAGTGCGGGCAGTAGGTTTCCTTCGCATCTAAATCTTGTCGAAACATCAACCACCGTCTTCTTGAGTCGGGGAGCAGGTCTTAAAGATACTGTCAAGTTTTCTGAACATTTAGGCTCAAACCGCACGACTGCAAGAAGGCGGTGGTTGTGTCAATTATGGTCTGCAGCCCTTCGGGAGTAGACGCGAACAAGATGAGGTAATCGGCAAACGCAGAAGCGTTAACCGTGACCCTATCTACGTTGATCCCGACCTGCGGGAGTTTCCGCAGCAGTCTATCAATCACAAGGTTAAAAAGGTAGGGGGAAAGGGGATCTCCTTGTTTTACACCAGAGGAAGGATGTATAGGATTGGAAGTATGGTTACGGAAATTAAGGGTGGTATAGCTGTTGGAATAAACATGGGACGTGTAATTGATAAACTGCTGCGGGAAACCCATTTCTCGCATGGAGTGAAATAAGGCAGGGTGCGAGACCGAGTCGAATGCTTTCGACAAGTCAATAGAGGCTAGGAATAGGTGCCTGAACCTAGTGTGATGGTATCGTAGGGCCAGGTCAAGCAGGAATACATTCTGTGCACATCCGTCTGTAGGCTAGAAGGCTCGTTGGCGTTTATCCCTTATGTACATATAATACATATCCCTTATGTATATATAATACTTTATGAAAACCCCTCACCAGAACAGACGACATTGTAATGGGCAGAAAGTCTGGTGGTAGAGTGGCGTCGGGTTTCTTCAGAATCAGTATGGTACGATTCGCGAGCAGATGATCGGGCAACCTGCCAAAGTACAGTAGTAGGTTGTATATAGTCGCCAGCACTACAGGGGATGTGCGGTGAAGAACCTCGGCCTTAAGGCCATCAGGTCCCATCGCTGTGCGTCTACTTGGGAGAGCCCGTCGGACTTCGGTGGCCGTGATGTGGTTCCACAACGAGGAGAGCACGGGTTTACACGATCCTACCCCAGGTGTCACAATAGGATTCCGCGTAAAGACCGTCTCCCAGAACCTATAGAGTAAAATCTTGACGGGAACGTCCTGATCCCGAGAACCGCTAAAAGTATGCTTAATGGAGCGGCATGGATTTTTCCTCCATAGGTCCTGGGTCTTGGCATACTCCGCCCTGCGCGCCTTCCTTCGACTTGGGTATGTTGTATGTATGTGGCTGTTCCTATTACTATTGTCATTCAAACGAGGGCAGTTTCTATTATTATTGTTACTATTGCTAATATTTTGTTTAAAGTAATCTTTGATGAAATCAATGAAGTGATAAAAAAGTCTAACTATTGTTTTCCTTTTAATGTTTCGACAAATATTGTATAGCTTCTTTTCTTCTAAGGAAGCGCCCGCCGGGGGTTGTATGCCGAGTAGATGTTCGGTCAGGTCGCTGCTGCTCTCCTCTTCTTCCTGCATCGTTGATTGGACGTCAACGCTGGAACATACGCCATCGGATTCTAGGAACATTTGACCCCGTTGTTTGTAGCTGGCCAAATTCCCATGGCTCTTGATCGATTCATAGGTCCGGGATTTGTAAACCTTAGCCAGCTCCTGGTTCATGAACCTGGCGCCTTACCTCGTCAAACGGGCCTCTTCTTTCGCGAGAAGGAATGACTCCTCCACATTCCAGGTAGCTTTAACCTGGACCGTACGAGTTCTCGCATCAGTCCACTCGGGGTGGGCATGTCGGTGATGGATGCCTCGACCAAGTGCAGATGCGAAGGAACGGCCGCAATTGGGAAATTCACAAGGGAAGCTCTGTGCTGGGTCCTTCAGAGGAGTCGATGCGGTGCTGCTAAACGTAGCCTGCGAGGGGGGGGGGGGGGTAGCTGGCGCAGTGCGACCAGAGGGCCCACTGCGTTGTTTGTCATCCGAGGCTGGGGTATTAAGTTTAGGGCCAGTTGGAAACTCAGAACAAGGGGGGAGGCAACCCCCAAGGCCCGAAAGTGTCGTGCTCCTGTTTTGCCGGTATTGTATGTGTGCTGCGTCGTTATTTCTTGGGATTCCCATGTACGACTCATCCGTACTGGATCAGGCGGACATGGGTTACCCAAGAAAAAACATGCCCAATCCACATACAATACCGGTGCCCGGCAGGACAACTAGGAGGTAAGAGCACGTCGAGTGCGGCAGAGGCTACGGACCTAACAAGACGTCTATGTTGCGCATCACCAAACCCGTAACCATGACAATCTCAAGCTACTCTCGGATACTAGTGTCTGCAAAAGGCAGCACCGATACCTCAAACGACCGTTTAAGAGAGTCGTAGTAACTTCCGCCGTTTACCCGCGCTTATTTGAATTTCTTCATGTTGACATTCAGAGCACTGGGTAGAAATCACATTGCGTCAAGATCCGTGAGGGCCATCGCAATGCTTTGTTTTAATTAGACAGTCGGATTCCCCTAGTCCGTGCCACGTCTGAGTTGAGCGTTCAATGGCGGCCGAAGAGGACTAACATGACGGCTAACCGTCAACGAGAGCCTCACAGTAAGGAAGATCCGTGAGAAGCCAAGGCACGGCACCGAGCTCGGATCACAACCGGATATACCGACCGTTCACCTCGCCCAGGACCGGCACGTCAGCCAATCTTACCTCCCGACGAAGCACGACGTACCCCGCTCCACAGAGCCCATCCTTATTCCGATGTTACGGATCCAATTTGCCGAATTCCCTTACCTACATTATTCTATCGACTAGAGGCTCTTCACCTTGGAGACCTGCTGCGGATATGGGAACGAACCGGCGCGAGACCTCCACGTGGCCTGGGTTTTCAAGGTCCGAGGGGAAGATCCGCGCACCTCCGCAACTGCGGTGCTCTTCGCGTTCGAAACCATTTCTCCTGCTAGAGGTTTCCAGAGAACTCGAACGCGTATACAGAAGAGAAAACTGTTTCTGGATCTCCCGACGGCGTCTCCAGGCCATTTTGGGTTACCACGACGAACTCTCTCACGAGGACCCAAATTATAATAGATACGCTTCAGCAGCAAAATTCTGGAATAGGAATCAGATTCCTTTTCGCCCGACGGGTGTCGGTCTTTTTTGAGTCGATCAAAAGTTTAGGTCGATACTCGTCTTATCGTCATTCTATCGACCTTTTGGCTCTTCCCTCAGGAGTATGCCGAAAGAAGTTTTTTTCTCTTAAAGGAGACACTCTCGTATCGTGATCATCTCATCCTTTATTTGCTGCCCAATGGCAGCAACAATTTTTTTCTGTTGTTTATTTGACATCAGAAATATGTAATATGTATAATTTGCCTTGTTACGATTCTGCAACGAAGGAAGATACTCTCTGTTTCGTCATCATGTCAATCTTTTTATATTTTTCTGCTGTTCAATGAGAGCAGAAATTTTTCTGACACCCCTTGTTTGCATTTGGAATTCAGGGAGAGACTCTCTTTAGTCATCATGTCGACATTTTTCTGCTGTACGGCGATAACAAAAAAAACTTTCAATAGGAAGACTCTCTCGTATCGTCATCGTATCAATCTTTTAGAACTGATACACCTCGTGTACCGTCATCATATCAGTTGTCTAGTTCAAAAAAGTTGGTTGCGCTTTAGCACAGTGTCATCAAAATAGAATTTCTCCTGGGGCTTAGGATCGACTGACTCGTGTGCAACGGCTGTTCACACGAAACCCATCTCAACGTCAGTCCTCCAGGATCTCGCTGGAGCATTTGCTACTACTACCAAGACGTGCACCGACGGCGTCTCCAGGCAGGCTCATCTCCAGACTCTTCTGCGAACACCGCCGCGACTCTCCTAGTCGTTAAGGCTTCATGAGCGGAGCCACAAAAGTGTTGCAGCGACCACACTCTCTTGCCGGTTGACGGGCGAGTATAGGTGCGACGATACAGCGCCATCCATTTTCAGGGCTATTTGCTTCGGCGGGTGAGTTGTTACACACTCCTTAGCGGATTCCGACTTCCATGGCCACCGTCCTGCTGTCTTAAGCAACCAACGCATTTCATGGTATCTTATAAGCATGGACTTAGGCGCCTTAACTCGGCGTTTGGTTCATCCCACAGCGCCAGTTTTGCTTACCAAAACTGGCCCACTGAGCCCTCTCATCCAAACTCTCTTGGCTTCACCATTCAAACGAGCCAAAAGTCTCACCCATTTAAAGTTTGAGGATAGGTTGAGGTCGTTTCGGGCCCAATGCCTCTAATCATTCGCTTGACGAGATGAGACTGTTGGATTCAAAGGACAGAGGGCTAGCTATTCTGAGGGAAACTTCGGTGGGAAACAGCCACTAGATGGTTTGATTAGTCTTTCGCCCCTCTATCCAGTTCCGTCGATTGGTTTGCACGTCAAAATCGCTAGGGCCTCCATCAAGGTTTCCCCTGACTTCGTCCTGACCAGGCATAGTTCACCATGTTTCGGGTCCCAACGTGTACGATCTAGGTGCTCCTCTTCTCGCAATGAGATCGAGACGCCCCGGGAGTTCGAGACTTCCATTCGCAGTCCATCCTCCCTCGGTCGACGAAAGGTCAACATTCACTTTCATTTCGCCTTTCGGTTTTATTATCCCCATGACTTGCGCACTTGTTAGACTCCTTGGTCCGTGTCTCAAGACGGGTTCCGAGAGTACACAAAGCAATAGCGTCGCAAACATGTAAGGCGGCCGGCCAGAGGATGACGTGAGACAAAAGCTGGGCAGGACCCAGGACGGCACAAAGCCGAACCAACGAGACCCTGGCCGCTCTTGCCGCTAACCAATGACGCAATTTAAAGAAATTGCGGCCGAATTCTATTTCAAAATACCGCCGGTTATTCGGACAGGTGAGACACACTGGAAGTCCGTCGCATACTAGGGGAGAAGTGCACATCTACGAAGCCGGACATAGACAGCGGCGACGTGCCTCAGGATCGAAGTCCCAGACATCGCCCACGACAGCTAAGCCAGCCCGCTGACGATGAATCTCCCCATTTGAACTTTTGGGTGTCTCCGGTGTACCTCTGAACGGTTTTACGTGCCATTGAACTCTCTTTTCAACGTTCTTTTGAATTTTCTTTCACCGTACTTGTTCGCTATCGGTCTCGTGGTTATATTTAGCCTTAGATGGAGTTTCCCACCCACTTAGAGCTGCACTCTCATGCAACTCGACCCTAAGGAGGGGTTCTCCCGAAACACGTCCCGGTCCTATGGGCCTGGTACGCTCTATGGTAAGTGGCCCCATTCAAGATGGGCTTGGACGCAGTTCCATGTCTCGGGATAATCGAACCCTCCTGAAAACCACATTTCACTGCGGGAGAACTGCAGGATTCAGTGCTGGGCTAATTCCTGTTCGCCCGCCGCTTCTAAGGAAATCCATGTTAGTTTCATTTCATGTGCTTATTAATATGCTTAAATTTAGGGTGTGGTCCCTACTCTTCTGAGGTCGTCAATGCAAAGACGCAAAAAGGTGTCAATGCACACGCAAATTAGGAAAAAAAACCTTTCAACAAACATTATGCCCACCACTGTACAATATCGCGAGAAAGTACCGACCATCCTACGCTCTCATGGACTAGACGGACAGCTCGCGTTTCATCTGTTTCATCCGGGGCATGTCTCTTGCTATTCAAATAAAGGCTCCTCCGGACATTGTGCGGTACGAGGTAGTCACTTCAAACGACGTCGGTCCACTGATGATAATTATTCAGAGCGATTCGGTGAAAAAAATTGATAGCGTTCGAAGAGGACAAGAGCCCCTTCGTCGACAAGCACGAGAGAAGGGTAGAATTATATCCCCTAACACCATCACGACTTTTGCGAACAAGGGTACGACCACGAATAATATCGCCTTTACACAAAGTATGCGCGCACACAGAAGGGCACTATCGAAGATACCCGCCTTCGTCGACAAGCACGAGAGAAGGATAAAGTTACATCCCCTATCACCATCGTACTTGCGACAAGGGTACATACATCCTCGTGTAAAGTCACGTTCACAAAAAGTACGCGCATACAGAGAAGGGCACGAACGTCGAAACCGCCTTCGTCGACAAGCACGAGAAAAGGGTAAAATTACGTCCCCTGACACCATAGTGACTTTTGCGAACAAGGGTATGACCACGAAAATGTCGCCTTCACACAAAGTATGCGCGCACACAGAAGGGCACTATCGAAGCTAAACGCCTTCGTCAACAGCATGAGAGAAGGATAAAATTACATCCCCTAACACCATCGTACTTGCGACAAGGGTACATATATCCCCGTATAAAGTCACGTTCACACAAAGTACGCGGATACAGCGAAGGGCACTAACGTGGAAACCGCCTTCGCCGACAAGCACGAGAGAAGGGTAAAATTACATCCCCTAACACCATCGTGACTTTTGCGAACAAGGGTATGACCACGAAAATGTCGCCTTCACACAAATTATGCGTGCACAGAGAAGGGCACGGATCGAAGCAAGCCGCCTTCGTCGACAAGCACGAGCGTAGGGTAAAATTACATCCCCTAATAACATCGTACTTGCTACAAGGGTACACATATCCTTGAATCGTCGCCTTCACACAACTTACGCGAAACAAGGTTACGCTAAGAAACCTCCCTTCGTCTTCGCACACGAACGCAGAAGAACTGTTCAATATGTTCAACTTGTAAAGCCAAAAGATAGTTGAACATTTCTGAGCCAAATTTACGGAGCGTGTTTTAACTTCATATTTCACAACACTGATGTGTTGTTGGCTTTCTCTGACGATTTTCATATCGTCAGTATATTTATGTGCGTCACTAAAACGGTGACGAACCATTTGCTACAAATTTATCGCTTTATTCGCTTCATAAAATTTGTCTGAATCATAGAGCTACACAGTTTTTTAATTTTATGTTTGACGTATTGAAAGCCAAGAGGTAGTGTCGCACATTTAGAACCTTGTTCGATCAATATGTCACTTATTAGTGAACGAGGCATTCTGTATGCGTTATGATTGTGTCATAGTTATGTAAAAACGTTTTGATTGAATCATTGTTATGTTAAACGTTTTTAATTTTATGTTCGACAGATGCGAAGCCAACAGCTAGTGTCAAACACTTAGTTAATATATTGAATGTGTGTTTGCTTGCAATTCGCTGTGTTCTCGTTTTACAACGTTAAAGATACTTCCGCACGTCCGCCTACGGATACCTTGATATGACTTTACTTCGTTCAAATGGTCAAGTTCGGTCATCTTTCCGGCAACATCGGCAATGCCGAAACACAGCCGCGCACCAGTCCGAAGACCTCACTAAATCAATGAGTCGGTAATACCGGCGGGCTGGGGGTACAAATGGCAAGGACGTAATCAACGCGAGCATATGACTCGCGCTTACTGGGAATTCCTCGTTCATGGGGAAAAATTGCAAGCCCCAATCCTTACTACGAAGGAGGTTCAAGGGGTTACTCGGGCCTTTCGGACAGGGAAGTCACGCTGATTCCTTCAGTGTAGCGGGCATGCAGCCCAGAACATCTAAGGGCATCACAGACCTGTTATTGTTCAATCTCATTCGGCTGGACGCCGCCTGTCCCTCTAAGAATATTTGTATGTCGTTGATAGAAAAACCCAACCTACCGAAGGCGGGAGCCTTCGAAATTTCAAATTTACGAATATTTAGCAGGCCAGAGTCTCGGTCGTTATGGAATTAACCAGAGAAAACGCTCCACCAACCATGAAAGGTGATGCACCACCACCAACCGAATCAAGAAAGAGCTATCAATCTGTCAATCCTTTCTGTGTCCGGCCCTGGTGAGGTTTCCCGTCTTTAGTCAAATTAAGCCGCAGGTTGCACTCCTGGTGGTGTCTTTCTGTCAATTTATTTAAGTTACAGCTTTGCAACCGTACTTCCAATGGAACCCAAAAGCTTTGGTTTCCCGGAAGCTGCTCGCCGAGTCATCTGTGGAACTTCGGCGGATCACTGGCTGGCATCGTTTATGGTTAAAAATAGGGCGGTATCTGACCACCTTCGAACTTCTAACTTTCGTGCTTGATTAATGAAAACTTTTTTGGCAAATCCTTCCGCTTCTGTCCGTCATGCGATGATCCAAGGATTTCACCTCAAACGTTGCAATACGAATGCCCCCATCTGTTCCTATTAATCATTACCTCGGGGCTCCGGAAACCAACAAAACAGAACCGAGATCCTATTCTATAATTCTATGCACAGAATATTTAGGCGAAAGTAGCCTGCATTAAGCACCTTAATTTGTTCAAAGTAAACGTACCGGCCCACCTCGACACTCAGTCAAGAGCATTGCGATGGGATGTATAGTTGGACAGCCAAGTACAAGACCAGGCTGATCCACGGGTAGGACGTCCCACATCGTGTCAGTAAGCACCGACGAGCGGTGTACCGACAGTGTGGCACACAAATCCAACAACGAGCTTTTTAACCGCAACAACTTTAATATACGCTATTGGAGCTGGAATTACCCCGGCTGCTGGCACCAGATTTGCCTTCCAATGGATCCTTGTTATAAGATTTAAAGTGGGCTCATTCCGATTACGGGGCCTCGGATGAGTCCCGTATCGTTATATTTCGTCACTCGCTCCTCGCGCGGGAGTAGGTAATTTGTGCGCCTGCTGCCTTCCTGGCACGTGGAAGCTGTTTCTCAGGCTCCCTCTCCGGAATCGAACCTGATGGTGATGGGGCAACCATTTGGAAGATATGTCGCCTGTACAAGACCGTGCGATCAGCGTAGTTACTCACAGTACACCATAAAAAGCGATGGACGAGTAGCGAACCACCCGCCACCGATTGCTTTTGATCTAATAAAAGCGTTCCTCCCATCTCTTGAAGAAACTTATTTGCATGTATTAGCTCTAGAATTACCACAGTTATCCAAGTAAATTTTTTATGATCCAAGGAACCATAACTGATTTAATGAGCCATTCGCGTTATCATCTCAATTTGGCATGGACTCAGACACGATTGGCTTCATCTTTAAGACAAGCATATGACTATTGGCAGGATCAAGCAGGGTGCTTCGTAAAGCTCTATGTCGACAAAGTTGACATTTTTCTCTTAGGACACCTCGCTTACAACATAATGCCGTCCGCGCACAAGACGATTAAACTTAACTCCTCATTCTTCCCCTCAATATTTCCATTACTGGAAATATACTCCCCACCACCTGTCGTACTTACAGCACCTCTTACAAATACTGTCACTACCACCGGCGGAAAATTTCTTGAAGGTAAATTTTCGCTTGGTTGCGATCCTCCAATTTAAAGAGATGTGTTAAAGAAACACAACTTTACTCCTCTATCACTTCGTCATGTAACCTTATGGTTAGATTTAAGGTTGGCCCACAATAATTTTATTTTCGGATTGGTTGCCGTCGTTCTGTACCAACACCATCCGATATGGCCCTAAAAGAGTGTACTTTTCCAACTCCCCCCAGTTGAGTTGGTATGATTTTTATTTAGTGAGTGCCAGACAAGTCTAACACTCACAATTTATTTGACATTCGATACGTATCTCGAATGTACATACTTCTGTTCTACAGAACACACTTTCTTATTTCTGTTTCAATATATAACGAATCGTATTTGTTCAAAAATGATTCGCACGGAAGGTTGCTTTAAAACGGAGAAGCAGTAAGAACGAAAAACCTTTCGTAGAATTTATGCTCAGTAGTGTAAATCGACGTATTGAAGTACAACCTGGGTTTACCGATGCTACATGAGATGCAATCCGGTCAGCGACGCCGCACCGTAGCAATGATGTGTGGATACATATGCGAATCGGGCAGCCGCGCTGTCGGCGCGCCACAGTTTTCCCCGGCTTAGCTTATGGGCGCGCGGCGCAACGGCGCACCCGTTACACAGGTGCCGTGCTCCAACATAGGAATTATAAATTCCTGAAATTTGAACAAGCCGAAGGATTTTTTTGAAATTTTGAAGGCGGGTTCAAAACGATTAAAGACACTCTCATAAAAAATTAAAAAAAAATGTCCAGCTAAGAAAAAGTTATTAATAAAGAAAGTTTTTAATAAATAAACAAACGGCTGCTCGATTCACTTCAAATTAACACAGTACCTTCATAATGAATGTACCATTTTTTAGAGCTCTTAAAATAAAAAGATGGATACCCTAGAAAAAAAAGTTATTAACGACCGAATTGACGCGAACGTATATTCGGGCGGAAAAACGATGGGCCGGTTGCGCCGCGGCCGGCAGTCAGTACACAGAACGTAGCGTCGAAAACTTTTCTAAGCTCCACGGAATATTCGAATATTTGTAAAAATCGAACGAATCATTATATCTTTTTGAAAGTTTGTGAGTTTGTTTGCTTGTATTGTAGACACAATGTGAAAAAGTTTCAAAAATGTCTAATCACGGGAACGGAAGTTATTAATGTTCAAAGTTTCTTTATAATAAATGACGAACGGTTTATTTCCTATTAACCCACCAAATAGCTAAAGGATGTGCAATTTTTTGGGTATTTAAATGGCTATAATCGGTCCAGTAGATAAAAAGTTATTCTTTTTTTAACCGGGTACTACGCCCAGCGGCGGCCGCTATACAATAATGCACAGCGTCGTGTCCCTTTCTTGAAGGGAAAAATTTAATGTGCTGGCGTCGTGTCTCTTTATAGAACGTAAAAATTCATCCCTTCATGCAACGTAAAAATTCAATGTGCCTGAGTAGTGTCCCCTTACGAAACGCAGAAATTCAATATGCCAGTGTCGTTTCCCTTTATGGAACGCACAAATTCGATGTGCTAGCGTCCTGTCCCTTTTGGAGATACACACACAAATGCATTGCCAGCGTTGTGTCCCTTTATGGAACGCACCAATTCGACGTGCTAACGTCGTGTCCCTTTTGAAGATACAAATATAAATGCACGTGTCAGCGTCGTCTCCCTTTATGGAACGCAAAAATTCGATGTGCTAGCGGCGTGTCCTTTTTGAAGATACACATATGACCGCATGTGCCAGCGTCGTGTCCCTTTATAGAACGCCAAAATTCGATGTGCTAGCGGCGTGTCCCTTCTTAAGGTACACATATAAACGCATGTGCCAGCGTTGTGTGCCTTCATGCAACGCAAAAATTTAATGTGCCTGAGTCGTGTTCCTTTCAGAAACGCAGAAATTCAATGTGCTAGCGTCGTATCCCTTTTGATGGTACCCATATAAATTCAATGTGACTGCGTCGTGTCCCTTTTGAAGGTACACATATAAATTCAATGTGCTAGCGCCGTGTCCTTTTTTAAGGTACGCATATGAATTCAATGTGCTAGCGTCGTGTCTTTTTTCAAGGTACATATATAAATACAATGTGCTAGTGTCGTGTCCTTTTTCAAGGTGCACATGTGAATTCACTGTCCTAGCGCCGTGTCCTTTTTTAAGTACACATATTAATTCAATGTGCTAGCGTCGTGTCCTGTTTCACGGTACATATATAAATTCAGTGTGCTAGCATCGTGTCCCTTTTGAAGGTACACATATATCTTCAATGTGCTAGCGTCGTGTCCCTTTTGAAAGTAAACATATAAATTCAATATGCTAGTGCCGTGCCCTTTCTTAGGTACCCATATAAATTCAATGTGCTAGTGCCGTGGCCTTTTTTAAGGTACGCATATGAATTCAGTGATCTAGCGTCGTGTCCCTTTTGAATGTACACATATAAATTCAATGTGCTAGCGTCGTGTCCATTTTGATGGTACACATATAAATACAGTGTGACTGCGTCGTGTCCCTTTTGAAGGTACACGTATACATTCAACGTGGTAGCGTAGTGTACTTTTTTAAGGTACACATATAAATTCACTGTGTTAGCGTCGTGTCCCTTTTGAAGGTACACATATAAATTCAATGTGCTAGCGCCGTGCCCCTTTTGAAGGTACACGTATAATTTCAATGTGCTAGCGTCGTGTCCCTCTTGAAAGTAAATATATAAATTCAATGGGTTAGCGTCGTATCCTTTTTTAAAGTACACATATGAATTCAATCTGCTAGCGTCGTATCCCTTTTGATGGTACACATATAAATTCAATGTACTAGTGTCGTGTCTTTTTTCATGGTACATATATGTTAGATATAAGATATACTTTTGGCGTTACGACACGAGTTATTGAACGATGATCGCACACCGTGAAAGTTCTGGGGTAAGTGTCGCGATTTCTGTCTCGATCCTCTTACCAGGTTCTTGCGCCCCTCCACTGCGTGGCCAGATCCTTTTGTTTGCGCTCATCGCAATCATACACAACACGATGACCTCATTTACCAAGAACCCTCAATGTCACGGCGATGCCAGAAATGTGTCGAAGAATATGCGTTTGCAACACGGCCAGTCTGACAAGCTGCGCGTTCTCGAGGAGCATCCAGCCATGTCTCAACGACATAGATCCTCCAAACGTATGCATCGTTCACAGTGCTGACAATATTTTTCATTCTGCAAATCCATGCAGCCAATCTGCATCCTGTTGCCACACATTGTTTCATCGACATCGTAATTTCTACAGCTCCGTGCATCACATTGCACCCTGCCGTTATTACTGCCGAACTCAACAACATTACTTCATCGACATCGTAACCTCCACAAATACGTGCATCACATTGCACCCTGTTGGCGTTGCTGTCGAACACAACAACGTTAGTTCATCGACATCGTATCCTCCACAACTACGTGCATCACATTCCACCCGGTTGTCGTTACTGTCGAACACAACGTTACTTCATCGACATCGTTACCCCACAACTGTGTGCATCGCATTGCACCCTGTTGTCGTCACTGTCGAACACAACAACGTTAGTTAATCGACATCGTAACATCCACAACTACGTGCATCCCATTGCAGCCTGTTGTAGTTACTGTCGAACACAACAACGTTAGTTAATCGACATCGTAACCTCCACAAGTACGTGCATCACATTGCACCCTGTTGTCGTTACTGTCGAACACAACAACGTTAGTTAATCGACATCGTAACCTCCACAACTATGTGCATCACATTGCACCCTGTTGTTGTTACCGTCAAACACAACAAACGGTACTTTTATGTACCCACGGTGTATAAAAACACCCAACACATAATAATGCCACAGTTCCATCTAATCATCATTATTCGATACTTCTAAGGTGTAGTTTTCAACTCTACAATAAAATGACATCATTAACTATATTCATTTTAAACTTCTCTTTTGTTTTATAAAAAAACGTATAAAACGTACCAAACTCACCAATAAAAACATTAAAATAGTATTAATAGTCGAACACAACAATACAAACGTTAAACGATATCCACAGCATAACTAACACAGTTCATCCGTATTGTCCTTATCGCTATAACAATCAATGTCATCATCGCCTGACCATTCGCCCTTCCAGAGACGCAAACGATCTTTAGGCGCTACTTGTGGTCTACCGCTTTTGCCGACAATCTCGTATCGGCCGTTTTCTAAACGTTTAGAAATTACAAACGGTCCAATATATTTTATCGAGAGTTTACTCCGTCTAGTATCGGCAGGTTTTACAAAAACCGTATTTCCGATGTCAAACACAACATTATATCTGCGTTTTTTATTAAATCGCTCATCCTGCTCTTTTGCATTTTTCGTCAAACGGTCAAATGCTATTTCCCTATCAGGATTTAAATGGATACATTCATTCGTATTCGGAAGTTCCATTTCAGCGGAAACTGCGCTGCCGACACTATCTTCTATACCGAATAATAAACGAGAAGGTGAAAATCCTGTTGATTTCTGTATCGTAGTGTTTAGTGTAAGCATCGATTTTGCTATTTTACTCGGCCATTCTGTATTTTTTCTTACTTTAACTGTAAGTAAATTAGTTACCGTTGATACGTAAAGTTCCGCTTGACCATTTGCCCTGGTAGCGCCTTGTAAATGCATCTTCTATCACAAGAACATGCTGATATCCTTCTTTCGATTGTTCGAATGGTCCAACGCAATCACAGTGAATAGTATAGAACAGTGTAGGTTTTTTTGTCTATAGAATGAAGCATTCCTTGTTTAGGACCAGCGTGTCGTTTACAAACAGTCAAGTTATGCAATGGTCGATATACTTTTGAACGAATTTACGCATTTTAGGAAACCAATACTTTGTGCTACACGGTCGTACGTCTTTCCATAGCCTACGTGGCAATTCTCGTCATGGTTTAAACGCAACAGTGCCAGGCGGCTACCCTTTGGTACAAAACTACGGTACACAACCCAACCGGTCTCTCTACCTGTCCTTCTACATAAAATGCCTCCTCTCACTTCGAAATCGCTACTCACTGACTCATTTTTGTTTACCTTTTCAATCATATCTTTAGTCTCTTCATTGTCTCTTTGAGCTGTTTCTAGCCACGATTCCTCACAGATAACATTAACGCGGCATTCCTTGCGCGGATTTCTGCTTAGGAAATCTGCATGCTCGACGTATTTTCCTTTTCTATATTCTAAATCGAAATTATAGTGCTGCAAAAAAACGCACCATCTAGCTATACGTGGTAATGTAGGTTCCAGGTATTAATTAAATAATTCTAATTAAACTTGGATGAGATGTAATTGAAAAAAGTTAAAATAAAATTCGAGACACACACAAACGCAGCGCTCTTCGAAACACAACGCCGAACTCCTTACAAGCGCGAAAAGTACGTCTTTCGTCTTTGATTGTCCGGCTACGACTGCCCCATATGAAACAACATCATCTTCAACCTTCTTTGTTACATGCTTCATCGCTCACGCCACACATCACTCATCACACTATGACTTATACGCATTATTCTTTCGCGAAGTTTCAAATATTCGGTACCACAACTCGGCCATTCGACTCACCCATTCGACCCGAATGATTGACCTAGTGAGGCTCACGCTTTCATAAACTCAGCACATGTACTTGTAGTCTTAGGACCCTCACCGTCACACACCCGCACGACATCGTAAGTCTCGTTGGGTTTCGCCTTAGTGATCTTATACTGACCTAGAAACTTAGCTCGCAGTTTTCGGCCTGGTCCTCCATGTACACGCTTTATCGCTACGAGATCGTTTAATTTATATTTCGTCGGTTTTCTACGTCTAAGGGCATATGTTATACGGTTTTCTTCCTGAATCTTTAATATGCATTCTTTGGCTTGTTCACGAAAAATTGTCGCGATCTATTTCAAACTGATTCTGAAATTCGGTATAAAGTACTCACTTCGGAGGGTTTCTTCTGTTCTATTTACAGCAAAATGTCCCTCTTCGTGACCCCTACGGATAATTTCGTTGTGCATTGATTTCGGAAAGACTAATGGCACTCTGCCTTCCTTGTACTTATATAAAACACCATTTCGCAAAAAGTAATCGTCATTGTCTTGTTCTTCGAGTATCTCTATGATAGCCTTCAATTCGTCATCGATCCCTTGAGCCTCTTTTATCCTCGCACTAAGTTCACTCTGATTAATCGTCATAACAGGGTATCTACTTAACGAATCAACATGTTTCATCCTAGTTCCCGCACGGTGCTCTATAACAAAATTATACTTTTGGAGCTTCATAGCCCACCTAGCCAACTTTGGGTTAAGATCTCTTTTATCCATCGTCTGTTTAAAAGCGGAACAATCGTTTACGATTTTAAAGTTTAGCCCTAATGGGAACATTCGAAATTTCTCTAGTGCACGAGTAACCGCAAGAACTTCTAGTTCATAACCATGATAATTCTGTTCAGTTTTTGTAGTTTTACAACTCATATAGTATACGTGATGAAATTTATTGTCTTCGAGATCTTTCTGCAGCAACACGGCACCTATTCCATCGCGACTAGCATCTGTGTGCAATTCCGTCTCTAAACCCGGTTTACAAATTTTCAAAACGGGCTCTTCACTCAAAATCAGCTTGAACGTCTGAAATGCATGTCTCTCTTTTTCGGTAACATGGCATGACTTGTCTTTCTGTAATAAGTCGCTTAGGGGCTTCGCAATTCTCGAATAATATGGTACAAACTTTCTAAAATAACCTGTGAGTCCCAAAAAACTCTGTACGCTTTTGACCGACTTGGGTTCCGAGAAATTCGTAACCGCGGCTATCTTATCAGGTGAAGGATATACTTTACCCTTCTCAATGACGTGACCCAGAAACTCTACTCGCTCTCTCTTATTTCTAGTCCATAGCTACTCGCTACTTCCAATATTATACGCAAACATTTGATTGCTTCATGAGGATCAGAGGCCAGAATGATGATGTCGTCTAAGTGTAGCAAAATTATCTGCTGGTTTATCAATGGCCTGAAAATATCGTGAACAAAACGTTGAAAAGCATCGGGAGAAGTACTTAATCCGAATGGAACTCGTAATAATTGATACTGACCATGATGCGTAACGAACGAAGTATACTTTCTACTTTCTGCCTCTACTGGCACATGAAAAAACCCATTCTTCAAATCTATAGTGCTAAAGATCCTCACGTCTGCCAGTCTGTCGATCTGATCCTCAATCAACGGGAGTGGATACCGATCCTTCAGAATAATTTTATTTATTTTCCTGTAATCTACGCAAAGACGGGGCGAACCGTCTTTTTTTCTCGCCACTACCACGGGACTAGCATATTTCGATACGCAAGGTTCTACTATCCCTTCATCGATCCACTCTTGAACTTGTTTCTCAACGATAGTTCGCTCAGCTAACGGCAGCCTTGGTGGCTTTGGGTAAATCGGCGTTGGGTCCTTGGGCACTCTACGCATTTGTATACCGGTCGTTTTACGTTTACGTGGTTTATATGACGATACGATTTCATTCAACTCTGTTTGTATTTCTTCGTCAACGGGCGCTTCTACCTGTAGCACCGGATCCGCCTCTACGCTAATTTGAGCCAAAAAGACAGTAGAAGATAGTTTGCGAACAGTAACGCCTGTGGTGTTAATCGTAACCTCCGTAGAGTTTAACATATCATTACCTATTATCATACGCAGATTCGTCGTATTTTTCGGGACTATGTATGCGTTACATGGGAAATTTTCTCCGTCAATATCAACAACAGTTTCGAAGCAACCTAACGTCTCAATTTCATTTTTTCCATAGCCCGTTAAACGTCATCTTGGACCAACCAACCGACGCGATTTAAACATATCATACAAGTCCTCACGAATTATAGTTACCTCACTACCAGTATCTATTAAAGCATCTACCGGGACACTTTCCACGGCTACTTTTTTCATCATTCTACTGGACGATGATATTTCATTCTATTAACATTAGATCGTTCCTTCGATGACTTAACGCCCTCAGCCGCATGACAATCAACCGCAGTGTGCCCGAATTCTTGGCACTTGAAGCATTTCTTACCTCGCGCTCGCTCACTACAGTCTCTAGATAGATGTCCTTTGTTTCCGCAGTTAAAACATCGCCGCTCAGCTTTCGCGTCTTTACTTTCACTACCTTTCGGCGACGTTGTCCTCCTCGGTGAATGTTGTTCTCGTCGACAATGTTGTTCTCTTCGATGGAGACCCTGTCTTCTTAAATCGGCTATCTCCTCAAATAGATTTCACCCTTTCACAGGATTTTTCCCGAATCTCCTCGTACGTTTTCATTCCTTCTTTTAGGTCTTTCAAGTTTTTTGCTCCGTACAGCACGAGTTTGTCACTCGAATCATACTGTATGCCGTTTATTATGTATCGTATAAGAGCTTTGGTTCGATCATGCCTCTAGCCGCAAGCCCCTTCATCGCTAAATAGTATTCCTGTACTGTCTCGTCCTTCTTCAATTTCCGTTTAGTTAACATTTCATGTATTTCAGCGCTGTCTGCCTCAGACGAAAACTCATTCCTTAAAGTACTCTTTAACTTGTCCCGTGTTTTGACGACACCATCGCTTTCCACGAATAGCTTCGCTAGTCTTGTCAGCGATCTTCTTGCGAAAATGATTTTGTGTAACTCGTTCCATCCGAATAAAAGCGCAGTATCCTCGAAGTCACGAAACCATCGTTCAACCGGATAAGAATCACCACCGCTGGAATGTCGGATAGAATCCTCTATGTCTCTGTAATTCATCGCAAAGTTTACACGTTGGTCACAGCGTGCTGGTTCACATTGGCAAGTCTCGGCTACGCTGGCCGTGTCGTGTCTTCCCTCGTTTTCTTCTCCATCTCCATCTTCATCTTCTTCTTCACTCTCATGCGTGTTCACAAGGTTATTTAAGTCTATTAATCCGTAACACAGTCGTTGTACCAAATCTTCCTTAGTTCCTCCGTAATCGAGTCCGAGAATATTGCAGCACGACGTAAGATCTCCGACGCTCAGCCTTCTTCCGTATTCTAATTTCTTTATATATTCTTCAGAGCTATCAGCAAATTTAAAACTTTCGAATGATCTGAGACGCTTCCGATTGAGTCTATCGCCATTTTCCTCGAAGGCGAATTTATGAAGGGCTTTAATGGTTGCGGCCGACGCCGTTTTTATTTTCTGTGCAACTTTCTCAATTTAGGCAAGATTCTCCATCGTGATTTATCTCTGGTAATGAACGTCTTTCCTCGAATGATAAATAAACCCTGTTTCACGGGTCTCGTGTTGTTAGGCAACGTGCTCGCGTATGCGTACAAATTTCGACCGGCAACGTGCTTCGTCGCTTTTTTCTGGAAGCTTCGGTCATTTTCTGTGCCTTCCTCACTTGTTTCGTTTTCTCGAAGCTTCGTCTTTTGCTTCTCTCTCCTTGTCTTTCTTACTTCTTTCGACGTCTTTTTTTCTCTGTCCTCGTCTCACGCGCTTCTTTCGGCTTCTCGCAACGTCGTCTTTTGTTTCTCTGTCTTCGTCTTTCACGCTTCCTTCGGCTTCTCGAAATGCCGTCTTTGTTCTTTCTACGTCTAGAATCGAACACTTTTCCGCATTTGTCCTCTTGTTTCGGAGTCGTCTTATCGAACACTAAACACGTCCATATGTTCGATTTTTCACTTTCGATTCGTCTTATCGAAAATGTACGTCTTCGCGGAGGATACGCACATGGTTTCTCTCTCGGCACTGTTCCGCGTCGTGTGAGAAGTCTCGAATCTCGGCACTGAGCCCCCAAATTTGTAGGTTCCAGGTATTAATTAAATAATTCTAATTAAACTTGGATAAGATATAATTGAAAAAAGTTAAAATACAATTCGACACCCACACACACAGACGCAGTGCTCTTCGAAACACAACGCCGAACCCCTTACAAGCGCGACTGCCAAAAATACGTTTTCCGCCTTTGATGGTCCGGCTACGACTGCCCCATATGAAACAACAGCATCTTCAACCTTCTCTGTTACATGCATCATCGCTCACGCCACACATCACACATTACACTCTAACTTATACGCTTTATTCTTTCGCGAAGTTTCAAATATTCGGTCCCACAGTAACAAATCTTTTTGTTTTGAGTCGCTTTTATGGCATCGCGAGTGTTTCTAACTCGTATGAGTGATCGCGCGATTCTTCTGGCGTTGTGCGTCGACTAAAATATGCAATCACCCCCAGTTCACCATCCACCCTTTGAAACAATATGCCTCCGTAGCCAATAGAACTGGCATCTGTGTGCAATTCAGTTTCTCTATCCGGATTAAATATGATGAGCAAAGGATTCGAAATAAGTTTATCAATAACATACTGACGTGCTTCTTCTTGCTGTTCGCCCCATTGCCACGGTTCATTATATTTCGTTAGTCTAGTTATAGGGGCTGTCTGTACAGCAAATTTGGGAATATATTTGCGAAAATAACTCGCCAAGCCCATGAATTGTCTGACTTATTTTAAGTTAGATGGTTTCGGTGATTGTAGCAACCCTTTAATCTTTTCTTTTCCTTGCCTAATTCCTTCTCCCAATATTTCCCGACCTAAGTAATCAATTGATGGTTCAAAAAATTTATATTTTTCAGGATTTACGTGACGTTATAAGAATATCATCCAGGTATACGAGAGCTATACTTTTTCTTAAATTACCGAGAGCAACGTTTATGGCTCTTTGGAAAACCGCAGGAACATTAGACAACCCAAAAAGTATGTGCAAATACTAATAATGCCCGTCGGGTGTCACAAATGCAGTCTTTTAGGTCGAGTCTTCTGGAACGGGTATCTGATGGAATCCCGCTGTCATATGAAGAGTGGTAAAATATCGTCCCTGACCCAAACGATCAAGGTGATCATCAATTAATGGCAATGGATATCGGTCCCTGACGGTGATTTTAATTAAAGCGCGAAAATCGACGCACAAGCGATCTCTACCGTTTTTCTTTTTTACGAGAATAATCGGACTTGCAAATGGCGATGAACTCTCGCGTATTATACCATCGTTTAATGACTGGGCTATTATCTCTCTTACCTTTGCCGGTTCGGTAATGGACGAACGATATGGATGATAATTCACTACCTTGTCTTCCTGCGTACGAACCTTTAATTCGCCCGTACTCACGCACCGTTCATTGGTCCCATCTGCGATCATGTGTTCATATTTCTTCAACAGCTTCCCAAGATCCTCACGAGCCTCGTCATCTGCAACGTTAGCTGCATAGCAGGATACATCTTTAAGCTCCTCGTTAATCCTGCCTGGATTGGTCACACGGCGTTGAAGTTTGGTGGTTTTGTCTGTATCCGTTAATATTTGCAGATCGGCATGCGCCAGCACATTCTTCCCGAATATTACGTCATAATCTATAGCGGTATCGGGAACAACTAGGAAATCCAGTTCAACGGATACGTAATCTGTCTGAAATATCGTTGTCGTACACCCAACAGTTTCTGCGATGGAATTACATAGTCCTCGAATGCTGGAACGATAAGGATCAATTCTACAATTAGCTTGTCTCGCGACACGTTCTTTTATTAAAGAGCAAGTAGCACCGTTGTGAATTAGAAAAGATTGCACAAGTTTTTCACGTAACAGAATAGGCGTCAATTTGTGATCCACAGAATAGCAAGTGTTAACTTCCGGTTTCTTACTGTTAGTACCGAAATTCTTCCAATTCTGATTGTTTCGCGACGCTCGCTGTTTCGCCCAGCAATTGTATTCTTCGTGTCCACGCTTCGAACAAAACGTACAGGTGACAATCCTTTTAGATGAATCACAATCTACCTCAAATTTACGTTTCTTCGGACAGTCATTTTGCAGATGATTAGGGTCATTGCACACGTAGTAGCGCTTCTTTAGCGTATTCGATCCATACGCTCGACCTCTACGTTTATCCCTACATATATCCTTGTCCTTCTCCTTGTCTTTATCCTTGTCTTTATGTTTGTCCTTTTCCATTTCTTTCTCCGTAGACACCTTTTTATAATCTGCAATTCCTACTAAAAGATCCAACGTCGTACTGTGTTTCGCATTTATCATTGCTTGACGTACATTTGGATCCACAAACGTGCTATTAATTAATTCTATAAGATCCAAAGTAGAGAACGCTATACGTGTTTGATTAAGATAGGTTAATTTCGTGCGTGCATACTCTGCGTACGTGGTCGCCGAATCACTAGTATACTGCAGTGCACGAAGTAATCGTTCATGTAATTTTCTTTCTGACACGAACATAGCGCACAGATCTTCACGAAACTTTGCCACGTGCATGGTTTGGCATCCCATCTCTTGTACCATTGTTTTAGCGGATCCGGTGAGAGCATGCGTAGCAAGACCCAACCGCTGTTCAAGTGTGAGATTTTTTCTCAGTTCCTCAACTTTATCGCGCCGTACTTCCGCGTCCTCGTCCAAATCAGTACCATTAAATTCAGGCACGGCATTTGTAAAAGGATGCGACGTCTAGGCGTCACGGGAACACACGCGGCAACACTGCTTCCCTTAAATTGTAACAACCGACGCACTAGTTGCAGATCTTCCGAACTCGGTTTATCACTGTCACTTTTATTATTCCTTCTTTATTGCTACCAGCTTCTTTGTTTTTAGATTGATCAGTTTCATTTTCAGTATCACCTGCCATTTTTCACGCGGATAACAAGCTCAGATCCCACTTCTGATGCTAGACATATGTTAGATATAAGATATACTTTTGGCGTTACGGCACGAACTATTGAACGATGATCGCACACTGTGAAGTTTCTGGGGTAAGTGTCCCGATTTATGTCGCGGTCCTCTTACCAGGTGCTCGGGACCATCCACTGCGTGGCCAGATCCTTTTGGTTGCGCTCATCGCAATCGTAAACAACACGATGACCTCATTTTCCAGGAACCCTCAATGTCACGGCGGTGCCAGAATTGTGTCGAAGAGATGCGTTTGCTAACATATATAAATTCAATGTGCTACCGTCGTGTCCCTTTTTATCCTGCACGTATAACTTCAATGTAACAGCGTCGTGTCCCTTTTTATCCTGCACGTTCTAATTCAATGTGATAGCGTCGTGTCCCTTTCTGGAGGGACACAAACAAAATTCCAAGCGCGCCACTCTAGTAGCACACGACTACAAGAGCAAGCAACACTTGGAAATCCAACTGTACAACTGGCTTCGTATATATGGCTTTATGCGGAGCCTCGCTTGACTTTCAACAAGAACGTCCAAGCCTATGCCTGAGTCTCAACAGATCGCAGCGTGGTAACTTCTCTACCAAGTAGAACACCCTACCGGATATCCAAGTCGTCTACAGAAGATTCCGAGGCACGACATCAATCTTATAACCAATGATCGACCATTAGAAGCCTCGTCGTCTTAAGGACAATCCCAACATCCAGCAAAGGCAACATACGGCAAATCGGGCTCATTCGATGTCCCGTCCTAATAGGAGAGGACACCTAGTAAGTGTCACATTGTATTGAGCCTACGTATAGGATACGGCCTTAGAGGCGATCAGGCATAATCCCACGGATGGTAGCTTCGCACTACCGCCCACTCGACCGAGTGGGTGAACCAAATGTCCGAACCTGCGGTTCCTCTCCTACTGAGCAGGATAACAATCTCAACGACAATTCATCAGTAGGGTAAAACTAACCTGTCTCACGACGGTCTAAACCCAGCTCAGGTTCCCTGTTGGCGGGTGAACAATCCGACGCTTGGCGAATTCTGCTTCATAATGATAGGAAGAGCCGACATCGAAGGATCCAAAGGCGACGTCGCTATGAACGCTTGGCCGCCACAAGCCAGTTATCCCTGTGGTAACTTTTCTGAAACCTCTTGCTGAAAACTCTTGAAGCCAAAAGGATCGATAGGCCGTGCTTTCGCAGTCTCTATGAATACTGAACATCGAGATCAAGCCAGCTTTTGCCCTTTTGCTCTACGCGAGGTTTCTGTCCTCGCTGAGCTGGCCTTAGGACACCTGCGTTTTTCTTTGACAGATTACCGATCCAGTCAAACTCTCCACCTGGCAGTGTCATCGAATCCGATCACGCGGGAGTTTCAATTGACGATCAGCCGAAGCTTCACATCACTCAATACGTTTGGCTCAAGAATACGTGACAGTCTAGGGAATACCGTCGCATGCGACTCGCCTAATCGAGTAAGTAAAGAAACAATGATAGTAGTGGTATTTCACCGGCGATGTTTCCATCTCCTAATTATGCTACACCTCTCATGTCTCCCTGCAGTGCCAGACTAGAGTCAACTCAAGAGTGTCTTCTTTCCCCGCTAATTTTTCCAAGCCCGTTCCCTTGGCAGTGGTTTCGCTAGAAAGTAGATAGGGACATTAAGTCCAGTAGTTTTACCTCCTGCTCCTGCCTTGCGGCTTATCAAGAAGACCCCAATGGGCGAGGCATTGTGTTACGCCCCATAAACGGGCAAGATCGAAGCATCTATGTACTAAGACCTTGCTACCAGTTCGTCCGTGTTGCAGGCCCTTTCCCCTACTGGTGGAGGCGAGAGCTTTCCTCTCTCCACTGTCTATCCAGGACAGTTCCGGAACAGTATAATGCGCCGTTACAAGCACCGATCCCGAGACCTCTAACCCGAGCGATGGTGCTTACCACGCCACCACGATTCGAGCTAGTAACGTGCGCCGACACAAATGGCTATGCCATCTGCGGACATAGCCCCGGGTGAATCCCAAACGCACTGTCTGTGGTGGGACCTTCGAGGAGGGATGGTAGGGATAGACAATTATGTTGAAAATTCTCTACCAGTGGTCACCCCTGCAGGCTCGGTAAAACTGCTGTTACAGCTGGGGCCGTGGAGTCGCCACGTTCCAGTGCGGTGCACATATTCTTCCGAGGGGGGTGTTAAGGAGCCCATCTAACGCCACCCGCACCCGTGCGGGAAGTAGATAGGGACAGAGGGAGTCTCGTTAATCAATTCATGCGCGTCATTAATTGGATGACGAGGCATTTGGCTACTTTTTTTTTCAAATCATGCCGAGGCATGACATTGCGCCTAATTAGGGTAGGCGTCACCGAGGGAGGAGAAAGGGTCTCACACTCAACCAGCCGTCTATCCGATGCCTGCCCTTGTTGTCCGTGGGTATACCATTGTGGTTCGGCAAAACATTCGAAATCCAGCTAGACCTCCTACAAGTGTTCGGGATGAGATGACCCTAATATCCGACCGTTTGTGGACCGGTTCCTGAGTCGTGGGGCGGGCTTCAAGGCTGTTGTCAGGCTCTTTCGGACATTAATCGACAGCCCACACGACCCAAGAAAGGAGACCGTCGTGTCAATCAGGGTTTGCATCCCATGCGGTGTAGAGGCCATCAAAATCAAGTCGTCCGCGAAAGCGGCCGAATTTATCTTGATTCCATCGATGTTCACACCGATATCATCAGGAAGTTCCCGCAACAGACGATCGATTACCAGGTTAAAAAGGTATGGGGAAAGTGGGTCGCCTTGTTTGACGCCGCACTTAGGATATATAGGGGAGGATACTTAGGGACCAGATTGGATATAGGTACGGCTGCTGGAATAGATATAGGAGAAGTGATCGATCATCTGTTGCGGGAATCCCATTACTGCCATTGATTGGAGCAGCGCCGGATGGGATATGGAATCAAACGCCTTTAACACGTCAATGGAGGCTAAATACAGGGGCCGAAAATGTTTGTGGTGGAACCTCAAGGTAAGGTCGAGAAGAAAAATGTTTTCAGCACATCCGTCGGTTGCTCTAAACCCCTTTGCCTCTTGTCCCAGAGAACTTCAGCGGACCCCCTACGAGCCAGAACTTTATGGAATGCTCTTATAAGCACAGACGATACGGTGGTCGGTCGATAGTCAGAAGGATGTACCGCTTCGTGCTTCTTGGGGATCAAAATTGTCCGGTTGGTAAGTAGTTGGTCGGGGACTTTGCCAAAGGACATGAATAAATTCATTATAGTCGCTAAAACTGTGGGGAACATACGACGGATGGCTGCCCGTTTGATACCTTCCGGCCCTTCTGCAGTCCGTAGACCGGGAAGAGCGCACCGAACTTCAGCCGTCGTTATATAGCGCCACAGGGAAGCAAGTGGATATCTTAGGGGCGTCTGATCCGGCACCACTGATGAATCTCTCGACATAGCCGTTTCCCAATATCTGAAGAGACTATTAGCGTCGGGCGCCCCACCGAGTTTCTGGCTTTCCAGGACTTCCTTGGCACAACGGCAAGGATTTTTGCGCCACTGATGCTGGACATTTGCGTACTCTGCCCTTCTGTCTCTCCTCCTACTATTTGGTAAAGTATTATATATCAGATTAATGTTCCTATTGTCTCTATCATTTCTATTGTACCTATTATTATTTTGAATATGATTGTTTCTACTGTAATTTTCACTATAATTAGGAAACAATTCTGTGATTATCTGGCAAAATTCATAAAAAAAGAAGGTTTCTCGGTTTTTTGTTTAAACTACTACAAATAACAAAATTTCGTTTTTCTAGGGAGGGAGGTACCAGGGAGACATTGCACGCAAAGGAAATGTTCATTCAGGCTCAGCGGACCGTCAGACGATTCCGGAATCGGGGATAAGGGGATCGGTTCATCGTTCTTCTGCTCCGCGTCCTGGACTTTCTTCACAAATTCCGTATGCGCCAATGACTTGCGGTGGGTCTTGGTGGAGTCAGTTTCATGAGGTAAAAATTTTGCTAAGCTCGATATTGATATATTTCACTCCATTTTTTACCAACTCGGTCTCTTTTCTAGCAAGCAGGGAACACTCTTCTTCACTCCATGAGGCTTTAAATTGTTGTGTCCTCGTATTTTCATCGGTCCAATCAGGATGCGCTCGGCGATGATGTACTCCGCGACCGGTTGCACTGGCAAAAGCACGATTACAACCGGTGAATAAGCATGCAAAGTCGAGAACTGGATTTGAATCTGGCATAGACGGCTGGTTTCGACGTGGGCCCCGGGGAGGGTGGTTTGCTAGAGCCGTGTTGCCAGAGGGCACATGACTTTGAGTTTCATCCGAGGCATTACATCGTGTTCTAGGGCCAGCAAATTTCAGTCCAGAGGGGCAGGCAACCCCAAGGGACCGTAGGTTGTCGTGCTCCTGTTTAGCCGTTTTTGTGAATGAACAGTTCTCACACCTTGAGGTTCTCCATACCTGACTTATATGTATGTATAGGCCGGACATGGGTTACCCAAGACGTGCGAGCTCAATCCATTAACAAAAACGTTGTCCGGCGGGACCACGAAGGAGGTAAGAGCACGACAGAATGTGGGAGAGGCTAGGGTCCTAACAAGTGGTCTGTATTGCGCATCATCACACCTGTAACCATGACTCACCCCAGGGAGACCCAGGATAGAGAGACTTTTTTTTTGAAGGTGGGGAAATGCTTTACGCACACCAGACCGATGTTATGTCTGGTAGTGTGGGACTCCGTATATCTACGTTTACCCACTAAAACCCCACCTTTTATTATGCCTGTAAGGCAGGCAGCACCTGTAGAGTTCTCCGAGGTGGTCTCCCCATGCTCATCCAATTCCTGTTCTTGCTCTTCGGAAAGATGTTGTCCGATTGAATCTCCAAAAGCTGCTCAGGCCTCCAATCAGCACTCGGGTTGAAATAATCTTGAGCTCATTCTTCTTGATTATTTCATAAGCTGTCAAGTCTCTGGCTGACGAACTGCTCCATATTCCTTTAAGTGAAAGGGTGATGGAGGTAAATTGGACATTTTGTACATTAAAGTCCTTCTTGATGTTCGCTTCGAGGACTTTGTATTTTTCCGTTTTGAGCGTGTGCGCCATCTCAAGGTCAGCACTATCGCTTACTACCTGGGCATCTAGTAGTAGGGCCGTATTTCCGCGCTTGGCTTAACCAGCTCATACTTGTTGTTCAATGCGCGTTTAATATATGAGACTATCGCGTCATGCCTTTCAATTCTGGCTTTGTGTGTTCTATGACACTGCTGGAGAATATGATTAATTGTCTCAACAGCATTACAGCCAGCTCTACAGTTCCGGTCTTTAATACGTCCCCTGCCCATTCTTGATCTTGTCGGTAGAGCGTTAATGCGTAACTTGATTGCATTGATGTAATCCCTTCCACTAAGCAGGCGATTACCTTCAATAACCCATCGATGTTGTTGGGGTAACTTCTTGGAGTCTTTAAGTCCACTCCCATCGAAAGTTGAGTGTAGTAAGTTGGCCCACCATTTCTTGATCTTACTTGCTGAGTCAAGGGTCTGTCGGTCGTTCGTTAAGCGGCGTATTGTACGCTGTATTTCTTGAGTCATGTAAGGGTCGATTGGTTGGTCTTCCCTTAGCATTCTCTCAAGCCTCAGTTTCCTATGCAATGGCATTAGCCATCGCATTGAGGGTACCGACAGACCTCCGTCCTTAACATCAGCGTGAAAGTACGCGTTGATGGTATCATGCGGAAGGCTGAGCCATTTCCTTACCGCAGCACGAGAAAGCGCATCAATTTTCTTAAGTTTGCTCAGCGTTACATTGCCTAGGGTTAAAAGGTGATATATTCCTGGCAAGACCATTACTCTAAGTGCAAATAGTCTTTGCTGAGGCTTAAGCGGCGCTTTCGTTAACTTCTGTAGCGATACTTTCAGTAAGCTATCAGCGTGGGTTATTGTACGCCCCTCAGGTGTAAACGGGACGCCTAAATACTTCCACTCGTCCTCCCTTTTCAGCGCAGGCATTTTCTTGCCCTGGCAGGTGAATTGGACCTTGCTGTCCACCACCGACTTCTTTAGGTGTGGTACATTTTTAATGGCCACCGTGAATGATTTGGTGGCGTTGATCATAAGGCCACACCTGGCTAGGTAGTCAGCTGTCGTGGTGATCACTTGTTGCAGGCCCATTGGTGTGGTTGCAAAAAACACCAAGTCGTCAGCAAACGCTAACGCATTAAAGTGGGCACTGCCAACCTTAACTCCAATCTCAGGTGGTATGAGATTTAGTAACCTATTTATTATTAGGTTAAATATAATTGGAGATAAGGGATCACCTTGCTTGACTCCGCATGTAGGTTTTATTTCATGCGATTCCCAGCCATTACAAGCCAAGGTGGTCGTACCTCTTTCGTACGTGTCCATGACGTACTCCACCATGGAATCAGGTACACCCTCGCTCACTAGTGCTGTTCTAATAGCGGCGTGGGAGACCGAGTCGAATGCCTTCGAAATGTCCATGGAGGCAATAAAGAGGGGCTTGAAATTTTGCCGGTGGTATCGTAGGACCATATCGAGGCTGAATGTATTTTCGGCACAGCCGTCTTTCGGTACAAAAGCGCTTTGCCTCGGATCAAGCGTTATTGTGTCGGATAGTCTCCTTGCCAAGATCTTATGGAAGGTTCGTGTGACCACCGACTGCACAGTTATGGGTCTGTAGTCCCCTGGCTTCTCTGCATCTTCCTTTTTGGGTATTAAGGTTGTTTTACCTTTCAGGAGATGCTCAGGCAGTTTCCCACATATGAGGAATATGTTAAATATCCTCGTCAAAATATGAATGGGAACTGCTCGGATTTGGCGTGCTGTTATGCCATCTATGCCTGGACTTGTTGACAAAGCTGGAAAGGCTTTGACAACTTCGTCGGGGAGGATCGGATCCCATAGACCGTCCAATTTCTGCTTGGTTTCCTGGACCTGGGGATAGGTGCTCGTCCCATCAGTCATTATCGTGGTCCAAAATTGCGTCATCTCTCTTTTGCCAGGTGTTACGGCAGAGGATTTATTTTTCAAGATGACACGAAGACATCGACAGGGGTTCTTTTTGTATGCCTGTTGTGTCTTCGCGTAGTCGATCCTACGCATTTTTCGCCTCGATAATCCACTTTCTTGCTCTGTATTCAGATTTGGGCGTCTATCCTTAGGTTCGCCGAAGAGTTCCTTCAGATATTGGCCCATCTCTGTCCGAATGGCTTCTGCCTGCCCTTGTGCTACCTTGGCACAAATATGGTCCAGCATGTCCGATCTATATTCCTTGCCTTTCAGAGGGTTCAGTTTTGCGAATAATTCGATTATTCTGAGCCTGAGATCGTCACCTTCCTCCCCTAGCTGTTCTCGGGATTCAGGTTCGTGTCTCTGCTGTTCAATGGCTCGTAGTTCTTCGATGATCTGAAGAACTTTCACCTTATGCCTCTGGTTTCTGCGCTGGCCTTTGATGGCCTCAAGTGAGCGATTCTTAAAGACTCGGGCTAATGCTTGGTTCACGCTCTTGGCACCTTGTACTGTCGCTATAGCTTCCTGTCGCGCAAGGAGAGATAACTCTTCTTCACTCCAGGGAGCTTTCTTGATCGAGATGTTCTTGATCGCTTCTTCGTCATGCCAGTTTTTGTGCATGCGTTGTTCGTGCACTCCCCTGCCTCTGTTTGTTTGGAAGACTTTACCGCAATTTGGAAATCTGCAGGTAACAGTCAGAATGGCATTGGGGTCGGCCACCTCGGGTCGTGTCGGGCCGATTGAGCCTGAGGGCTCATCGGTTTCAGTAAATCCATCAATATCCGAGGCTTTGTTTCTCGTAACAGGGTCGAGAATATACAGTCGAGCGGGCTGGCAACCCAGCAAGACCGGGTTTCGCAGAGGTAGTTCTTAGTTTCCCCCCTCCAAGGAGGGGGTACTCGCGGCGGGAACCATGCGAGGAGGTGACTACTTGCTAACCAGTCTTCTTAAGGACTGATCTCGGATACTAGATGGGCAAGCCGATCCGACACCTCAAGCTTTTTTTTTTTTTTAATACGTTGCCCGCAACAGAAAGGAGTAGCGACATTGCCACCACTCAAGGACAAACACATGGGCGCGGGTACCCAACTATTAACACAATCACAGTCACTTAACCAATCCCTTGCCGTTCATGGACGATCGCGTGAACCACAGTTGTCATTCGGTTCCATCTAGACCAGTTGGTGTGGCTACCTTGAAGCACCCGCGTTGTGATGCTTCGCAGTAAGCCCTTCGACAAACCCATACCAAGAAGCCGTTCTGCTGATTTGGACGACCACACACCTCTCCAAGACGGGCTGGCAACCCGCCGGAACCGAGGAGAGGATTGCTCCTCCCCTAAGCCTTCTGTCTCTCAGCCGGCGTGGAGTGCTTCACCTGCCAAATCCTTGACAGGAGAACCACTCCACGCCGTTGCCCGACTCTCACCACTAGGAGGTGGACAGATAGGCACATGGGAGAGCTCCGCGGGAAGACATGAATGGATGTGTGTGTGTGTGTGTCTTTCCGTCATGACTTCCCTTGGAGGCTCTCCCTTAAGAGAGTCATAGTTACTGCCGCCGTTTACCAGCGCTTATTTGAATTTCTTCACGTTGACATTCAGAGCACTGGGCAGATATCACATTGCGTCAACACCTGTGAGGGCCATCGCAATGCTTTCTTTTAATTAGGCAGTCGCATTCCCCTAGTTCGTGCCAGTTCTGAGTTGAGCGTTGAATGGCGGCCGAAGAGGACTAACATGACGGCCAACCGTCAACGAAAGCCTCACGTCAGGGAAGATCCATGAGAAGCCAAGGCACGTGACCGAGCTCGGATCCCAACCGGATACACTGATCTTTCACCTCGCCCACGCCCGGCACGTCACCAATCTCACTTCCCGACCAAGCCCGACGCACCCCGCTCCTCAGAGCCAATCCTTATTCCGAAGTTACGGATCCAATTTGCCGACTCTCTTACCTACATTAATCTGTCGGCTAAAGGCTCTTCACCTTGGAGACCTGCTGCGGATATGGGTACGAACCGGCGCGAGAACTCCACGTGGCCCTCACCTGGATTTTCAAGGTCCAAGGGGAAGATGCGCACACCGCCGCAACTGCGGTGCTCTTCGCATCCCAAACCCTGTCCCCCTGCTAGAGGTTTCCAGGGAACTCGAACGCTTATACAGAAAAGAAAACTCTTTCCGGATCTCCCGACGGCGTCTCCAGGACATTTTGGGTTACCCCGACGAACTCTCTCACGAGGGCCCGAATTGGATACGTTTCCGCAGCCGGGTTCTGGAATGGGAACCATATCCCCTGTCGCCCGTCGTGTGTCTGTCTTTTTTGAATCGTTCAAAAGTTTTGGTCGATACTCGTCGTATCGTCATCATATCGGCCTTTTGGCTCTTCTCCCAGGAGATGCCAAAAAAAGTTTTTTCTGTTAAAGAAAACACTCTGGTATCGTCATAATGTCATCCTTTAGTTGCTGCACAATGGCAGCAAATAATTTTTTTTCTGTTGTGTATTTGACAATACGGATATATAATATACATAATTTGCCTTGTTACGATTTTTCATTGAAGGAAGACACTCTCTGTTTCGTTATCATGTCAAACTTTTTCTGCTGTACGGCGACAGCAAAAAAAAAACAGAAAAACTTTCAATAGGAAGACACTCCGTATCGTCATCGTGTCAACCTGTTACAACAGATACTCCTCGTGTATCCTCATCATATCAGTTGTCTAGTTCAAAAAAGTTGGTTGCGCTTTAGCACACCGTCATCAACATAGGATTTCTCCTAGGGCTTAGGATCGACTGACTCGTGTGCAACGACTGTTCACACGAAACCCTTCTCCACGTCAATCCTCCAGGATCTCGCTGGAGTATTTGCTACTACTACCAAGATCTGCACCGACGGCGGCTCCAGGCAGGCTCACGCCCAGACACTTCTGCGCACACGGCCGCGACCCTCCTATTCGTCAAGGCTTCATGAGCGGAGCAACAAAAATATTACAGCGACCACCCTCTCTTGCCGGTTGACGGCCGAGTATAGGCGCGACGCTTCAGCGCCATTCGTTTTCAGGGCAGGTTGCTTCGGCAGGTGAGTTGTTACACCTCCTTAGCGGATTCCGACTTCCATGGCCACCGTCCTGCTGCCTTTCATGGTATTCCATAAGCGTCGACTTAGGCGCATTAACTCGGGGTTTAGTTCATCCCACAGCGCCAGTTCTGCTTACCAAAAATGGCCCACTAAGCCCTCTCATCCAAATTCCCTTGGCTTCACCATTCAAGCAAGCCAGAGGTCTCACCCATTTAAAGTTTGAGAATAGGTTAAGGTCGTTTCGGCCCCAAAGCCTCCAATCATTCGCTTGATCAGACGAGACTGGTATATTCAACGGACAGAAGGCCAGCTATCCTGTAGGAAACTGCGGAGTTAACCAGCTACTAGATGGTTCGATTAGTCTTTCGCCCCTATGCCCAGTTCCGACGATAGATTTGCACGTCAGATTCGCTACGGACCTCCATCAGGGTTTCCCTGACTTCGTCCTGACCAGGCATAGTTCACCATTTTTCGGGTCACAACGTGTACGCTCTAGGTGCGCCTCTTCTCGCAATGAGAACGAGATGCCTCGGGAGTTCGAGGCTTCAATTCGGAGACCATCCTCCCTCTGTCGACGCAAGGTCAACGTTCACTTTCATTTCCCCTTTAGGTTTTATTTTCCCAAGGACTCGCGCCCATGTTAGACTAACTGGTCCGTGTTTGAAGACGGGTCCTGAGAGTACCCAAAGCAATAGCGTCGCAAACAAGTAAAGTGCCGGTCAGAGGATGCACGTGAGCCAAAAGGTGGCCAGGCCCGAGGACGGCAAAAAGTCCAATCCCACGGGAAACTGGCCGTGTTGCCACGCACCAATGACGCAATCTAAAAAAATTGCGGCCGAATACTATCTCAAAATACCGCGGGCAGTTGGACAGGGAGACACACCTGAGGTCCTACTAGGGGAGAAGTGCACATCTACGAAACCGGACCGAAGTACCAGACATCGCCCACCACAGCTAAGCCAGCCCGCTGACGATGAATCGCCCCATTCGAACTTTCGGGTTTCTCAGGATTACCCCTGAACGGTTTCACGTACTCTTGAACTCTGTCTTCAATATTCTTTTCAACTTTTCCTCACGGCACTTGTTCGCTATCGGTCTCGTGGTTATATTTAGTTTTAGATGTAGTTTACCACCCACTTAGAGCAGCACTCTCAAGCAACTTGACTCTAAGGAGAGGTTCTCTCGAAACACGTCACAGTCCTACGGGCCTGGCACACTCTGAGGGTAAATGGCCCCATTCACGATGGACTTGGACGCAGTTCGATGTTTCGGGATAATCGAACAATCCTGAACACTACATTTCCCTGCGGCAGAACCGCGGGATTCAGTGCTGGGCTAATTCCTGTTCGTTCGCCGCTACTGAGGTAATCCTTGTTAGTTTATTTTTCTCTGCTTTTTAATATGCTTTAATTTAGCGGGTGATCCCGCCTATTCTGAGGTCGTCAATTCAAAGACTTAAAAAAAATGTCTACGCGCACACAAATTGGGAACAAAAAAACATTTCAACAAACATTATATCTACCACTGTTCAATATCACGAGAAAGTTCCGACCATCCTACGCTCTCATGGATTAGACGGACAGCTCGCGATTCATCTGTTCGATCGGGGCATGTCACTTGCTATTCAAAGAAAAGCTCCTCCCAACAATGTGCGGTGGAAGGTAGTCATTTCAAACGACGTCGGTCCTCTGATGATACTTTTTCAGAGAAGTCCGGTGAAAAAAATTGATAGCGTTCGAACGAGACAAGAGCCCCTCCGTCGACATGCACGAGAGAATGGTAAAATTACATCCCCTAACACCGCCGTGACTTTTGCGAACAAGGGTATGACCACGAATAATGTCGCCTCCCCACAAAGTATGCGCGCACAGAGAAAGGCACGTTCGAGGGAACACGCCTTCGTCGGCAGCACGAGAGAAGTGTAAAATTACATCCCCTAACACCATCGTGACTTTTGCGAACAAGGGTATGACCACGAATAATGTCGCCTCCCCACAAAGTATGCGCGCACAGAGAAAGGCACACATTCGCAGCTAGCCGCCTTCGTAGACAAGCACGAGAGAGTTTGAGCCTTCGAAAACAGGACTTTTGGCCCTATCTGTATACGGCCTTCCTCTATTGACCCGCTTGACGCTCTCAGTCCTATTCTCCAGCCTGAGAGAAGGGCGGAAAAGACGGTCCCACTGTTTATGCCACAATTCTCCACTGTGTAACGCAAAGTCAGGTTACGACTCGTAACGACACTGTCAAAGTATATTCAAGGGGCTGTTCAAAATGACAAGTGCCGCCGTCATGACCGCATCCTGGTTTGCCCTAGGCTACACACAGACTTCCTCGACGAACAACCCCAATGGCTCTTGTTCTGAGGAACTTTCGCTCGTTCAAATTTCTGTGTTGCTCGTATGCGAGGCAAGGGTACAGTTCCATAGTCCCACCTTCGCTACGCGCACGCGAGAAGGGCATGTTCGAGGAAACCCGCTTTCGTCGACAAGCACGAGAAAAGGGTCAAATTACATCACCTAACACCATCGTATTTGCGACAAGGGTACATATATCCTCGAATTGTCGCCTTCACACAACGTACACACGACAAGGGTACGCTAAGAATCCTGCCTTCGTCTTCGCACACGAGCGCAGAAGAGTTGTTCAATATGTTGAACTTGTAAAGCCAAAACGTAGTTGAACATTTCTGGGCCAAGTTTACAGAGCGTGTCTTAACTGTATATTTCACAACACTGATGTGTTGTTTGCTTTCTCTGACGATTTTCGTATCGTCAGTTGATTTGTGTGCGTCACTAAAACGATGACGAACCATTTGCTACATATTTATCGCTTTATCCGCTTTGTAAAATTTGTCTGAGTCAGAGAGCTTTACAGCTATTCAATTTTATGTTTGACGTATTGAAAGGAAGTGTCAAACATTTTGAACGTTGTTCGTTCAATACGTCACTTATTAGTGAACGAGTCATTTTGTATGCTTTATGATTGAGTCATTGTTATGTAAAAACGTTTTGATTGAGTCATAGTTATTATAAAGGTTTTTAATTTTATGTTTGACGTATGTGAAGCCAACAGGTAGTGTCAAACGTTCAGTTAATATATTGCAATGTTTGTTTGCTTGCAATTTGCTGTGGTCTCGTTTCACAAAGTTAATGATACTTCCGCAGCTTCACCTACAGAAACCTTGATACGACTTTTACTTCCCCTAAATGATCAAGTTCGGTCATATTTCCAGCAACATCGGCAATGCCGAAACATAGTCGCGCACCAGTCCGAAGACATCACTAAATCATTCTATCGGTAGTAGTGACGGTCGGTGTGTACAAAGGGCACGGACATAATCAACGCGGGCTTATGACTCGCGCTTACTGGGAATTCCTCCTTCATGGGGAACAATTGCAAGCCCCAATCCCCAGCACGAAGGAGGTTCAACGTATTACCCGGGCCTTTCGGTCAGGGAAGACACGCTGTTCCCTTCAGTGTAGCGCGCGTCCGGCCCAGAACATCTGAGGGCATCACAGACCTCTTGTTGCTCAATCTCATGCGGGTAGAAGCCGCCTGTCCCTCTAAGAAGTTTTGAATGTCGTTTATAGTAGAAACCAGCCGACCGAAGCCGGGGGCCTTCGAGATTTAAAATTTACGACTATTTAGCAGGCTAGAGTATTGGTCGTTATCGGAATTAACCAGATAATCGCTCCATCAACTAAGAACGGCCATGCAACACCACCCATTGCATCTGGAAAGTGCCCTCAATCTGTCAATCCTTCCGGTGTCCGGGCCTGGCGAATCTTCCCGTGTTGAGTAAAATTAAACCCCAGGCTCCACTCCTAGTGATGCCCTTCCGCCAATTCCTTTAAGTTTCAGCTTTGCAACCATACTTCCCCCGGAACCCAAAACCTTTTGTGTCCCGAAAGCTGCCCGCCGAATCATTTGAGGAACTCCGGCCGATCGCTGGCTGGCATCGTTTATGGTTAGAACTAGGGCGGTATCTGATTGTCTCCGAACCTCTAACTTTCGTTCTTGATTAATGAAAACATTTTTGGCAAATTCTTTCGCTTCTGTCCGTCTTGCGACGATCCAAGAATTTCACCTCTAACGTCGCAATACGAATGCCCCCATCTGTTCCTATTAATCATTACCCCGGGCCTCCGAAAACCAACAAAATAGAACCGAGGTACTATTCCATTATTCCCATCACAGAATATTCAGGCGAAAGTAGCCTGCTTTAATCATCTTAATTTGTTCAAGGTAAACGTACCGGCCCCACTCGACACTCAGTCAAGAGCACCGCGATGGGATGTATAGTTGGATAGCCAAGTACAAGACCAGGCTGATGCACTGGTAGGACTTCCCACATCGTGTCAGTAATCACCGAAGGGCAGTGTACCGACAGTGTGGCAAACAAATGCAACTACGAGTTTTTAACCACAACAACTTTAATATACGCTATTGGAGCTGGAATTTCCGCGGCTGCTGGTACCAGACTTGCCCGCCAATGAATCCTTGTTATAAGTTTCAAAGTGAGCTCATTCCGATTACGGGGACTCGAATGAGTCTCGTATCGTTATTTCTCGTCACTACCTCCCTGTCCCGGGAGTGGGTAATTTGCACGCCTGCTGCCTTCCTTGAATGTGGTAGCTGTTTCTCAGGCTCCCTCTCCGGAATCGAACCCCGATTCCCCGTTACACGTTCCAACTATGGTAGGCGCAAAACCTACCGTCGACTGTTGATAAGGCAGATAATTGAAAGATATGTCGCCGGTACAAGACCGTGGAATCAGCGTAGATATTCAGCGTTGCCATTGCAAACGGTGAACGAGTAGCGAACCACCCGCTACCGGTTGATTTTGATGTAATAAAAGCGTTCCTCCCATCTCTGGGAGAAACTTATTTGCATGTATTAGCTCCAGAATTACCACAGTTATCCAAGTAAATTTTGTATGATCCAAGGAACCATAACCGATTTAATGTGCCATTCGCTGTTTCACCTTAATTTGGCGTGGACTAAGACATGCATGGCTTAATCTTTGAGACAAGCATATGACTACTGGCAGGATCAACCAGACCGCTCCATAAAGCTCTATGTCGACGAAGTCGACATCTTTCTCTTAAGACACCTCGCTTACAATATTTCCCTTCTCCTCCTTCTCAATATTTCTATTACTGGAGATATTCTCTCCACCACTTCTCGTGCTTACAGCACCTTTCTTACAACTACCGTTTCCATCACCGGTACACAATTTTTTGAAAGTAAAATTTCGCTTGGTTGCGATCCTTCAATTTAACAAGATGTGTTAAAGAAACACAACTTTACTCCTCCCATCACTTCGTCATGTAACCTTTTGGTTACTTTTAAGATTGGCTCCACGACAGTCTTATAATATGCACAGCTATTCCAGGAGAGACAGGTCAAATGTTATGGCCCTATCATCCAATCTGCACAAGCCATGTGTTACTCCTCCACCACTTCGTCATGTAACCTTTTGGTTACTTTTAAGATTGGCTCCGCGACAATCTTATTTTCGGAATGGTGGGGTAGCTCCCCATTTCCACACCATCCGATTTGGCCATAAATTACTGTATTTTTCCAACTACCCCCATAGAGTTGGTAGGATTTTTGTTTAGTGAGCGCCAGACAATTCTAACAGTCACTATTTATTTGATATTCAGGACGTATCTCGAATATTCATACTTGTGATCTGTAGAACACACTGTCTCATCTCTGCTTCAATATATAACGAATCGTGTTCGTTCAAAAATATATCGCACGGAAGATTGCATTCAAACCGAGAAGCGGGAAGAACGACAAAACTTTCGTAGAGATGATGCTCAGTAGAGTAAATTGACATATATAATAGAAGTACAACCTGGGTTTCCCCATGCTACATAAAATGCAATTCTGTCAGAGACACACCATCGTAGCAATGATGTGTGGATACATATCCGAATCGGGCGGCCGCGCTGTAGGCGCGCCCCGATTTTCCGCGGCTTAGCTTACGGGCGCGGCGCGCATCGGCACGCCCGTCACCTAGGTGTGTGCTCCAACATAGGAATTATAAATTCCTGAAATTTGAACAAGCATTACGATTTTTATGAAATTTTGCACGCGTGTTCGGAACGATTAAAAACACTCTCAGAAAAAATTTCAAAAAAATTTACGGTCTGGAAAAAGAGTTATTAATAATGAATGTTTTTAATAAATAAAAAAGAACGGCTGCTTCGATTTTCTTCAAATTTACACAGTACCTTCCCAATGAATGCAGAATATTTTAGAGCGCTTAAAATCAAAAATCGATACGCCAGAAAAAAGTTAATAACGACCGAAATCCCACGGAATATTCGGACATTAAACAAAATAAAACGAACCATTGTATCTGTTCCAAACTCTGTGGGCTTGTTTGTTTGATTTGCAGACACTATATGCAAAAGTTTGAAAAATATCTAATTACTGGGTCGGGTGTTATTATATGTCAAAGTTTTTTGACAATAACAAATGAACGGTTTATTCTGTATTAAGCCTTAGCAATCACTAACTATCTAAAGGATGTACAATTTTTTGGGTATTTCGAAGTGAACTTTAGGTCCAATAGAAAAAAGTTATTAATTTTTGAATCGGGTACTACGCATAGCGGCGGCCGCTGTACCCTGATACACGGCGCACGCGAGCCCGCGCATGGAAGTTATCTCCCGCGTAATGGTTGTAAAATTACGAAGACAGAAGGAGACATGCTGTCGTTTTCAAATATTTGTAGCTTGTTTATTCATATGATATATACTCTGTGCACAAAGCACAAAAACATCGGACATTAAGACCAGTAGTTTTACCTCCTGCTCCTGCCTTGCTGCTTATCAAGAGGGCCCCCTTGCGCGAGGCATTGTGATACGCCCAATAAACGCGCAACCACGAAGCATCTATGTGCTAAGCCATTGCTACCAGTTCGTCCAGGTTGCAGGCCCCTTCCCCTACTGGTGGAGGCGAGTGCTTTCCTCCCTCTACTGTCTATCCACGACAGTTCCGGAACGGTACAATGCGCCGTTACAACCGTCGAGCCCGAGAGCTCTAACCCGAGCGATAGGGCTTACCACGCCACCACGATTCCAGCCCCTAGCGGGCGCCGACCCAGTGGCTATGCCATGGGCAGACATAGCCCCCGTGGAATTACAGACACTACTGTCTCTGGTGGGACCTTCGAGGAGGGGTGAAAACGAAATCCTCTACCAGTGGTCACTTCTGCAGGCTCGGTAAAACTGGTGTACCAGCTGGGGCCGTGGAGTCGCCACTCTCCAATGCGGGACTTCTATGGTCCCACACCCTTGCGGGAAGTAGATAGGGACATTGAGTCCAGTAGTTTTACTTGGCGCAGAGGTTACCGTGATCAAAAACATCGGACATTATATCCGGTAGTTTTACCTCCTGATCCTGCCTTGCGGCTTATCAAGAGGGCCCCCATGGGCGCGGTATTGGGATACGCCCAATAAGCGCACAAGAGCAAAGCATCAATGTACTTAGCCCTTGCTACCAGTTCGTCCAGGTTGCAGGCCCCTTTCCCTACTGGTGGAGGCGAGAGCTTTCCTCTCTCTACTGTCTATCCAGGACAGTTCCGGAACGGATTAAGCGCCGTTACAACCGCCGAGCCCGAGAGCTCTAACCCGAGCGATAGTGCTTACCACGCCACCACGATTCGAGCTAGTAACGTGCGCCGACACAAATGGCTATGCCTTCTGCGGACATAGCCCCGGGTGAATCCCAAACGCACTGTCTGTGGTGGGACCTTCGAGGAGGGATGGTATGGATAGACAATTATTGTGAAAATCCTCTACCAGTGGTCACCCCTGCAGGCTCCGTAAAACTGGTGTACCAGCTGGGGCCGTGGAGTCGCCACGCTCCAATGCGGGGGATGTATCCTTCCGAGGGGGTGTTAAGGACCCCCTCTAAGGCCACCCGCACCCTTGCGGGAAAAAAAACATCGGACAATAGGAAGGGTAGTTATTAATGGGCAAAGTTTTTTGACAATAACAAATGAACGATTTATTCTATATTAAGCCCTAAGCAATCACCAGCCAGCCAAAGGCTGTACAATTTTTTAATTATTTTGAAGTGAATTTTAGGTCCAATAGATAACAAATGATTAATTTTTTAATCGGGTACTACGCGTAGTGCCGGCCGCTTTACCCTGATACACGGCGTCGTGTGCCTTTGTGGAAGGGAAGAATGTAATGTGCTCGCGTCTTGTCCCTTTATAGGACGCAAAAATTCAATGTGCTTACGTCGTGTTCCTTTATGGAACGCAAAAATTCGATGTGCTAGCGTCGTGTCGCATTTTAAGGTACACATATAAATTCATGTGCTGGCGTCGTGTTCCTTTTTAGGCTGCACGTATAAATTCAATGTGCCAGCGTCGTGTCCCTTTTTAAATTGCACCTATAAATTAAATGCGCCTGCGTCCTCTTCCTTTTGAAGGTACACATATAAATTCAATGTGGCAGTGCCGTGTCCCTTTTCAAGGTACACATAAATTCAATGTGCTAGCGTCGTGTCCCTTTTTATCCTGCACGTATAATTTCAATGTGCCGGCCTCGTGTCCCTTTTTATCCTGCACGTTCTAATTCAATGTGATAGCGTCGTGTCCCTTTCTGAAGGGACACAAAAAAATTTCCAGGCGCGCCTCTCTAGTAGCACACACCTACTAGAGCAAGCAACACTTGGAAATCAAACTATACTACTGGTTTCATACATATGGCTTTATGCGGAGCCTCGCTTAACTTTCAAAACGAATCTCCAAGCCTAGAGCTGAGTCTTAACAGATCGCGTCGTGGTAACTGCTCTACCAAGTACAACACTCCGCCAGGTACCCAAGTCGTCTACAGATGATTCCGAGTCACGACATCGACCTTATAACCAATGATCGACCGTTAGAAACTACGTCGACGTAAGGACAATCCCGACATCAAGCAAAGGCAACATACGGCAAATCGGGCTCATTCGAGGTTCCGTCCTAATACGACGGGACACCTAGTAAGTGTCACATTGTATTGAGCCCATCGACTCTCGAGACTCCTAGAAATATCGTTGCCTCTTTTGATTAGAAGGGATACGGCCTTAGAGGCGTTCAGGCATAATCCCACGGATGGTAGCTTCGCACCACCGGCCGCTCGACCGAGTGTGTGAACCAAATGTCCGAATCTGCGGTTCCTCTCCTACTGAGTAGGATTACTATCACAACGACTTATCATCAGAATTCTGCTTCGCAATGACAGGAAGGGCCGACATCGAAGAATCAAAAATCGACTTCGCTATGAACGCTTGACCGCCACACGCCAGTTATACCTGTGGTAACTTTTCTGACACCGCTTGCTGAAAACTCTCCAAGCCAAAGGTTCGATAGGCCGTGCTTTCGCAGTCTCTATGCATACTGAACATCGAGATCAAGTCAGCTTTTGCCCTTTTGTTTTACTCAAGGTTTCTGTCGTCGCTGAGCTGGCCTTAGGACACCAGCGTTATCCTTTGACAGATGTACTGCCCCAGTCAAACTCCCCGCCTGGCAGTGTCCTCAAATCGGATCACGTGGGAGTTTCAATTGATGATCAGCCGAAGCTTCACATCACTCAATACGTTTGGCTCAAGAATACGTGACAGTCGAGGGAACCCCCAAGCACGCATCCCACCTGACCGAGTAAGCAAAGAAACAATGAAAGTAGTGGTATTTCAAAGGCGATGTTTTCATCTCCCACTTATACTACACCTCTCATCTCTCCTTACAGTGCCAGACTAGAGTCAAGCTCATGAGAGTCTTCTTTCCCCGTTAATTTTTCCAATCCCATTCCCTTGGCAGTGGTTTCGCTTGAAAGTAGATAGGGACAGTCAATGTGAGTGACACCGGGCCGACACCCAGTGCACATGCGACCTCGCCAAGAATGGCATACGCTACAAAACACTATTCCAACTTTCATCATCGCAGCTGCTATCAGCCCTGTCACCAGTACTGCGGTACAGAGGCTTGGAGCCATTCTTACTGCCTGAGCCCACCTTAAATCCACTGCCACCACGATCCCTATTATCGCACAGCGATTCATTCAAATCATCGGGCAAACAACAAGGTCGTGCTGGTCTACACGTTGCGTGCAAATGTTGCCGGGGCCCTCCGGGTTTTCCCCTCATAAGTGGGTACAGCCCGAAGCTGGCCTACCATGTTTCTTTTTAGTCGTGCCTCCGGTCATTGGGATTTCACGCCCTCTCGGGATGTGGCGGACCAAAGGACCACTACCCGTCGTACCACCATTCACTACACATCATTTTCGACAGGCGTGATCCAATGACCACATAAGGGGAGCTCGCCCGCCTGTTTTCTTAGCTCGAGGTGATAGATTCTTGAGAGTACCTGGTGCACTCCCCGTGTTTTAACTGCGTGGAAGCCGACGAAATTCATCGCCGACCTGAAGGGCCCGCCCAGAACGAACTCCATATATTGGCCGCGGTGTCGTCACTCACCGAGGGACAGCGGGATCGCTGGAACAAGCCAGCTTTACCCGTTGGAGCCCCATGTGCGCCAAGTAGATAGGGACAGACTATTATAAGTGACACCGAGCCGACACCCGGCGCACATGCGACCTCGCCAAGAATGGCATACGCAACAAATCTTCCTATCGTCCTTTAGAATGCAGAGCCTAAGCTCTCAGGGAGAAGCACCCCATCCTATCTAGGTGTGGTCGGTTCCCCGGAAATCCAACACCGCCTCTACGAATCCTCCTCGGCGTGGTAAGAATATACCCCACAGTTATGACCTTCTGTTGTAACTGTGGCGGTCGCGAAGCTGGTGGACGCACAGCTCTGTTCCCCGGTTGTAATGCGTAAGCGGGTCCATGGGGAACAGTTGAGCGGTGGATCGGAGGGTCTTTTACATTAACTCAAACTATTAAAATACAACTCATGAGCTCCAACACGTGTGGCAATGGGGAGGTGATACCCCAACGTGGCGCGTCCCCGGGTTGCGGATCGGGGAACGTCCTATTTCAGTGCAATCTAGTTTGCGTGGAAATAGGACAGCCGCGAAATAAGGTGATTGTAAAATCAAACGACTAAACGGCCGCGGACAAAACACAGGTGTGCAGTGTGCGTGGAGTGAATGGTTGGTATGAGTGTGAAACGTATGAATGAGATGCATTCGATTCCATGGTGGATATTCCCAATAGACTAACCAAGGGCGAGAGTAGTAGCTCCCCGACCGGGTGTCAGGTGCATGTCTGTACCGAACCGCTACCTCGCCGCTCCTCCTCTGGATTGCCAAAACGACACACGAACGAACACACGATACTATCGGACCACAGACAGAAATAACTTATCCATGCACAGACCAAATACACAAACTGACACGGACTATAATAGAGTAGACTAACAAGTAGGGAAACATCTTAAAACGTAAATAGAAGCAGACGTAATACAATTGACAATCCAGTATGAGGGGGGGAAGGCAAGTTAAATTCTGGGAAAACCGCTGCCCTGACATGTCTGGAGCCTATGTGGGGGTTGAAGCCATGGTGTGTCGTATGCATGTGTGAGAGGAGCGAAAAGGCCGGTTGCACCTCTATACACTTTTACTGTTGTCAGGGCATGGTGTGGGCAGCAGTCGTCTAGCCTGTAGTGCAGGTGATCCCACTCTCGGATTAGATGGGCAACTTCTGCACAATAGGGGTGACGTTAAAACTTTGGTCACGTCGATGCGGGGGGTTCTCATATGAGAAAACTACCGACGATAAACCCCCTAACATTTTTATAGCTTAACTCTAGTACAGAATAGGGCAGGGCCACCCGATAAGCCGCTTCTCGGCTTTCTGTACCCGTAACTAATAGGGAATTTTTCGGCACGGATAGTACCCCACCTGCGCTCTGGGGTCCCATAGTGGGCGAAGTGTCGTAAGATTATAATACAAAATAATATGGAGAACTCAGGCAAAAACAAAAACTTTAATAATACCCTCCTAGGGAGCTTCTTCTCAGGAAATCTGAGGAGCGGTGACAAAGACCAGGATTTGACCCTGGCATCGTGTAGCTCGAACCTTGTGCCCGGGGGCAATAGTACCCCATTTAAATCGGGAGGCCCTGTGGCTAGGAGCCCACCTACATCTGGGGCACAAGCAAACCTATCGGTGTATTTGACACTGGCAAGGGCACCCTTCGTTTTTGGAAACGCTCCCAATGTGCGCGTGACAACGGGAAGGACCACCAGTGTACATGGAGAACATGGCGAAAGTATCAAGAACCTCAACGTTACCATGGCTGCACACCTTCTTAAGGAGGCAGACGTGTACCAGGTGCTAAATAAAATATTTGTTGAGATTACCTAGCAGATTGACGCGACGAGTGACATAGCCAAACCGGTAAAGAAATTGTTTGGCGATGCAAAAATCATACTGCGTAAAATGGAAGGCAACTTTCGGAAACGGGTCGGAAGTGTCACAAGAAATTGTAAGGACGGTACAGGACTTTGCCTCCTCGCCGGTCAAGCCCAGTATCCCAACTACGGAACAAGGGACCCAGTGCACGCCGCCTGCATCAAACGTAACCACGTCTACAGGACCTACGCGTGCCGCAAAAAAAACGGAAGATCATCTCCCCTACGGTAGAGATGACACCTAAGGCTCCAATTGCAGAAGAGATATCACCCCCTAGCGAAAAACCAGCGCCCAAACCGGAGGAAACCTGGGCTACAGTGGTATCAAAGAAGAAAAAGGGATAAACAAGGCCAGCGACAGAGCAAACAGCAACAACGTCGATGAAACCCAAGTTTCAGCCGAAAAAGCCTGTGCGACCACGCACACAGGCCATTATTATAAAAGGCGAAAAGGACGACAAAGCATATGAGGAAACTTTGAATATGCTGCAAGAAAAGGTCAACCCTTCGGAACTTGGAGCACTTGTCAAAAAGGTGCGGACAACAAGAGCCGGTGATATCCTTATGGAATTCGCTGCGGACTGTAATCCTGAAAACGTCACAAGGGTCAGGAACGCAATCCAGGGAATCGTGGGCACGGAGACACCGGTATACGGAATATCGCGCGTGGTACAGGTCACAATTGCAGGGCTAGACGGTACTGCAACGGTAGAGAAAGTACGTGTGGCAATTATTGCCGAGATCGGCAATGGTAATAATAAAGGGGACCGTATAAAGGTTTTATCCGTGCGTAGCAGTTTCGCCAGAACCAGGACGGCGCTGGTAGAACTGCCAGAAGACGACGGCGAAAAACTGCATGCCAAAGGTAAGCTGCGAGTAGGCTGGGCGGAATGTAAAGTCAGCCTACGTCCAAAAGTTAACAAATGCTACAAGTGCCTAGGTATAGGCCATGTAGCGAAGAATTGCAACAGCGAAGCGAATCGGAACGGGTTGTGCAGACGCTGGTTGCAAGAGGGCCACAAGGCATACGAGTGCAAAAATCCCCCTGTATGCGCTATACGCACTGAGAAAGGCATCAAGGACAACAGGCATATAGCAGGAAATGCAAGGTGCCATGAATTCAAAAAATACGTAGAAAAATGGCAACCATAATCCAAATTAACTTAAATCATTGTAAAGCCGCCCACGACCTCCTACAGCAGTATGCTAAGGAAAACAGGGCGTCTATCGGGATTATCTCAGAACCCTATGGAAGACCAGGTGGGTGGCACATTGACCCCTCAGGTCATGCGGCAATCTGCACCTGGGATTCCCATATCAGAATAGAAAAAATAGATGTTAGTAATAACGGTTTCGTGGCTACAGCAACAAGAGAATATACTCTGCTTAGTTGCTACTTTCCACCCAACGACTGCTGGCAAGATTTTATTAGGCAATTAGAACATCTTGAGACATTCGTAATTAACTTAAAAGGACAAGAGTTGATTGCAGGCGATTTTAATAGCCATAGCCCGGATTGGGGGTGTGGGACTGCTAACGCCAGGGGGTTAGCCCTATCAGAACCATGGCCAGACTTGGCCTAATTGTTGTGAATAAAGGCAACAGTTTCACATTCAGGCGTAGGAACACGGGCTCAATTGTGGACGTTACATTTACCAGCCCGGGCTTGGTCAATCAAGTACAGGAATGGTCGGTACAAGAGTCATATACAGCTAGTGACCATCAGTATATCAAATACACATTAGGGAAAGTAGTAACTAAGCAGAGGTACACGAACAGGGGTAGGATTACTAACGCCCTCGACAAAAATATGTTAACTGCGACCTTTGCGACCAGTGTCGACGCGATTCTCGAAGACCTGGATACATATGGCGTTGAATCTGGTATAAACCATCTGACTCGCACCATGAAGCTCGCATGTAACTACTCAATGAAATCAAGAAGCTGCAAGAGGAAAACACCACAATCTGTCTATTGGTGGTCAGACGAGATCGCGAAAAGACTGCCAAAAAGCAAGAAGAAAGGCACAAAGGCGACACAGACGCGGAAATGCGGAAGAATATGACAAAATCTACAGGGAGGCAAGAAAGAAGTTACGAACGGAGATTAAGAAAGCAAAGGCCAAGGCTTGGGATGATCTTTGCATGGAAGTCGAGGAGGATCCCTGAGGGAAGCCGTACAAAATAGTTATGGCTAAACTATCCCCCAGGGTAAACCCTATGGAAATACTTACTCCAGCACAAATTGAATCTGCAATAAATACATTGTTTCCTGCTGCGGAAACAAATACCCCACCGAAATGTGCACAACAATAGCGGAAAAAGAAGAAACAGAAGACATAAACTTTCTCCCATCTGATCTAATGAAGGCCATTAGTAAGATCAAAGAAAAGAAAGCTCCAGGTCCGGACAACGTACCGGAAATGGTCCTTAAGATCTTAGTAACTACGTTTCCAGAAAACTTCTTACGTATTTACAATACATGTTTTAGATCTGGAATTTTCCCAGGGGACTGGAAAATACAAAGATTGGTACTAATACCAAAACCCAATAAGGCTCTTGAAGATCCCACAGCGCTTAGGCCTTTGTCCCTCATAAACGGGTCCGCAAAAATATTTGAGCGCCTTTTTGCCGACAAATTGACGGTCTTTACTGAAGGAAAACAAGGATTACATGACAAGCAATTTGGGTTCCGTCCAGGACGTTCAACAGTGGACGCAATTCACCACATGCGTTCCACTGTGGAAAAATACTGGGACACCACGTGGAAAAGAACGAAACACGGCCTATTTGTCACAATAGACGTCAAGAACGAGTTCAATTCAGCGTGCTGGGAACAAATCAACAAAGCTATTGCAGACAAAAAGTAGTTCCTGGCGCTCTTCGAAGGATCATTAATAGTTACCTTCCGGAGCAGTCTATCATATATGCATAACAAAGATCTAGGGACTTTAATTGACAATTGCGAAAGCATCCTAGTTTTAATTGACAACTGGTTAAGTAATAAGGGACTGGCTATTGCCCTGGAGAAACTGGAAATTGTCCCCATATCTAGGAAAGGAATGTTACCCGATATCATAATCAAATTCAGAAACTTTACGAGTCACGCAAAGCCGGTTTTAAAATACTTGGGAGTCCTAATCGACAAGAGGCTGTCCTTTCAGCAGCATATTACGGCAGTAGCCAGAAAAACCACCCAAGCCACGGCTGGTTTACTGAGACTGCTGCCGAACATTAGAGGGGCTACACAGCAAAGAAGGAATCTTTACCTAAATGTAATGCATTCCATGCTGTTGTACGTCTCCCCAATTTGGGCTGAGGCACTCACCCAAAAACAGCTTAAAAGACAGCTTCGTGCGGTACAGAGATTAGGGGCTATAGAACAGTATCCGATATTGCGGCATTTGTTATCTCCGGGGCAATGCCTATAGACTATATAGCGAAACTAAGAGCTAAGGAATACGAAATAAGTTGGAAGGCCAAATACGAACCGTGGAGGGGTCTAGAACGGTTAGTCGAATTGTTGTTTAAAAGTGGCTATCTACACAAACAATTAGAGACAAATATATGGGGGGAGTGGCAAAGTGACTGGGAATCGGACAAACGGGCGTGCTGGACGCGACGATTAATTCCGGATGTTCGTAAGTGGGGGGAACTGGTTAACAAGGGGCTGAGGGTCACAAAGTTTGAAGCAACACAGTTGCTAACACGACACGGGACCTTCCAGTCCTACCTTTTCCAGATTAGTAGAGCAAGCAGCCCGGAGTGTTACTACTGCAGTGAACCTACGGACGATGTCTCCCATACAATATTTAATTGTATCGAATGGGAACATGACAGAGACAGACTCAAGTGTGAGTGCCAGTTTAGTGAACTTAATAATCCAGATCAATTAAGTGAGCTTATACACGGACCACTGGAAAACTGGACAGCCTTCCTGCGCTTCGCCGACGGTGTCTTAAAGCAAAAGGCAGCAGACGAAAATCACAGGCAGGGCTGATGGCTGTAGTATACCGAAAACCAGCAAAAAGTGAGTAGTTTTAAGACGAAATTTGTCTTCTAAACAACTATTTGGACACAAAAATGAACTCTGTTAGCCAAAAGGTTACTGCGGACAAAACAATAAATGGCTTAGAAGTAAACATTCAGGACATACGTAACGGTTTTCGACAGATATAACGCAGGTGTAGCCAGAGAATCTGACCGCCAGCAATAGAAATACTTACATGCGATATCAGACCTGGTACAAATATTTCACAAATTAATAGAACTAAATTGCCTAAACTAATAATAATATAAATTAATAAATAATTAACATATTTTAATATTACTTTAACATTTACGGACGCACATTTTATATAGAAAATTCGAAAGAATACCGCAACCAAATAACATATCGTAACTCAGTCTCTCTATTGCCGGACACGGAACTTAGAAGTCGATAAGAATTTTATTGTATCTTATTATATATCCAATTTAAATTAATTTATTATGTTTATTGTTCACTTGTTCCGTGGTGTTTTTGTTTTTGTTTTGTTTTGTATTCGTAAATTTTCTTTTAATGTATCTAATTATTTATTTATTTATCTACTTTAATTACTTCATGACTGGCTCTTTACACCTGCATTTACACTAACTTATTTATTCATCTATTTATTAATTTATTTCATTACATTTTTCTTTAATTAATTTATTTCCGACATATTTATCTATCTATTTCTAACCTAATTTTAACATAAGAACATGACGAAAACCGTTGTTCGTGTAAAATAAAATCAACCCAGCAAACCACAGGCCAGCACTGTACTGCTGTAGTGGGACATGGGCAGAATATATTAGAAATTTAAAAGGGATTTATTCCTGAACGTGCACGATGATCGTCCACAAAATGGATGCCGAGCTCAATACATACCAAATAATGATACTGCAAGTCCTGCCACGAGGGTCAGGGGGCATTTTTGCATTAAAAATATCATTGTAATAAACTCTCGGGGGTATCCGCGTAATAGAATAACAGGAACGCGAGTAGGTGGCACGACCGCCCAGCCTACCTGTAGGCAGCCAGCCATATGCCGCGGCTGGAATACCGCGCTCCCCTCATTACCAACACTGGTGAAAACTCCACGTGCTACACGTGTTATTGCTCATGGGTGTCTAGAAAAGTGTGTTTTTGACACCTTTCATGAGTGAGTGTACGTATGTATGTTCGTACGACGTGTAGTATGTATGATATAACATGTCATGTATGTATGTTACGACTTCGGTCACGTATGCATGTGACTTAAGTATAAACCAATTTGATTTCGGCTTCTGCATTAATTAACAAAATTTCCCTTTCCCTTCCCCCTTTTTTTTCCTAACCCCAACATACAGCCAAAATCCTTTATCGGTCATTCGACATAATTTCCCTGAATGACCGATTCCCATCAAAATGTTCAATTAATGCCGAAGTCGAAACAAACATGGTCTTCCGCAGTATTACCGCGATGCGATGTCCGTGGATCGATGTGTGATGCTTTTGCACTTATACTCGTTCTACGGCGTCGCATACGCGGAATACTGTGGAATGCATGAGTGAAAACATAAGTTCCCACAGGACAGGGTTCACAAGGTAAAATTATACACGGGCAATATACACGGCAAATATGTATACCTGAGAAGAACAGGACAAAACAACGCTAACTTATCGTCATTTTGGCCTGTCGCGCGATGTATCCATACCGCGATGACCTCAAAACACAAATCATGTGGCTTGAGGCTTCAAACGTAAGAGGCATGTGCGGAGTATTATACTAAGTACTGCGAAGAGCAGGGCAAATTTACGTCAAGAATTTGCCGTAATTCTGTCCTGTCACACGATGTAACCGTACTGCGATGACCCCATGACATGAATTACCCCATGCTTGTGGCATCAAACGTACGTGGCAAGTGTGGAGTATATGAGAAATAGGCTGCAGGAGATACATATGTTATCCCTCAGGTCATGCATTCGACACGAGGCCGATCGGAACATACTGCGTGTCCATGGGAAACTCATAGTTGGGATACGTGGTATGACATTTGATCGACCACGAGTAAGCCTGCGGACATGAGAGTGAGTATATGTAACACCTAAGAGCGATGAGGGAATTTTAGAAGATTTAATTTTCCTCGGGAGTACGCGTACGGCTGTCTGTATCCACATAGGCGCAGCGTCGCGATGTGTGCCCCCCGAGGGATATTACTTTTCGGATTCCCTCATAAGGGCGCACGCGAATGGTGGGGCGGGTGGGGCGCGTAGGTAGTGGTTCGTAAGCACCATGTTGGTGGTAAAAAATCGTCCTCCGCCCAAGGTCACCCAAAATTTTCTCACGTTTTTTATGAGGGAGGGCGAATTCTAAGTTCGCCCAACCCCTTTGTAACACTGTCCTGCGGGTATAACACCCCCCATAGGTAGATGGATCGAAAAAATTCCAGCAAACCCCATGGTTTCCCCATACAATTGGAGTTTATGTGAAAATCATGGGATTTAATGGTCTTAGGTGCTCGATATGCCTCTGAAGGGGTGTACACAGCGTACCAGGAGGTATCTATGCCTTACATGAAGAGAAATCGTACTCAAAAAATCCTCCAAAAACTTTTTGAAAACGGGTCTTCATTTAAGACACTGAACTTTTGGCATGACTGTATTAGGGTAAAGGGTAGTATACGTAGGCGTCTCGGAGGTTTCGAGGGACCCCATATTTCCATGGTGAAAGTCGATTTCCAACGGAACTATGGGGTCTTTCGAAATTTTTGTCTACCCCCGTATACCCCCCCGAGTAGGTGTGATATCGCCTCTGGTAGGAATTGGCGGTATGAGGAATGTGCAAAACACCATGGTTTGCCCATAAAACATGGTTTTTGGGTTAACCATGGGGTTTCCCACTCCACACGCCCCAAAAGCCTCCTAGAGTGCCACACGTATTGCTGTATGTTGTGGTTGTGCATATCGTGAGATGTATGCATGAGTATATGTTTTATATGGTGTATGAGTGTTTCCGCATACCGTGTACAAGGGTTAGTTTTCACCTGTAAGGAAAACGGAGGCGGCCTACATGTAATTTGCGAAACGAGAACGCACTGGTTATGTTCAGAGATAAACGTAGAACTCTACGTTTATCGACCGAACTAACCTAAAACATTTCGTTAAACTATACTAAAATCATTTCTGAGTCATGAACTCAATCAAGGGTATTTGCATAACATTCATATTGGCATTACATAACGCACAGTGTTCGGTTTCATTCATTTTCTTTTAGTCATTTCCAGTCATATACAATCATCATTCATACATCGTTATATGACTCTCATATACGTTCTCGCAGCTGCAAATATACGTAGGCTAGGGCCGAGGTCTCATGTGATTGCGGCATATGGGATCTCGACCCATTCGGCGTGGTAAGAATATACCCCACAGTTATGACCTTCTGTTGTAACTGTGGCGGTCGCGAAACTGGTGGAGGCACAGTTCTGTTCCGCGGTTGTAATGCGTAAGCGGGTCCATGGGGAACAGGTGAGCGGTGGATCGGAAGGTTTAAAAAAAAAAAGCCTCTACGAATTCTCCAGTGCAACAACGCCACATGATAATGTCATCACAGTGATCAGAGCCGTACTAACGCGCGTGAAGTCCCCGCTCATTATGAGGACCTGTCCCGAAGCCAAGCTTCCGACAGCACATTTTGGATAACGCTAACGGTCATTGGGATTTCACCCGTTGGAGCTGTCGGCAGTGGATCCGTTTTAGACTCCTGCCTGCAGTACCATCGTTCTCTTAACACCACGTTCGATAGGTGCGACACTTTGGCCTGCCTAAGGGATGGACATCCGCCTGTTTTCTTTAATCAAGGTGTTGGACTTGACAGGGTTCATGGCGCACCCCGCTCTGAAGATGCTGTTGGGCCGACGAGGCAGATAGGAACTACTAACTTCGTACTGGCTATGAGCGGTGCCGTAACTCACCGGGGCTGACCTGGGATCGCTGGAACAAGCCAGCTTTAGCCAGCAGTTCCCTGCCTGCTGCAAGCACATAGGGGCAGACGGAATCTCGTTAATCCATTCATGCGCGTCATTAATTGGATGACGAGGCATTTGACAAAAAAATTTATCTTTATTATGTTAGGTACATCGATCGGATTCGACTTAACTACATACTTTTAACATATGTACAGAAGGAGTCCTACGAGTTCCTAACCTAACTACGATATATTGCGCCTGAGATGGCAGGCGGTACCGGGGGGGGTGGTTGTCGTCTAAGTCCTTATCCAACTCCGTTCCTTGTAATTTGTGCCGTTGCGGGATGGATGTCCGTCCTCTTGTTGAATGCCCAGAATGCTGTGAGTCCTCCAATTAGTACCCTTGTGGAGATGAGCTTCAGGTCTTTCTTGTGGATGACACCGAGACTGGTAAGTTCCGCCGCAAATTCGTGGCCCCATGTTCCTCTACAGGAGAGAGTTGCCGACGTCGTAACGATGGTGGTGACCCTGTGTTGCTGTTTGGGGTCTGTGGGTATTGCCTGATATTGAGATCGGCCTCTCCACTAAACACTTGGGCGTCGACGACAATTGCCGTTAGTTCCATGACGCCTGACAGGTCCGGCTTTCTAAGTCCCTCAGGTATTCTGAACTTAGGCTCCAGTGTGGTTTCGTAGCCGCATCTCTATAATCCCCGTGCGATGAACGATACTACAGCGTCATGACGCTTGATGTTCCGTCCATGTGTCCGGTGGCATTGCTGGATCACGTGGTTGAGGGTTTCATGACGTTGGCATCCACCTCGGCAACTTCTGTCTCCTGCTCTACCTCGCGACGTTCTGGACTTGGTGGGAAGTGCTCCTATCCTGAGCCGGTTGCAGTTTATATAGTCTCTTCCTGACAGGAGGCGGCTGCCGTCTGCGACCCATTGATGTTGTTGGGGCGTTTTCCCGGACTCCTTGAGAGCGGCGCCTTCATTGTGGAGGTACAATTTAGACGCCCATCTCTCGTTCATGTCCTTTGTCGTGGTGATCCGGATGCCGTGGTCCACCAATCTTCTCTCGGTTTTGCCAATTTCCTCTGTCAGGAAGGAGTCTGCAACTTGTCCAGTTCCCGCGTAAGTTCCACGCAGCCTGTCCAACCGGTTCTTGCGTTGGAGGGGTGCTGTCCACCGAAGGGACGGTATTCCTAGTCCTCCATTGGCTACGTCTGTATGGAAGTACGCTGTTGGGACGTCGTTCGGGAGGTTGAGCCATTTCCTTGTCGTGGTCCTAATCAGTATGTTCGTTTTCCTCGGACGGACCATGGTAACATTTCCCAGCGATAATTGGTAGAATGGTCGCGGGATGATGTCATATGTGAAGGCGAAGAACCTTTGTGGCGGTTTTAATGGAGCTACGTTGAGTTTTTGAAGATCGTTGTCGATGATGTCTCGCGGCTTTATTTTACTGATGCCGTTGGATGTGAATTTTATGCCAAGATAGGTCCATTCCCTCGAAGGTGTTAATGCGGGTAGTTTGTTTTCTTGACATTTGAATGTGATTTTGTCATCGACGATGGTCTTCTTCTGCTTCGCTAGGCCTACTATTCCCAATGTGTGGCTCTTGTTGGAGTTTATTTCCATGCCACATTTCTGGAAATAATCGGTGGTGTGGTCGATTAATTGTTGTAGGCCTTTGGGTGTTGCGGCGAAGAGCAGCAGATCGTCGGCGAAGGCAGCTCCATTTATTGTTCTACCACCGATTTGAGCACCTATGTCCTTGGCAGGGACTTCAGGAGGACGTTCGTCACCAGGTTGAAAATTGGTGGTGAAAGTGGATCTCCTTGTTTCACACCTCTTGCCGGGTGTATCGGTTTTGAGATCCACGTGTCTCCTTGTAGGACCGTTGTTGATTTCCTATATGCCTCCATGATGTACTCAATCATCGGTGGTGGAACTCCGCTCGTTGTTAGTGTCGATCGGATGGCGTTGTGAGATACTGCGTCGAAGGCTTTACTGACGTCTAACGCGGCAACGTAGACGGATTTGTGCTTCTTCCGGTGGTATCGCAGTATGGTATCTAGTATAAAGGTGTTATCCGCACATCCGTCGGTGCTCCAGAAGGCTCTTTGCCTTTCATCTAGGTCCATTCGGACCGTGAGTCTTCTGGCCAGGATCTTGTGGAGACATCTGACAAGGACCGATGGAATCGTGATGGGTCTGAAGTCGCCCGGTAAAGTGGAGTCCTTCTTCTTCGGGATGAACACTGTTCTTGAACGGTATAGGTATTCTGGTAGCCTTCGGCACCACGAGATGATGTTGAATATCCGGAAGGTTATTTCGTGCCGATATTCCATCAGGTCCTGCGGTTGTGAATGTTGATGGCATCGCATTCTTGATGTCGGTAAGGCTAATTGGTGCCCATATACCGTCCATGTGTTCTGGTGGCGGATTGGGTTGCGGTGCAATGTTGGTGGTGTCCGTCATTATTTGAGTCCAGAAGGGCTCCATTAAGTTCTGTTCCGGTTGGTGGGCGTCCTTCAGATCCGTCAGTATCCTAGATATGCACGTCTGCCTGTTTTTTTTCCATAGATTCTGGGTAGTCGCATATTCCATTTTCCTCAGCATCCTCTTTGTTTTCGGTGTCGGTGGTGGTTTTTGGATGCGAGGTGCCGCCTGTGTCGATCTTGGGTAGACGTCCTGGAGGTACAAAGTGAGCTTTTCCATGGTTGTTTGACGTCCATCGATGTCTGCTCTTTCGCAGATTTCTTGAAGGCGGTGAGCTTGGAATTCTCTTGTGCGAATTGGTTCCAGAGTCTTCAGGAAGTCCAGGAAGATGTCGGATTCCGGTGCGAGCGAAACTTGTGCAGGTGGAGGAGGCTGGCAGTCCGAATCGCGAGCCTCTCCCTGGACTATGGGGTCCGTTACCAGGCGGACTACAAGGTCCTTATGCGTTGTTTTCCTCCTCTGGCCTTTGATGGATTCCAGGGTCCGGTCGGGGAAGCTCTTCTGCAGTTCGATGTTTATGAACTTGATCCCCTGGATGGTTAATTGGGCTTCCCTTCTGGCCAGTAGGGCGGATTCCTCTGTAGTCCACCTGGTTTTTGGTCCCGTTGTTGAATGGTTCGCGTCATACCAGTCTCGGTGCATCCTCTGTGTGTGTACTCCACGTCCGGTGTTGTTGAGGAAACTCCTGTTGTATCCTGGGTAAAGGCACTTGAACATATATGGTTGGGGCTCAGACGACGAAGGTAGGTTTGGTGCGCCGTGGCCAGTGGAACCGACGCGTTTATCATCCGATGCATGCCTTCGTGGTCTTGCGCCAACCTAGTGCCGGGCTGAAGGGGCTGGCAACCCCAGCAGCCCGTATTTCGCCGGCCACCCCCTTTTATCCTAGTCCCGTCAGTGGGGGTAGGACGGCGAGCACCCGTGAGGGCGGGGTGGTCGACTTGGGAGTCATTCCAATAATACCGGGAAAATCCCGATATTATCAAAAGTGTCTCTCCTGAGGCCTAGCAGTTCGGCAATGATCCGTAATGTTGTGAAAACACGCTCACATTTGGCCGTACCGGGATTCGAACAGCGGTCCTACACGTTTCGAAGCCATCGCCTTATCCACTAGGCCACTGGCTTGCTTCCCTGACCGACGCAAGCGTCGGACAACCGTCAGGTTCCAAAAATCAGTTTAATATTCTGACTTCCCGATGGGAAGTATATCAGATATTAAGTTGATAAGAACAGATATTAGGTGTACAACTTTGCTTCCGCCGTTTTGCAATAGATGGCTGTAGCGGTAAGTGGTAGTCGAAATAAATAGATCGTAGATGTCATACAATAAGCTTAGGCATTTGTAAACATAACGCCATCGAAATATTAGTCGATTTGTGTCTGCATCATAAAGTCATTCTCGATTAAACATGTCAGCTTACGAGCCAAATTCTCGTCATTTGCGGGAGGTTTTAATTTTCTGCTTTAATATGAAGAAATCTGCGGCTGAGGCTCATCGAATGCTCTCAAATACCTATGGTGAGGCCGCTATTAGTGAAAGAACGTGCCGAGAGTGGTTTCAACGCTTCATGAACGGTGATTTTGACGTCGAAGACCGGCAAGGCGGTGGAAGAGAGAAGGTTTTCGAAGATGCAGAATTGGAGGCATTACTTGATCAAGACTCGTGTCAAACGCAACAAGAATTGGCAGTATCATTGGGAGTGACGCAACAAGCCATTTCAAAACGCCTGAAAATCATGGGAATGATTCAGAAACAAGGAAATTGGGTGCCGTACGAGTTGAAGCCGAGAGATGTTGAACGGCGTTTGTTTGCTTGTGAACAGCTGCTTGCAAGGCAAAGACGGAAAGGATTTCTGTATCGCATTGTGACTGGGGACGAAAAATGGGTTCATTACGATAATCCCAAGCGCAGAAAATCATGGGGATATCCCGGCCATGCTTCCACGTCGACGGCCAAACCGAATATTCACGGTTCCAAGGTCATGCTCTGTATTTGGTGGGACCATCTCGGCGTAGTGCATTATGAGTTGTTAAAACCGACTGAAACAATCACAGGCGATCGTTATCGAACGCAATTAATGCGTTTGAGCCGAGCATTAAAAGACAAACGGCCGCAATACAACGAGAGACATGATAAAGTGATTTTACAGCACGACAATGCTCGACCCCATGTTGCGAAAGTGGTCAAGACATACTTGGAAACGTTGAAATGGGAAGTCCTACCCCACCCGCCGTATTCTCCAGACGTTGCTCCCTCGGACTATCACTTGTTTCGATCAATGGCACACGGCCTGGCTGACCAGCACTTCCGGTCTTATGAAGAAGTAAAAAATTGGATCGATTCGTGGATCGCTTCAAGAGATGACCAGTTTTTTCAACGCGGGATTCGTACGCTGCCCGAAAGATGGGAGAAAGTAGTGGCCAGCGATGGACAATACTTTGAATCATAAACGTATAACCAGTTTTTTACAATAAAGCCTCGAATTTCGGAAAAAAACGGCGGAAGCAAAGTTGTACACCTAATAAAAAGGCGTTTATTCACAAATCATTATCCCCTGGGTTACATACCATTCCCAGGGGTAAAATTTACAGGTTCGACATTAAGTCGGTAAATACTTTTTGAATGTCGGGCCTTTTGTCGCATGCCGCGAGATTTAAACGATGGCGCATAGCGCCTTTATTCTCGTACATCAATTTATGTGATTTACTGGCATTATTAGCCTTACAATAATATTTTAAAATAAATTTAATATATATATATTTGGGGCCAATGGCGGTCCCAAGTCTGGAAACGGATTTTTTTGAGTTACAGTACTTATTTGGAGCCATCATTGGCCCCATGGATGTCATCGCTATTTATATTGTGTTTCAGTACATATTTTGGAGTTTAAAGCGCGGCAGTCCGGGGGGAGGGAGGCTCGCTCTTTATAATGAATGAAGCTCCGTCCAGGCGCATTGCTGTTATTTTTATTATAATCGTAATATTTTACAGCGGAGACGTGTTCGATATAAATGTCACGACTCCATACTTATTAGAAACATTTAGAAGCTTTAATGTCGCCTCACCGGCCAGATCCCAAGAGCCGAGTGCGCCGACACCGAACGCCGCAACCGCCACCCTGTATCCGCGACCGTGCAGGGTGTCGGCCAGGGGGGTATATTTTTAATTTTTCGCCGCCTGGCCTCCTCCAACGCTGAATAAATGTTTTCGAACGGCCCGGTCATGTCTACAGTGGTGACTGTGCGGTTTGCTTCGTCGCGGATAACGATGTCCGTCGATCGTCGATGTCACGGATCGTCGTGACGTCGCTGGATAGCCGCCGCATGCGGCCCGCAGTGACAAATAACGTGGGGAAGGGATTGCAAACCTCCCCCGCATCGCCGGCAACGCTTGTCACCGTCACCCCAGCGTCTCGCCCCGTTAAGTGGGAGAACATCCAGGCGTGCTCAGTGAACGAAACGCCAATCAGCAAAACGGGTGAAGCTGCCGCCGGGCATAAAATAATTTGAAACATTAGAGCGCCACGACGCTTGGAACACCTCCCCCTGGTCAGGGTTTTTGACCAATTTTTGGTGGTAGAATTCTATCACTGCGGTTCGCAGGCGGCGGTGACCAGATTTCGAGTGTCAGGCCCGATAATCGTCACGCGGTCGAGTGAGCTTCTTGCTGTTACAACCAGCTCCTTTCTCGCTTCCGAGAAAAGCCACTCCACGCTGAATTTATAGCGTGACCTTCGTGTTGCGTTCCTCGCCCTCGACCATAGCGATGAGATGCCGCCCCCATCCCTGGCGAAATCACTTTCTAGCGAACCAGAAAGGTATTGCGCCAGGTCAGCATCACCTACGCCTCGTCACAATTTCTTGGATGCCGCTGCTTTCAGCGACGACCAGGCCTACTCCTTAACCGCCGCATCATCCGTCGTTAAAGGACGAAACGCAAGTGCAATGGTAAGGATGTCGGCTAGGTCCGCCAGCGGAAGTAGTCCACATCCATCCCTCTTGGGGGGGAGGTAAACAAACTTCGCGCTGCCACGCTGGGGAAGGTTCGTCCAAGATTTGGCCATTCGATAAACTGTAGTGTCAGCTGTTTTGAGAGCGACTTTCGCAACGCGTGTAGCCCTTAGCAAGAAGTAGAAATGGGGCAACACAAATGTTGCCACCGTTTCGGCCTTCTGCCAGGGTGCGAGGAGCGAGGACTCGGCAGCACGAATGTCGTTAACAAGTTCTTCGATCTTGGCGTATGGAGTGGCGTTTACGTGTGAGCGGATTGGAACACCAAGATGCTCATAACACTCACCGTCCGCTGGCGCTCTCATCTCAACTCCATGGAGGCTGAAACGAGTGGGAATAGCGCCGCGAGTGCCCTTGCAATGCAAACTGGCGCACTTCGCGGGGTTGAACTTGAGTCCAATCCCACTCGTCGCTGCCTAAACTGGCTCAAGCAATTTTTGCACTGCTCCGACGGAGTCGGATACCAGAGCGAAGTCGTCTGCGTAGGCTAATACAGTTACCCGATGGCCCCGCAGCGAATAACCGGCACCAGAGTCCAAAGCGGTCCTTATGACCGAATCTAGTGCCAGGCTAAACGATACGGAACTTATCGGGCATCCCTGCTTTACCCCCGGGTTTATATCAATTTTCGGCGTCAAGCCGACGGAAGTACGAATCCGAGTGGAGGTGTTAGTGTACATGGATTCGAAGATGTTACGAACCAGGATGGGTACACCTGCAGCTTCCAAGGCGTTGCGTATGGTGGCATGGGGAATCGAAACAAACGCGTTGGAAAGATCCAGCCAAGCCAGCACAGTTTGACGTCAGCTCCTCCGAGCGTCAAGAATGACTTCCTGCAGGAGGAAGTTGTGTTCGCAGCAACCTTCCCACGGCAGGAAGCCTTCCTGTGCTCTGCTCAGCCTTTTGTTTGAGACCGACCAGCTAAGCAACCAGCCAGCCATGACCGGGGCAAACGGTTTTGGCGTTTTTTCGCCAAGAGCCAATGGACGCCATTTCGACAGGTCGTCCCGATCGCCTTTTTTATGGATGAGTACGGTGGTCGACTCTTTCCAACAGCTCGGGTTGTACTCCAAACCCAAGCATGCGTTGAAGAGAGCTGTGAGCAAATGACACTCCGGATCGCTCTTACGCAGGTCATCGTAAGATGAACCGTCCGGTACAGGAGAAGATTTTATCATTGTCTGGAGCCCTTGGCTTGCCTCACTCCCTCTGAAAGGGAGAACAAGAACGTCATTGCTCGATCTTGTAGAAGTTTCAAGGGCAGATGGAGTGCCGCCTGTTGCACTCGACTCCGAAACAGCGTACAATACCTTAAAGTGCGCCGTGGTCGTTTCCGCAGGCACTTCACAGTGGTGCGGCCGTCCACGGAGCACTTCTTGGACTGCACGCTGTCGGTTTGAGGGGAACATGCTTTGAAGCCTAGTGGTTTCTTCCACCTGATCGCGAGATGAAGGAGGTCTGTTTGTCGGACCACCGCTTCTATATGAAATATTATTGTTATTATTACAATTGTTGTTATTAGTGGTGCTGCGATCGGTATTCGCCCTCGACCGGAAATCCACTGGCCAGCGACCATAACCGCCCGTGTCGCTCCTCGCGGCCAACGTCTGTCCCCGAGGCTCACTGAAGAAGGCTGTCAACAAGGTGGCAACCTCCTCCAACACCTCGTAGCACGCCGTTGACTCCGCCGCGCCAATCAACCGATCCTTAGCCGCAACAGGACTGCCAATTTATGCAGCAGTCCGTTGACGATGGGAAAGTTGATCGGCACGACGAGGAGAATGATGCGCAAAACCGGCGGACTGTCGCGAGTTGCCGGCCGAAACTCTGGCGCTCGTCGGAACAGTCGTCCGCCCTGTGGCTCCAGGTGACCTTAAAGGAATAGGGTTAGTGGCCGGTTGGGGTAAATAATTGTCGAGATTGTCGGAAAGTGTTTCAAAACCATTGTGGAATGGAACTATTTCGGGAGAAGATATGGGATGCGATGCCCCCACGTCGGAATCACGAATCCGACGGGCTTGACAGGTTTCGCGTCCTACCCTCGTTATAATAACGCGCCAACCCCGCGAGTAAGACGCCTGACCTCTTCACTCACCTGTCGAACTCGCCTCCGGTTGGCCGGAGACGGAGCAGACTGGCGTCGTCCTCTCCGCTGTTGGTGACGAGGAGGCGTCCGACCTCCGTCGCAGGTCCCTCGCTGCTTGGGAGGAGAGGCGTCGTCTTCTTCGGGGGGGGGGGCGTTGCAACGAGGGACGACGCGGTTTGGTGTTCTTTCTTCTTTGCGGCTGATCTCGGTGGACTTCTTATTGACGGTGGTGACGAGGACGACGAAGATGAAGGTGGTTGTCCGCGGGGCTTTTTTCTGATCGTCATCGCCGTCTGCCACGGGGAGCTGCATCTCTCGACGGCTGGGGACGATTCTGTCGGGGACGGCATCCTTTCCGGTGTTGTTGCTAGGGGTGAAGCCGATGTTAATCCCGCCACTGGGACGACGGCAACGATGGGGGTGCACAGTTGGTCCAGATGTAGGTTGTGAGGGAGTTGCGATTTTCTGCGTACCGCTCTGTTCCCTCAGAGACATCCGTGGGCTCCCCGCCGTCGTCGTGGTTGTCGTTGCCGTCGTCAACGTCGCCACGTGGATAAAGGAGGGAGGCGAAGGCCCGCCTGGGGCAGATGACTCCTCCGAAATGGCCGTTAGGGTGGTGAATCGGCCTCGGTTGTACCCCGATTGGGGGGCTACGGCAGCAGCCTCTCACCTCCGTAGGTGGCAAGGATGTTGCGGGGGCCGCTGACCGCAGACCCCTGCGCGCCGCCGTGTCAACCTCTCTCGTGGCGTACGTTTGCGTCGCACCTGCAGTGACGGCGGCGGCGCAATTGTGCCCGGCGGCCGACCCCTTCCCCGCTTGGACCCTGAGATGGCAGCGGAAGATGCAAGCGGACGCGTGGCGGGTCCGGCAGATATAGGTGGTGATGATGTTTTATTTGCTGCAACAATGCCGCCCCCCGATCGCCGTAGCGCTGGACCAGCAGCCGCTAGTGAAGATCGGGATGATGATGTTGATGGTGGAGTCCTTGCCTTCGTTTCTGCCTCTCCTCCGCGCGGGACGACCTCCTAGTGGCGGTGGATATAGTAGTTGCGGTAGTCGTAGCAGTTGTGGTCGTCGCCGCCGACGTTGTAGTGGCCTGCCTGACCTGCAACCAGTTCTGAGGGGCCAGATCGGAGGTCGTGGTTGTCTCGAATTTCCGCGAAAGAATTGGAGCGGGCCACCGTCGGCTTGTATCCCCCGACCCCCGAGGAATACTCGGCGTGGTAGTACGAGTCAACCTCGGACACGCTGCACCGACCACACGTCCAACAGATGTAACGTTTGCGTGTTTTGCGGCGTGGTGCGCCTTAACGAGTTTTAGTGGGTACTTACCAGTACCCGTATAGGCGCACACGCCGCATTTATAAACAACCGTGTGGCCGGTGTGATGCTTCTTGGCATGTTTCATAAGGTCCGAGAGTGCCTCGTACCTCCCCCGTACCCTACCCGGCAGATCCGCCAGGTAGCATACAGGGCAGTAAAATGCCGCCGGAAACGGATATTCAAATACCAAGTCAATGTGCTCGGCCATCCTGATGTTGCGTCGGGGAGTGTGAATAAATAAATTAATTAATTATAGAGGAATAGTGAATAAGGAATAAAAACTAATGGGGTGCATAGAGCCCGGTCAATTAATAACAATTATGCGTGTATAGTGCCCAAGTCAGGAACGATAAGGTCGGGAAAAAGGAGGAACCTCAAGGAGGCAGTTAAAAAGTTTTGAAGTGATGGAAGGATGGAAGAGGAGGAGCGAATAAATAAGAGTATTAAAATTAAGATAAGGTGAAGGCAAGTTAAAATGAGAATAAAACAAAATAAAAGTGAAATAAAATAAATTAAATTGAGGTTGATTAAGTTAAAATGTTAAAAAAAGAGAAAAGAAAAATTAAACCATAGGAAAGTAAAGAAAAGGGTAAATTAATTGTTCACAATGTGTCGTCAGTTTCCCTAAATTAATAAATTGAAGAGTGTGAGGCTAGTCATCGTGTTAAAATCACAGTAAATAAACATAGAGAAGTAAGAAATAAAAAACTAAAATAGATATATAAATAAAAAATAAAAATACAAAAAGGAATAGAAATAAAAATAAGAATAAAAGTATTAACGAGAAGACACCCACAAAACAAAACAAATCAAATAATTAAATAAATAAATTGTCAAGTAATAAATTAACAATCTGACGGCATCAAAGTAGTTAACAAATAAACTTTTATATATTCAATAAAATCTGGTAGGACCGCCTACCGCGATGCTAAACGGCGGAGCAACAACGTGAGAAGAAGAACTAAAGAGGAAGAGGGATGATAGCGCAGCGGGTTGAGAGGCATTAAGTCCAGTAGTTTTACCTCCTGCTTCTGCCTTGCCGCTTATCACGAGGGATCCCATGGGCGAGGCATTGGGATACGCCCAATAAACGCTCAAGGTCAAAGCATCTATGTACTACGACCTTGCTACCAGTTCGTCCGGGTTGCAGGCCCCTTCCCCTAATGGTGTACGCGAGAGCTTTCCTCTCTCTACTGTCTATCCAGGACAGTTCCGGAACAGTACAATGCGCCGTTACAACCGCCGAGCCCGAGAGCTCTATCCCGAGCGATAGGGCTTACCACGCCACCACAATTGCAGCTCTTAAGGGGCGCCAACCGAAATGGCTATGCCATGGACGGACATAGCCCCCATGGAATCCCAGACGCACTGTCTCTGTTGGGACCTTCGTGGAGGAATGGTAGGGGTAGACAATTATTTTGAAAATCCTCTACCAGTGGTCATCCATGCAAGCTCGGTAAAACTGGTGTACCAGCTGGGACCGTGGAGTCGCAACGCTCCACTGCGGGGGATGTACACTTCCGTGGGGAGTGTTAAGGAGCCTCACACTAAGGCCACACGCCCCCTTGCAGGACGGGTTGAGAGACAGCGGGTGATAGAGTGAGACAGCGTAAGAGTGAGAGGGAAAGCGATAGTCGGCCTCACCGCTGCCGAATACGGTGGAGCGCGGGGCGCGGCGGGAGGGGAGCGTGGAACAGCTGTTTGCACGCTGTACTGACGTCTCAACACAGCGGCCGCTGACCGCGTTAGGCTGCAAGTTTAATGATTAAAAATTTACACGTTAAACTTGACCGAGAAGACACACGGTTATGCGACCTAGGGATACAGACACTTCGAACGACTTCCGAATTTGACCTAACCCGCTCGCTAATCCCGTCGAAGGTCGTACACACTTTAAAAGTATGTACTAACTTCGACGGATTCACGAATTTGCGGGCAGGCAAATCTTCCGTCGCTCTTAGTGCTGTAATAACGAGAAACATTACATATAAATTTAAGCAAAATTTCGCTTCCGAAAATCAAGTGCATTATGTCCAAAACATGAAAATACGCGAAAATAAACCGAAAATTTTTGACGATTGTTTGAAAATGTAAAAATTGAAATTTGATTAAAAAATATTTTAAATTACAATTGCTTAACACGTTCACGCCGGGGCCGTTTTTCAATTGTTTTTCTATGAGGCGGCGCTCAAATTAACATCGCCCTTCATCTGGCGGCGCGTGATTATTGCCTGTTCAAACCTGCATACGCGTTGTTTGTTGCTCTGCAGCAGAGCTCGGCAAATTGTCGCCACGGTGACACAGGCTCGCTGCGAGCTTCTCCCACTATTCCCCATCTCCTCCGCTGCTTCCTCTCCCCGCTCCCCGGTATTCCCACAGACCGTCGCTTCTTAGATTATAGGAATCGCGCGAAAGGAGCGCGATATATTTGTGACTTGGAAAGCCTCAAGAGCGCTATTCCCCTCAGATGCCGAGCTCTGCTCTGCAGTACATTGAGATCTCATTGTGCAAGTTTTGTAACTCGTGCCGTTCTTTCATCCTGACCCCAAATTTCCAAAAGTAAGTATAATTAGAAAGGTGATTAGAATGTTTTTTTTTTTAATGTTTACCCTTGTAAAAAATAGATAACATGGATATGGAAATAAGTGATTCGGACGAATCTATAATTAGAAGCAGGAGAAAAGCGGCAAGATTACGAGTACTTTCTTCCTCTTCAGACAAGGATATTGTTAATGTTATCAATGAAGAGAACGAATGATCCACGGGGGAAGAAGATTTGATTTCTGAATCAGAGAACGAGGATCACGATGAAGAATGGCAGGAAGTAAAAGAAAGAACCGTAGTAATAAATGAGTATTCTGAAGAAGAGGAATTTTTACATAAAAATGTTGACTGTAATGACCCTTTTGCCTTATACAAACTATTCTACACGGATTACATATTAGAGAAGATAGTTGATGAAACAAATAAGTTTGCTACTCAAAGTATAAATAATTCTTCATCTAGCAGAAGAATACACCAGCAGGACTGGCAGTCTGTTACAAGAGATGAAATGAATACGTTTTTGGCATATTGCTTATTATGGGTATTGTGCAATTGCCAGAAATTAGACTGTGTTGGTCAAAAAACCACATGTACGCGAACACACGCATAAAAAAGGCAATGAGACGTGACCGTTTTCTATCTATTCTTAAGTTTTTACATTTTTCGGACAATACCACAGCCAGAACTGAAGATCGGTTGCATAAAATTCGACATATTATTGAAGCAATTGTAGATAATTTCAAGAGTTCTGTAAAACCAGACAAAAATATTGTAATCGATGAAAGTATGATCCCCTGGAGAGAACGTCTAGGCTTTCGCCAATACATACCCGGCAGGCGACATAAGTAGGGTTTAAAAGCATACAAATTGTGTTTGCCTGAAGGCTACACTTATAATTTGAAATTTATGCTGGGAAAAATGGAACGATTATTGAAAAATCACATTCCCATGACGTAGTAATGAGATTATTAAGTGGCTTACTATTTAAGGTCCGCACACTATTTATTGATAATTCTTATACAAGTGTCCCTTTGGGTGAAGACCTTTTAGAGAAAAATACATTTTTTTGTGGCACTGTAAAAATGAACAAAGAAAGTCTACCACCGGAGGCAAAAATAAAAAAAACGTGGTGAAATGATGAGCTTTGAAAATCGTAGGGGGGTTAAATTATTGAAATGGAATGACAAAACACCAGTTTGTATGTTATCTACCTCAAAGAATCACCAGTGTAAATTTGTGCAAGGAACAAATGGCCGAGTAAAGACCGATGCTGTGTTTGATTACAATGTTGCAAAAAAAGGTGTTGATTCATCAGATCAACTATCAGCGTACTACAGTTGCTTACGAAAAACCATTAAATGGTACCGAAAAATTATAATACAGTTAATATGCGGAACTTCCCTCGTGAATGCGTGGTATATTCATAAAAGATAGGGCACTAAAAATATGAATATGTCAAGATTTAGGGAAGTTAATATCGATAACCTTTTGTCCAATGAACAAATATGCCGTTCTATACCGTCACATAAACACGTTCTTCAATCATATAGAGGATCGGCAAGAGACAACCGTAAACGATGCAAGGAATGCTACAAAAATGTGTCCAATAAAAGGGGCAGAACTTATGCAACGAACAATACTAAAAGAGTTAAGACGTATTGTGGACATTGTGAGGGACAGCCAGCAATTTGCTTGAAATGTTTTAACAAATTGCGTAAAAAACAATGAATAATGCAGTTATAAATAAAAGAATATTTGAATTTTTTGTATAATACTATGTATTTAATATATTCTACTACTATATATAATACTTAGTATAATAATGTGTTTATGTTATTGAACAAAACTTATGTTTCTGATAAATTATTGATTATATTTATTATTAAAAATAAATGTTTTTATTAAATAAACATTAAATTTTCATTATTTTAATTCTCAGGGTTTAATAATCTAATAATTCAGAACACAGTCGAATGCGTACCGCCAGTCTCCCGGTCCGCCCGATAGGACAGTTTAGTGCGATTCACCGGTGGCCCGCACCGCCCGATGAGACAGTTTAGTGCGGGCCACCGGTGACCCGCGCCACCCGATGAGACAGTTTAGTGCGGGCCACCGGTGGCCCGCGCCGGCTTGAACGTGTTAATCGCGGGTTGCAGGAAAACAGAATTATACCAAGTAACATTATTCCGCCCGAAAATATGTTTCTGAATTGTGCTTCTTGCCTTCCAATAAATGGTTGGCAATGAGCTGTGTAGTATATATGTGCCCATAATTATGAAAGTGGTCTAAGTCATATATTTCTTGTTTCGAGATATTTAATGAATTGCATTTGAATAAATTAAAAAAATATTTTTACATTATGCGACATTTTAATTTATAATTTTATTAGTCTTAATTAATGGAAATTTACTATGAATATGAAATTTTGTGTGAATTTTATACGATAATATTATTTTTAAAGATTGAATTGACTTAGACCATTTTCAAAATTAACTGAATGTCCTATAAATGACTTAAAGCAATAAAGAACTTTGAGTTTTATTTGAAACAATAATTTGATTGAAATAATTCGTGAACATTTATTACATTTCTTAATTATTTTTAAACAGTAATCCATTTTCATCATTATTTCGAGTATTTAAGATTCTTAAAATGTTCCTGAAAAACTGGAGGAATGTACGGTAGTAAACTCATAATATCTTTATGTTTTTCTTCCGATACTGGTCTAATGGTGGTGTATAATGGAAGTAATTTAATATTTCCGTATATTTTTGGTCTTCCTTTTTTAGGTGAAATATCCAAAACGTGAAATTTAGAATCATCTAAAGATGTTTTATAGAACACTTTATGAGGTTCATTTTTCAAGAATCTCATCCATTGAATTTGTAGCCAAGAGACAGATTCATCCGCGGTATTTATTACTCTTCTTGTTATTGATTATTCTAGTAATGAAGTTGTCGTTATTATTAAAATTTGATTGTCATTTATTTTATTATGTAGTTCAAAAACGCGTCAAAGAAGGCCACGTGCCATTTTCAAGTTGTTTATATAATTTATTTAAATTTTTGACTTAGACTACTTTCATAATTAAAACTAAATGTATTCCATATAATGTTGAAATTACAACCACTATCTAATGGTTCATTTTTGACAAATTCGTAAAAATTACATTGAATAAATTTAGATAAAAATAATGTGGTATGAAATAACTGATAAACTCATTTTTTTTAAATTTTGACTTAGACCACTTTCATAATTATGGGCACATATATCGGAGGGGATAAAAGGTAAAAATGGAAATTTATACTACACATATGTTGAGATTATTTAATTTGGGTTAGAATGCGACGCGAATAAATTTATAACTGTACAGGTAAATGTAATATAACGAAATACCTCATTTTAAATTAATAAAGAAGCGATTCTTAACCACCGAACGCTTGCCGGTTGCTATGCCGGCTACACGCAGTACTTATGAACTATAACAGAGAATAATTTTATGTATTAATTTAAACGGAATCTACTCTATATTTGTACATGATTTTCACCGATCAAATAATAAATGTTAAAAAGAAAGGGAGGTTAAATGAGAAATATGAAACGCGACTCCCCTAAACCAGACAAACGAGCGCGTTCTAATATTCCAAAATTACAGTAGTCCACGCCTTAGGTCAAGTAAAGCGGTTACGAATAACCGCTTATTTAACGTAATACGTGGATTCCTGATAAATTTCGGAATGTTAGAACGTTTAAGAGAGAAATATCCTAACCAAAGCAAAGCAGATACGTGACTTTGACGTAGGTTGGAAAAGTAGGTCAAGGGTATAGGGAATGACACGTTGCTGCGTAGGCTCGAAAACTTAACAACCGCAGCTTCGTAACCTAGCGCAATCGGGCGGACGGATAGAGAAGGGTACAATTTAAAAAAAACTTGCCGTTTGCTTCACCGTTTCCCCAACGCAGCAGTCGGTCCTCGCCCGGGTGGCCTCGCTACTCCATCTCCAGCGGCAGTCCGGATTTCCTAGGGTTGCGGCGGCTGCTTCTGAAAACATGAAGAGAATTGATAGGAAGTTTAAGAGTACTAAACTGATTTCTTGAATCCAACGGGTTATTTAGAAATGAATATAAAAGGGGCCCAACTTTGCAGCAATGCAACGCAAGCCAAACCGTGACGGCCCGACGCAAACGTCGGACAGCCGTCGGATTCCAAAAATCAGTTTAACATTCTGACTTCCCGATAGGAAGTGTATCAGATGTTAAGCTGATAAGAACATTACGTCGTAGTAGTTTTACGTCCCGCGCCTGGCTTGCGCCTTATCGAGACGGCCCCCATTGCCGCGGGATTGGGGTCACGCCAAATCAGCGCATCCCGTATGGGACCTACTAGTTTGCTGGCCTCTCACAGGGTCAGGCAGCACCACGGGTGGTGTCGGACGACTTTCCATCGCCCTTCCAACTGAGCAGGCTGGCGCCCGTGCAGATATGGCGCTGCACGCCCGCCCCGGTCCGCGGTGGTTGCCCCCGTGTTTCCGTAACCAGCATACGGCAGTTGAAACCACTGCCCCCGCCATTGCACCACCTTCCGTGGCCGACCTCAAGATTGGGCCAGGGATAATCCCTGGGGGCATACCGATACCCACGGGTACCAGTTTACATCACAGGTCGGTTATTCGTAGCAACAGGCTACTCCCAATCCTGGGGCCCTGCGCCCCCACCCCTTGGTGAGGCGGGCGCATAAAGCGTGTGGTTCGCCACTCCCCAGGAACGTGTACAGGCGACCGTTTTACGGTCCCCCGTGCAACGCCCCCCTGCACTCCCCAATCACACGATCCATACATACACATTCATTCCATGCATACATCATTCAACCGCATACACTCGTCGTTCACACCATGCATCATTCGTTCCACTCACACACTCACTCCCTCTGACAGTTACATCGTCCGAGCCATACACGCACCATTCATGCCAATCACACACCATTCATTCCAAACTTCCATTATTCATACCATACACACACCATACATTCCACTCATACCCAAAAACGTTTCCGTCTCTCAAACACACCATTTGCATACACGCAAAAGCGTTCATACTGTTCCTTGCATTCTAGCATTCGTCCAACATTCGCACTCCCATCACCACTCATATATACCGCCCACGCATGCAAATCACGCAAGTCATCATACAACACACATTCACACAACACGTGCTTCCAGTCCTCTCGCACCATGCCGCATACACATCTCAGTCTCACACAAACCCCTATCATACAGAAACCCATTCATACTCCCATGCCCAGTCGACAAATAACACGCACACAGCCCAGGTTCAAACTATTCATTCTCTTCAACAAGCCTCACGTTCTTCACATATTCACACAAAGCTCTACCTTTCATACTCGCATCCCACCTTCTCTGCCAGCATTCATACACTCTATCATTCAGCATCCTTTCGCATTCGCTCACCGACCAGCCACCTATACACTCATTCGTAATGAACCCATTCGCTCCCACATCCATGCCATTCTTCATTCTACGCAACAGGCTTTTCCTCAAGCACTCCGGATCACACGGTAACGCACTCATTAAAACTTGCATACTTTCGGTCGAGACCGTCCTACATACGCTCAGACCTGCATACAACACTACACGTTGGCACCGATTCATACTTTCCCTTCCATACCCATACCTCATGACATCACACCATACACTCGCACCATACATTACACATGACACGAACAAACACTTGTACCACATGCGCATCGCTCGCCGCTTTAGGCCCCACTCACGTCTCAACACACGCCTCATTTTGCCCACCACATTCATAATCTTGTCATTCATTCTACTCAAGTGCACCTTAAAACTCATTCTTTCACTCATCCATATGCCCAAGTATTTCACACATTCCGCATACTTCAACACTTTTCCATTCACACGTACACTGGGACGCCTTGTGCCAGCGAGTGTCCCTTTCATCAATATGCACACCGTTTTTTCTTCCGAAATACTCACTCCGACACTATCACCCCATTCATGCACAATCCTCATCCACTCAGTCGTCTTTCGCTCCTGATCCACTCTGCTCTGTCCGTCCACAATCAAACACAGGTCATCCGCAGACGCAACACATTTATAGTCACTCTCCGCCTGCCTCCACAGGAGTCCATCCATCATTACGTTCCAAATGAATGGTACACAGATGGACCCCTGCGGACAGCCGCGGCTCACATCGTTCCATGCTGTTTCATTCGCACCTACCATGCATACTTTCCTATTACTAAAGTATGACATCCATAAATTCAACTCCTCACATTCCCATTCTCTCAGTTTCTCAATCACGCACTTCCACCCCAAATTGTCCAATGCACTACGAAAATCAACAAAAACACCAAGGACATACTTTCGTTCACTTTCAGACACATACTCTTTCAGTTTCCACCATGCACTCTCAGTTGATCGGCCCTTCACGAAGCCATGTTGTGCCCCATTCATTCTCTCTTTAACCTTTCGCTCTAGCCGATTCACCATCATTATCTCCAATATCTTCGAACACGCCCGCAACAAACATATCGGCCTATACGATGAAGGGTCCGATAGCAATCTCTCAGGGGTCTTCAATAGCATAATCACTCTGGCCATTTTCCATCTGCTGTGGAAGGTACCCTCATTCAAGCATTTATCGTACATACTCTTCATCCATTCTGGCAACACTCTCCACAAAACACGAACCATTTCCGAGCTCACACCATCCATACCCGGTAATTTTTTTCTTTTCAACTTTCGGACTGCCTCATTTACTTCGGCCCATTCAAACTTCTTCTCAACCATACGTTCCCGTTCATAATTTACATACTCACATTTCATACTCGCGACTGGGAAGAAATAATCCAACAAAACATTCACACTATCTTTCCATGCATCAGTCGTTCGCTCACCACATTTCACACTACTCAGTTTCTCGCACGCATTTTTCCCGCTACATAGCTTATACACATCTCCCCATGGATGCTGGTTGCCCTGCACACTGACGAACTGTCGCCAGTTCGTCTCTTTCACTCTACATATTTCTTTCTTATACTCATACACTCTTCTCTTGTATTCAGATTTCATTCTCTCTACATCCTCACACATACGTCTCCTCGCATTCTGAAACTTTCTCCCACACTTACGCACACACTTTTTCATTCGCTCCAACTCATCCGTCCACCAGACAATCTTTCCCTTATTCACATTTACTCTCTCACGCAAATGTCGTCCATTCACCCCCAGGATCCATGAGGTTATCTCCTCAACCATACGTTCCGCATTCGTATCTTCCAGCATACTTTCACACTTCGCAACAGCTACCGTTCTCAAATCACATGCATACGCTTCCCAGTCCACATCTTTACAACACCACTTTCTCATCGGTTCATTCTCATTCTTTCTCACCTCCCCATTCAAGCGTATTAGGATCACATTGTGATCGCTAATAGCCCAGTCGTTCTTCATTTCCCATTCAAACTTAAACATCATTCCGGCACCGTTTACCACGCTTACATCAATATCACTCTTCCCATTCGTACTCTCAAACGTATACCATTCGCTCGGTTCATTCAACACACTTAACTCATTCGCAATCAACCATTCTTCCAAGATCCTTCCCCGCAGCTCACTCTCTCTACTACGCCGATCGCCCTTGCTGAACCACAAGGGCGATACGGCGTTCGCATCCATACCGAACAACACACACTTCCCATTCACCATTCCAAGTACTCTCTCCGTGTACGCCAGGTACGGCTCGATCTCTCGGCCGTACCGACAGTACATGGATGTCACATACATTCCCCATAGTCCCCTTCCAACCATACGCACACTCCATACTCATTCGAAAACTCTCTCACGCACATACACTCTATGTTCACGTCATTCACTACTACCACAGCCTTAATATCTACACATTCGCTCACGAACACACTCATACTCGACGGTAGACCCTTCAGGCATCCATTTAATACATATGGCTCTTGCAATAGAGCCGCACTCACCCTCTTCTCATTCATAACGCGACCCAAATCACACAAGACGGCATAAGAACGTTGACAATAACACTGAATAAATAAACATTCATTCGCTATTTATTCTTGCTTTCTCTCTTTCAAGCATTCTCTTGTATTCCTCGCACTCGTCGGACATAACAGAGTGGTTACACATTCTTCCCCTCAATTTACAACTACGACACACACACGCATTCTTGCACGTCACATTCAGATGCCCACTCTCTCCACATCGCTGGCACAATTTCTCTTTAACAGCGCATTCTATCATCATGTGCCCAAACGCGTCGCATTTGTGGCACCACAAGATGCTGTAAAACACTCTGTCTTTATAGGCCATCCAGTTTACGTAAATACGTCCATCCATACAGAATTTCCTCTTCACACTCGCACTCACTTCCAGAATCATATTTCCAACACTCGCACCTTTCTTTCCCATACGATTCACAATTCCCACACTGTCTTTAAACTCACTCTCACCCACACTCTTTCAAATTCTTTTCATATAACTCATTCATAAAACATTCATTCGTCATTTCATTCTGCACATCATAAACAATCACTTTGGGGCCTATTTTGTGCGGCGAATCGACCCTCAAACGCAGTTCGTCAAACTTTTTACACTCTTTCAATTTACTCAACTCACTCTCACTGACGGTCTCGATCGCAATCCCGCCACTCCTTACCTTTCGTACACCTTTCACGCGCACATCTACGCACTTGCTAACATTCTTCAGCACTTTCTCCCTCACGTGTTCGCTAGTCATTTTCTCAGTCTCATTCTTACATTTTACAATCACTGCATACGTTTTCTCATTTACTCTCCCGGGCTTCACAAACGTACCCTCAGTCTGATCACTCACACGCACACCCCTGACACTCTTGGTTCCAGCCACACTAGCATACGACACAGGCGCACATATATTCGTTCTCTTTTCACACTCTTCCAATCTTCCACGCAACCTTTCATTTTTACACATCATTTTCGCCATCACATTTTCATATTCACTCACACAATTTAGGACAAACTCACACGAATGCTTATTAACTTTATTGATTTCTTTAAACAAAAACATACGCAACTTTTCACCAATCACTCTCATTTTCATAAGTTACCATTCATTTCCATCATTTTCACTAACATTCGCACTAACATTCGCACTAACATTCATACCATCACTCGCTTCATCACACACACGCTTCACCCCCCTCTTCACCCCCATACTCACACTAGCGCAGCTCCTGTCACTGCGTACGCTACTCACGGAGCCGCGCTTTTGCTCCAGCGGTACACTTTCCTCCATTTCGAAGTCCAGGGTCTCAAGAGACCCGGACCCATAAATTTTCTTAAGTGGGTCCATTCGGACCCCCACGGGTACGCACTCCTCAAATTTGGGGCCTACAGCTACCCTCAGTCACCCGAAACGACGAAACGCCAAAGGGACACGACCCGAAAGGGACACGACGAAAACACTCGGAGCTCCGGAGCGACGCGGGTCCGTTCGCTTCGGCGGTCGGCACGAGAATAAGAAAGTCGACACCAGGGTCGCGACTTCCTACATCTCCGCGTAGCACGCCGCTGCCTCTGCCCCGCCAATCAGCCGATCTCGTTCCGAAGTACGGCCGCTGCTTTGTGCGGCGGCCGCCTGCCGGAGAGAAAGCTGACGAGCACGACGAGGACGGCGGCGTGCTGAGCCTGGGGGAGGACGCGAGTTGCCGGTCACATCACCGACGGTCGCAGGGGGAAGCCGCCCGCTCCGTGGCTGCAGGCGACCTGGGTGTGTAAGGGGTTGGGGGTCAAAGCTGGTTTTCTTGGGAAGACTTTTTCAGGATGGCAAAGCTATTGTTGGTGGCTATTGAAGGAAAATGCTGGGTTGAGGGAGAAACCTCCCCATCGGATCCGCCTCCCCGACGGCTGCGACGGGCCCCACGCCCCACCCTTGGGATAACAATACGCCAACCCCTGCGGTTATTTGGCGCGCGACGACCTCATCCTGCTGCCGACCGCGTCTCCGGTGGGCTGGAGATGGAGCTATTCGGCGATCTCCTCGTCGTCGTCGGGGCCGAGGAGGCGTTTGACTTCCGTCGCAGGACCCTCGCTACTTCGGAAGAGAGGCGCCGCCGATTCCGCTGGGGCGCTGCTGCGGGTGATCCTCTCGGCGGCGGCGGCGGGATCTTCACCCCGCCGTCGCCGTCAGCCACGGCAAGCTGCCTCCCTCGGTGGCGTGGGGGATTTCCATCGGGCTTGGCAGCGTCGTGGATGTTGGGAGGGGGGGGGGGGGCGAGTCGTCCTCGATGAACCCGCCACATGGACAACGGCAACGTTGGGGGGTGCAGTTTCGCCCCTGGACGTGGTGTGTGCGGCGTTTGGGTGGAATCTGCACCCCCCTGCTCTCTCGGTATCACGATGGGACTCCCCGCCATCGTTGTCGTCACCGTTGCCGTTGTCAACGTCGTCAACGTCGCAGCGGGAGTATACAGCGACCCGCCCGGGGCCTAGACTCCACCGTGATGGCGGTCAGGGGGGTCACCCGGCCACGGATGTCTCCAGATTGGGGGTGGAGCGGCGGCCGGTCACCTCCCTAGGCGGCAGCGACGTTGCTCGGACCGCCCACCGAAGCCCCCTGCGATCCGCCGTGGGGTACGCCCGAGACGATGACGTTAGCGTCGCACCTGATGTGACGGCGGCATAGGTGAAGTTTGCCTCCGTCTGGGCCCCCGGTGTACAGGTCCTTGGTGATGTTGCGGTCTGGCGAGACCGTGGACCTCGTCTCTGTGACGCTGGTTCGGCCGGAACCCCTCTTGGTCCTGGTGGTGGCGGAGGAGGTGGACCTCCTTGTTGTGGCCGACTCCACCGGTACGGTAGAGGAACGCCGGGCCCGCCTGGAGTCACCGGTGGTATTAGCCGTGAGCATATAACGCGGTGACCTCGACGGCTCCCTTGATACCAGTGGGCGGCCCCTCCCCCGCTTGGATCCGGCGTTTCCTGCAGTGGCAGCAGGTGTGCGCCTGGCGGGTGCGACAGCTGCGTATGGAGATGGTGGAGTCGCTGCTGCCGCTCTAGTGCCCCATGTTCGCCGTGGACTTTTCCCTTCCGCAGCCGCAATCGGCGTGGTCCTTGACCGTAGCGCCTATTCTCCGGACGGCAACGACGGCATTGTTGCAGGTGACGGTGTTATTGTTGTACTCGTCGATGTCGTCGTCGCCGTCGTCCTCGTAGGGGATTGTCCGACCTGCGAAGAATCTAGAGGGACCAGTACGGAGGTCAACTTAGTCGCGGATGCTCGCGTTCCGATGCGAGCGGGCGCCCCTCGGTTCGTGCCCCCTGACTCCCCAGAGCCCCCGCCCCGACGACCGAGGACCACCCGCGTTCATCACACCAGCCACACGTTCAGATGTAACTGAAGCGTTTACTGCGGCGTAGTGCGCCTTGATCAGTTTCAAGTGATACCCCCATGATCCTGTGTAGGCGCAATCGCCGCATTTGTGAGTCACGGTGTGACTGATGTGGTGGATCGTAGCATGTTTTATAAAATGGGTGTGGTCCTTGAACCTGCCCTGCGGTCTCGTGCGTTCTCCGACCGGTCGGTAGCACTCAGGGCAGTAGAAGGCAGACGGGAATGTGTACTCGATTACAATATCGATATGGCCGGCCAACTTGTAGGCGCGTCAATATTTAACTAAGAGGAATAACAGTTTAAAATAAATAGATAAGTTAATAAATGAACAGGACAGTGACAAGCAATAAAAAATAAAGAAATAGATGAAAATACACGGTTGAAATTAAGAGAGCGTGTAGAGAGCGAGGGCCAATTGATTAAAGAAGAATAGTATAAAATGGCTATAAAAGATAAAAGGAAGGGGGGGGGGTTAAAAAGGGTTACAGTTAAAGGGTGTAGAGGGCCCAGTCGGGAGGAAACAAAAATTAAAAACAGGGGTGGATAGATAGTTAGACAAATAAATTGAATAAATGAATAGGTAGGGACGGACACGGTTCAGCCCCTTTGTCAATTACTAAAATAACTGGCATATCCGACCGCGGTTCTGGAGAACGTCAGGGCGGCTGAGAGACAGAAATCGGAAAGAGAAAGGAGGAAGTGAATGCAGCGTGGCAAGAGAAATCAGGAGACAGAAAGCAATAGAGCAATGCGGAAGACATACAGCGATAGTGGGATTACCTCACCGCCGAGTATGTAGGGATACCCAGCGGGGGGGGGGTGACGGGAAGACCACTCGCTACCGTAGTAATCGAATTCGCCGCACAGCGGCGCTCGGTTGCATGCTCAGCGCCTGCCGAAGCGAACAGCTGAGCATGACGGATGGAAGCAAACAAGGCTGCCGTTACGAAGGGGCGTCCAAACACGCAGGGCGAATCTCGAGCATGACCACACGATTCCGCGACAACCGCTGGGGGTCACACACGCATTAAATGAGTGGACTAACTCCCAACAGATTCGCCGTGTCACGGACGGCCATGACGGACCTCGATCTGTGTGTTGTAAACATCGCGAGTTAAAATTAGTGATGTTAAATTTCGGATTTAAGATCCTAGGCAAATATTAAAGCATAAAATTTTGGGGCCGAGATGTTTAAATTCTGTGCGGAGGAATTTTGACAAGAAAATTGCAATAAAAAGGTGAACGCTATCCGCACAGAAATGTTCAAATGATTAAAATATAATATCTACGAAGTTAAATCCTGTACGGAGCAAATTTATTTGAGTTTCGCGCTGTGGAAGCGGCGACCGCTGCAGCGGTGTACAGCAGGTCGCACACCTCACACAACACGAAGTCCCAGACATCGCCCACGACACCTAAGCCAGCCCGCTGACGATGAACCTCCCCGTTCGAACTTTCGGGCTTCTCAGGTTTACCCCTGAACGGTTTCACGTACTCCTGAACTTTCTCTTCAAAGTTCTATTCAACTTTCCCTCACGGTACTTTTTCGCTATCGGTCTCGCGGTTGTATTTAGCCTTAGATGGAGTTTACCGCCCACTTAGAGTTGCACTCTCAAGCAACTCGACCCTAAGGAGAGCTTTTCCCGTAACACGTCCCGGTCCTACAGGCCTGGCACCCCCTGTGAGAAAGTGGCCCCATTCAAGATGGACTTGGACGCAACTTCGATGTCTCGGATAATCGAACCCTCCTGAACAATACATTTCCCTGCGGCAGAACAGCGGGATTCAGTGCTGGACTAATTCCTGTTCGGTCGCCACTACTAAGGAAATCCTTGTTAGTTTCTTTTCCTCCGCTTATTAATATGCTTAAGTTTAGCGGGTGATCCCGCCTGTTCTGAGGTCGTCAATTCAAAGACGTAAAATAAATTTCTACGCGCACGCAAGTTGAGACCAAACAAAACCTTTCAACAAACATTATGCCCACCTCTGCTCAATATCACGAGAAAGAACCGACCGTCCTACGCTGTCATGGACTAGACGGAAAGCTCGCGATTCATCTGCTCGGTTGGGGCGTGTGTCTCTTGCTATTCAAAAAGAGTTTCCTAAAAACATTGTGCGCTAGAAGGTAGTCATTTCAAACGACGTGGATCCTCTGGTGGTAATTATTCAGAGAAATTCGGTGAAAAAAAAATTGATAACTTTCGACCGAGACAAGAAACCCTTCGTCGACATGCACGAGAGAGGAGTAAAATTACATCCCCTAACTCCGTCGTGAAATGAGACAAGGGTACAAAACTTCGATACATTCTCCTTCACACAAAGTACGCGCGCAAAGTAAAGGGCACGATCGAGGAAACCGCCTTCGTCGACAAACGCGAGAGAAGGGTAAAATTACACCCACTAACACCATCGTACTTGCGACAAGGTTACGTATATCCTCGCATTGTCGCCCTTACACGACGTACGCGAGACAAGGGTACGCTAAGGAACCTCCCTCCGTCTTCGCACACCAGCGCAGGAGAGCTGTTCAATATGTTCAACTTGTAAAGCCAGAAGGTAATTGAACTTTTCTGAGCCAAATTTACAGAGCGTGTTATAACTTTATATTTCACAAACCTGATGTGTTGTTTGGTTTCTCTGACGATTTTCATATCGTCAGTTTATTATGTGCGTCACTAAAACGATGACGAAACATTCGCTACAAATTTATCGCTTTATTGGCTTTATAAAATTTGTCTGAGCCATAGAGCTTTGCAGCTTTTTAATTTTATGTTTGACGTATTGAAAGCCAAGAGTTAGTGTCAAAGATTTTGAACGTTGTTCATTCAATATGTCACTTATTAGTGAACAAGGAGTTTTGTATGCTTTATGATTGAGTCATTGTTATGTTAAACGTTTTTAATATTATGTTTGACGTATTTAAAGCCAACAGGTAGTGTCAAAGGTTTAGTTAATATATTGCAATACTTGTTTGCTTTCAATTCGCTGTGGTCTCGATTCACAACGTCAATGATCCTTCGCAGGTTCACCTACGCATACCTTGATATGAGTTTACTTCCTCTAAATGATCAGGTTCGGTCCTCTTTCCGGCAACATCGGCAATGCCGAAACATAGCCGCGCACCAGTGCGAAGACCTCACTAAATCATTCAATCAGTAGTAGCGACGGGCGGTGTGTACAAAGAGCAGGGACGTTATCAACACGAGCTTATGAATCACGCTTACTGGGAATTCCTCGTTCATTGGGAATAATTTCAAGCCCCAATCCCTAGGACGAAGGAGGGTGAACGGGTTATCCGGCCTTTTCGGCCAGGGAAGACACGCTGATTCCTTCAGTGCAGCGCGTGTGCAGCCCAGAACGTCTAAGGGCATCACATACCTATTATTACTCAATCTCATGCTGCTAGAAGCCGGCTGTCCTTCTAAGAAGATTTGTATGTCGTTGATAGTAAAAACCCACCGACCGAAGCCGGGGGCCTGCGAGATTTCAAATTTACGAATATTCAGAAGGTTAGAGTCTCGTTCATTATCGGAATTAACCAGAAAAATCGCTCCACCAACTAAGAACGGCCATGCACCACCACCCACCGGATCAAGAAGGAGCCATCAATCTGTCAATCCTTCAGGTACCCGTGCATGGTGAGGATTCCCGTGTTGAGTCAAATTAAGCCGCAGGCTCCACTCCTGGTGGTACCCTTCTGTCCATTCCGTTAAGATAAGCTTTGCAACCATACTTCCCCCGGAAACCAAGAGCTTTGGTTTCCCGGAATTTGCCCGCCGAGTCATCTGAAGAATTCGGCGGATCGCTGGCTGGCATCGTTTAGGGTTAAAACTAGGGCGGTATCAGATCGCCTTCGAAATTCTAACATTCGTTCGTGTTTAATGAATTCATTTTCGGGAAACGCTTTCGCTTCTGTGCGCCTTGCAACGATCCTAGGGTTTCACCTCTAACGTCGCAATATGAATGCCCCCATCTGTTCATATTAAGCATTACATCGAGGCTCCGAAAACCAACAAAATTGTAGCCTGCTTTAAGCACCTTAATTTGTTCAAAGTAAACGCACCGGCCCACCTCGAGACTCAGCAAGAGCACCGCGATGGGATGTATAGTTGGACAGCCAAGTACAAGACAAGGCTGATGCACCGGTAGGACGTCCCACATCGTGTCAGTAAGCACTGACGAACGGTGTACCGACAGTGTGGCACACAAATCTAGCTATGATATTTTTAACCGCAACAACTTTAATATACGCTATTGGAGCTGGAATTACCGCGGCTACGGGCACTTGACTTGCCCTCCAATGGATCCCAGTTAAAATATTTAATGCGTGCTCATTCTGATTACGGGGCCTACGAGGAATCCCGTATCTTTATTTTTCGTCACTACCTCCCTGTGCCGGGAGTGGGTAATTTGCCGGCCTGCTGCCTTCCTTGGATGTGGTAGCTGTTTCTCAGGCTCCCTCTCCGGAATCGAATCCTGATTGCCCGTTACCCGTTACAAACATGGCAGGCGCAAAACCTACCATCGACACTTGATGAGGCAGACATTTGAAAGATATGTCGCCGGTATAAGATCGTGCGATCGGCGTAGTTATTCAGAGTCACCATAGCAAACGATGGACGAGTAGCGAACCACCCGCCACGGATTGGTTTTGATCTAATAAAAGTGTTCCTCCCATCCCTGGGGGAAACTTATTTGCAGGTATTAGCTCTAGAATTACCACAGTTATCCAAGTAAATTTTCTATGATCCAAGGAACTATAACTGATTTATTGAGCTATTCGCGGTTTCACATTAATTTGGTATAGACTGAGACATGCATGGCTTAAACTTTCAGACAAGCATATGACTACTGGCAGGATCAACCAGGGAGCTTCATAAAGCTCTATGTCGACAAAGTTGACATCTTTCTCTTAGGACACCTCGCTTACAACTTTATGCCGTCGGCGCACCGAACGACTAAACTCGTCATTCTCAATATTTCCATTACTGGAAATATTTTCTCCACCTCTCCGTGCTTACAGCACCTCTTACAAATGCCGTCACAACCACCGCCAGAAAATGTTTAAAGGCAAAATTTCGCTTGGTTGCGATCCTCCAATTTAAAAAGATGTGTTTAAGAACCACAACTTTACTCCACCCATCACTTCGCCATGTAACCTTTTGGTTACTTTTAAGATTGGTTCCACGACAATCTTATAATATGCACAGGCTGTTCCAGGACAGACCGGTCAAATGTTATGGTCCTATCATCCCTTCTGCACAAACCATGTGTTACTCCTCCACCACTTCTTTCATGTAACCCTTTGGTTACTTTTAAGATTGGCTCCACGACAATCTTATTTTCGGAATGGTGCGGTAGCCCCACATTTCCACACCATCCGATTTGGCCCTAAAAGACTGTACTTTTCCAACTGCCCCTCTTATAGCAGTTGGTAGGATTTTTATTTAGTGAGTGCCAGACAAGGCTAACACTCACAATTTATTTGACATTCGAGACGTATCTCGAAAGTCCATACTTGTGTTCTATAGAACACACTTTCTCATCTCTGTTTCAATATATAACGAATCGTGTTTGTTCAAAAATGTTTGGCACGGAAGGTTGCATTCAAACCGAGAAGCGGTAAGGACGACAAAACTTTCGTAGAGTTGATGCTCAGGAATGTAAATCGCCGTATCGAAGTACAACCTAGGTTTCCCCATGCTACATAAGATGCAATTTGGTCAGAGACACCGCACCGTAGCAATGATGTGTGGATACATATCCGAATCGGGCGGCCGCGCTGTCGGCGCGCCCCGGTTTTCCCCGGCTTAGCTTATGGGCGCGGCGCGCATCGGCGCGCCCGTTACCTAGGTGTCGTGCTCCAACTTAGGAATTATATATTCCTAAAATTTGAACAAGCAGTACGATTTTTTTGAAATTTTGCACACGTGTTCAGAACGATTAAAGACACTCTCAGAAAAAATTTCAAAAAAATGTACCTGCCAAGAAAAAGTTATTAATAATGAGATTTTTCAATAAATAAAAAAACGGCTGCTTCGAGTTCCTTCAAATTCAGGCAGTACTTTCCTAATGAATGTACAATGTTTTAGAGCTCTTAAAATCAAAAATCGAATGGCTAGAGAAAAAGTTATTAACGACCGAATTGCCGCGAACGGCAATCAAAAAGAGCGATAAAAAAATAAGTTAACGATATCCAAGGGTTAAATCTGTTTCAAACTATGTGGGCCAGTTATATTAATGAAATACACGCTGTGAAAAAGTTTCGGCGAAATTTAATGATTGGAAAAAAGTTTTTAACAATCAAAGTTTATATTAAATAAAAAAAAACGGCACTCTCGATTTTCTTCGAATTCGCACAGTACGTTCCCTATGAATGTGGAACATTTTAGAGCCATCAGAACGAAAAATCGATACCCTAGAAAAAATGTTATTCACGATGGAATTGCCGCGAACGTATAATCGGGCGGAAAAATCACGCGCCTGTCGCGCGGCGGCCGACAGTCGGTAGACGACACGCAGCGTCGAAAATTTTTCTTAGTCACACGAAACATGCGAATATTAATAAAAATAGAACGAATCATTATATCTTTTTCAAACTTTGCGGTTTTGTTTGTTTGCATTGTAGATACTCTGTGAAAACGTTTCGAAAATATCTAATTACTGGGACGAAAGTTATTAATGGTCAAATTTTTTTGACAATAACAAATGAACAGTTTATCCTATATTAATCCCTAAACAACCACAAACTAACTAAAGGGTGTACAATTTTTTGGGAATTTGAGGTCAATAATCGGTCCAACAGATAAAAGTTATTAAACATTTAATGTGAAGAAAGTATAAATCCTCGTGTTTTTCAGTAACATTTGATCCGGTCATCGAAAAATGATGAAATAATAGCCTCTTTTAGGGCTTTTCGAGAGGGACAAACCGATGTGTATAAAGTATACCGCCGCAACAGAAAAAAAGCACTTAACGGTCAAATTTTTTTATAACAATTAACAAACTGTTTGTTTCCTATTGTGCGCTTAGTATTCTCTAAATATAATAGCTAAAGATGTGCAATTTTTGGGGTAATTCGATGGCTACAATTGGACAAATAGATAACAAGTTATTAATTTTTTAAACGGGTACTACGCGTAGCGTCCTCTATACCCTGATACACGGCGCCGTGCCCCTCTGCGGAAGGGAAAAATGTAATGTGCTTGGGTCATGTCCCTTCATAGAACGCAAAAATTCGATGCGCAAGTGTCGTCTCCCTTTTGAAGATACACCTTTAAATGCATGTGCCATTGCCGTGTCCTTCATGGATCGCACAACTTCGATGTGCTAGCGTAATGTCCCTTTTTAAGGTACATATATTAATTCGTGTGCCAGCGTCGCGTCCCATTTTTGCTGCATGTATAAATTCAAGGTGCTAGCGTCGTGTCCCTTTTGAAGGTATACATACTAATTCGATGTGCCAGCGTCGTGTCCTTTTTTAAGGTACACATATAAATTCAATGTACTAGTGTCGTTTCCCTTTTGAAGGTACACATATAAATTCAATGTGCTAGCACAGTTTCCCTTTTGAAGGTGCACATATAAATTCAAACGGCAGCGTCGTGTCCCTTTTAAAGCTGCACGCATAAATTCAATGTGCCACCGTCGTATCCTTTTAAGCTGCACGTATAAATAAATGTGCCTGCGTCGTGTCCCTTTTTAAGGTACACATATAAACTGAATGTGCTTGTGTCGCGTCCCTTCTTAAGCTACACATATAATTTCAATGTGCTAGCGTCGTGTCCCTTTTTAAGCTGCACGTATATATTCAATATGCCTATGCCGTGTCCCTCTTTAAGCTGCACATATAAATTCAATGTGCAAGCGTCGTGTCCCTTTTTATCCTGCACTTTAAATTCAATGTGCCGGCGTCGGGTCCCTTTTTAAGCTGCACGTATAAATTCAATGTGCCAGCGTCGTGTCCCTTTTTAAGCTGCACGTATAAATTCAATGTGGTAACGTCGTGTCCGTTTTTATGCTGCACGTATAAATTCAATGTGTCAGCGTCGTGTCCCTTTTTAAGGTACACATATAAATTCAATGTGCTAGCTTCGTGTCGTTTTTTGAGTTGAACGTATAAGTTCAATGTGCCAGCATCGTGCCCTTTTTTGAGGTGCGCGTATAAATTCAATGAGGTTGCGTCGTGTCCCTTTTTAAGGTACACACATAAATTCAATGTGCTAGCGTCGTGTCCCTTTTTAAGGTTCAGGTATAAATTCAATGTGCCAGTGTCGTGTCCCTTTTTATCCTGCACTTATAAATTCAATGTGCCGGCGTCGGGTCCCTTTTTAAGCTGCACGTATAAATTCAAGGTGCCAGCGTCGTGACCCTTTTTAAGCTGCACGCATAAATTCAATGTGCTATTGTCGTGTCCGTTTTTATGCTGCACGTATAAATTCAATGTGCCCGCGTCGTGTCCCTTTTTATGGTACACATTTAAATTCAATGTGCTAGCGTCGTGTCCCTTTTTAAGGCACACATAAAAATTCAATGTGCTAGCTTCGTGTCCCTTTTTATCCTGCACGTGTATATTCAATGTGCCAGGGTCGTGTCCCTTTTTAAGGTACACGTATAAATTCAACGTGGCAGCGTCGTGTCCCTTTTTATCCTGCACTTATAAATTCAATGTGCGAGCGTCTTGTCCTTTTTTGAGCTGCACGAATAAATTCAATCTGCTAGCGTAGTGTCCCTTTTTAAGCTGCACATATAAATTCAATGTGCTACTGTCGTGTTCCTTTTTATGCTGCACGTATAAATTCAATGTGCGAGGGTCGTGTCCTTTTTTATTTTGCACGTATAAATTCAATGTGCCAGCGTCGTGTCCCTTTTTAAGGTACACATTTAAATTCAATGTGCCAGCGTCGTGTCCCTATTTAAACTGCACATATAAATTCAATGTGCCAGCGTCGCGTCCCTTTTTATGCTGCACGTATAAATTCAATGTGGTACCGTCGGGTCCCTTTTTAAGGTACACGTATAAATACAATGTGCCAGCGTCGTGTCCCTTTTTATCCTGCACGTATAAATTCAATATGCCAGTGTCGTGTCCCTTTTTACCCCGTACGTATACATTTATTGTGCTAGCGTCCTGTCCTTTTTTACGGTACACATATAAATTCAATGTGACAGCTTCGTGTCGCTTTTTAAGCTGAACGTATAAATTCAATCTGCCAGCGTAGTGTCCCTTTTTAAGCTGCACGTACAAATTCAATGTGCCTGTGTCGTGTCCCTTTTTAAGCTGCACGTATAAATTCAATTTGCCAGCGTCGTGTCCTTTTTTATGCTGCACATATAAATCCAGTGTGCTAGGGTCTTGTCCCTCCTTAAGCTCCACGTACAAATTAATGTGCCAGCGTCGTGTCCCTTTTTAAGGTACACATATAAATTCAATGTGCTAGCTTCGTGTCGCTTTTTAAGCTGAACGTATAAGTTTAATGTGCCAGCGCCGTATCCCTCTTTAAGCTGCACGTATGAATTCAATGTGCTACTGTCGTGTTCCTTTTTATGCTGCACGTATAAATTCAATGTGCGAGGGTCGTGTCCTTTTTTAAGCTGCACGTATAATTTCAGTGTGCCAGTGTCGTGTCCCTTTTTATCCCGTAGGTATTAATTTAATGTGCAAGCGTCGTGTCCCTTTTAAAGGTACACATATAAATTCAATGTGACAGCGCCGTGTCCCTTTTTAAACTGCACGTATACATTCAATATGCCACCGTCGTATCCCTTTTTAAGCTGCACGTATAAATTCAATGTGTCAGCGTCGTGTCCCTTTTTATCCTGCACGTATAAATTCAATGTGCCAGCGTCGTGTCCCTTTTTATCCTGCACCTTTAAATTCAATGTGCCAGCGTCGTGTCCCTTTTTATCCTGCACGTATAAATTCAATGTGCTAGCGTCGTTTACCTTTTTAAGCTGCACGTATAAATACAATGTGCTAGCTTCGTGTCCCTTTTTAAGCTGAACGTATAAGTACAATGTGCGTGTGTCGTGTCCCTTTTTGAGCTGCACGTGTAAATTCAATGTGCCAGCGTCGTGTCCCTTTTTATCCCGCACGTATAAGTTCAATGTGCTGGCGTCGTGCCCCTTTTTAACGTACACGTATAAATTCAATGTGCCAACGTCGTGTCCGTTTTTATCCTGCATGTATAAACTCAATGTGCCCGCGTCGTGTTCCTTTTATCCCGCACGTATAAATTCAATGTGACAGCGCCGTGTCCCTTTTTAAACTGCACGTATACATTCAATATGCCACTGTCGTATCCCTTTTTAAGCTGCACGTATAAATTCAATGTGCGAGCGTCGTGTCCCTTCTTTAGCTGCACGTATAAATGCAATGTGCCAGTGTCGTGTCCATTTTCATCCCTGACCTGTAAATTCAATGTGCAAGCGTCGTGTCCCATCTTATCCTGCACCTGTAAATTCAATGTGGCAGTGTCGTGTCCCTTTTATCCTGCACGTATAAATGCAATGTGCCAGCGTCGTGGCCCTTTTTAATCCTGCACCTTTAAATTCAATGTGCCAGCGTCGTGTCCCTTTTTATCCCGCACGTATAAATTCAATGTGCCGCGTCGTGTCCCTTTCAGAATGGGCACAAGAAAAATTTCCAAGCGCATCACTCCAGTAGCACACAACCACTAGATCAAGCAACACTTGGAAATCCAACTGTACTGCTGGCTTCATATATATGGCTTTATGCAGAGTATCGTTTAACTTTCAAAACGAATCTCCAAGCATAGGGCTGAGTCCCAACAGATCGCAACGTGGCAACTGCTCTACCAAGTACCACATCCCGCCAGCTACCCAAGTCGTCTACGGACGATTCCGAGTCGCGACATGGATCTTATCACCAATGATCGACCGTTAGAAGCCACGTCGACGTAAGGACAATCCCAACATCAAGCAATGGCAAGATACGGCAAATCGGGCTCATTCGATGTTCGGTTCTAATAGGACAGGACACCTAGTAAGTGTCACACTCTATTGAGCCTATCGATTCTCGAGAGTCCTAGAAATGTCGTTGCTTCCTTTGACTAGAAAGGATACGGCGTTAGAGGCGTTCAGGCATTATCCCACGGAGGATAGCTTCGCACCACCGATCGCTCGACCGAGTGCGAGAACCAAACGTCCGAACCTGCCGTTCCTGTCGTACTGAGCCGGATTACTATCGCACGGCTAATCATCAGTAGGGTAAAACTAAACTGCCTCACGACGGTCTAAACACAGCTCACGTCTCCGACAGAGGGAATATCGTTAATCCATTCATGCGGGTCATTAATTGGATAACGAGGCATTTGGCTGAAATTCATATGCATGAAGTTAGTTACATCGGTCGGATTCAACTTAACTACTTATCTACATACGTTCCGATGGGCTCCTACGGGTCCTAATCTAACTACGACATATTGCGCTTGACATGCAATTGGTAACCCGGGGGGGGGGGGGGGGTCCCCAACGTCCTTATCCAACACTGTTCCTGGTGGTGTGACGTTGCGGGATTGATGTCCGTCGTCTTGCCAAATGCCCAGAATGCGGTGGGTCCTCCAGTTAACACCTTCGTGGAGATGAGCTTCAGGTCTTTCTTTCGTATGACACCGAGACTGGTAAGTTTCGCCGCGGATTCGTGGCCCCATATTCGTCTGCAGGAGAGTGTTTCCCACGTCATAACGATGTTGGTGACCCTGTGTCGCTGTTTGAGGTCGGTGACTAATGCCTGATTCCATCCGTAGTGATCACTCTTCGGCCGGTGGGCTATATTGAGATCGGCCTCTTCACTGTCCATTTGGGCGTCGATGATGATTGCCGTTTGACCCATAATGCCCAATAGGTCCGGCTTTCTAAGTCCCTCAGGTGTTTGGAACTTAGGCTCCAATGTGGTCTCATAGCCGCATGTCCTTAGTCCCTGTGCGATGAATAATACTACGGCGTTGTGACGCTTGATTCTCTCCCAGTGTGTCCGGTGGTATTGCTGGATCACGTGGTTGAGTTTCCTCGCCTTGGCATGCTCCTCGGCAACTTGTGCCTTCTGGTCTTTCGGGCGACGTTCTGGATTTGGTGGGAGGTGCTCCAGTCCTGATCCGGTTGCAGTTGATACAATCTCTTCTTGACAGGAGGCGGCTACCATCGGCGACCCATTGTTGTTGTTAGGGCGTTTTCGAGTACTCTGGGAGATCGACCCGTTCATTGTGAAGGTACAATTTAGACGCCCATCTCTCGTTTATATCCTTTGTTGTGTTGATCCTGATGTCGTGGTCCACCCGTCATCTTTCAATTTTGCCGATTTCCTCCGCCAGGAACGTGTATGCCACTTGCCCGGTTCCAGCGTAACTTCCACGCAGCCTGTCCAATCGGTTCTTACGTTGGATGGGTTCTATCCATTGGAGAGATGGTATTCCGAGTCCTCCGTTGGCTACGTCTGCGTGAAAATACGCTGTTGCGACATCGTGCGGGAGGTTGAGCCATCTTCTGATCGTGGTCCTTTTCAAAATGCCTGTTTTCCTCAGGCAGCCGATGATGACGTTTGCCCGCAATAGTTGGTAGTATAGTTGTGGGATGATTGCATACCTGGGGGCGAAGATCCTTTGTTGCGGTTTCAATGGAGCTGCTGTGAGTTTTTGAAGATCGTTGTCGATTATGTCCTTGGCTTTCCTTTGCTGATGCCGCTTAATATGAATTTAATGCCAAGGTATGTCCATTCTCTCGCTACTAAGGGTAGTTTATTCTCTTGACATTTGAATGTTATTTTATCATCAACGACGGTCTTCTTTTGCTTCGCTTGGCACACAATCCCCAATGTGTGGCACTTGTCAGGGTTTATCTCCATGCCACGCTTTCGGAAGTAATCAGAAATGTGGTCGATTAGTTGTTGTAGGGGTTTGGGTGTTGAAGCGAAGAGTAAGAGGTGAGCCCCTATGTCCGTTGGCAGGCATTCGAGGAGGACGTTCGTCACCAAGTTGAAGATTGGTGGCGAAAGTGAATCTCACTCTTTCACACCTCTTGCCGTGTGTATTGGTGTGAGGTCCACGTGTCTCGTTGTAGGATAGTTGTCGATTTCCCATAAGCTTGCACGAGGTACTCGTTCATCGGTGTTGGAACTCCGCTGATTGTTAGTGCCGATCGGAATGCGTTGTGGGATACTCCGTCGAAGGCTTTGCTCCCGTCTAATGATGCTACGTAGACGGATTTGTATTTCTTCCGGTGGTATCGCAGTATTGTGTCTAAGATGAAGTTATTATCCGTTCAACCGTCCCGGCTACAGAAGGATCTTTGCCTTTCATCCAGGTCCATTCGAATCGCGAGTCTTCAGGCAAGGATCTTGTGCAGACATCTGACGAGGACCGATGGGAGCGTGCCTGGTCTGAAGTTGCTCGGTAAGGTGGAGTCCTCCATTTTCGGTATGAACAATGTTCTTGAACGGTATAAATATTCCGGTAGCCTTCCGCACCACAGGATGATGTTGAATATCCGTCAAGTTATTTCCAAAGGTGTTGAGCGGAATAGTCGTGCCGATATACCATCAGGTCCTGCGGTTGTGAATGCAGTTGTCATCGCACACTTGATATCGGTAAGGTTAGCCGGTGTCCATATTCCGTCTATGTCTTTCGGTGACGGATTGGGTTGCGTTGCAACGTTGGTAGTGTCCGTCATTATTCGATTCCAGAAGGGCTCCATTGCGCTCTGTTCCGGTTCTTGGGGGTCCTTCAGATCAGTCAGTATCTTTGATATGCATATATTCCTGTTTTTCTTCGATTGATTCTGGGTGATGGCATATTCCATTTTTCTCTGCATCCTTTTTGTTTTCGATGTCGGTGGTGATTTCCGGATGTGAGGAGCCGCCTGTGACGACCTTGCGTAGACGTCTTGAACGTATAACGTGAGGTTCTCCATGGTTGTCTTACGCCCCTCAAAGGCTGCTCTTTCGCAGATTCCTTGGAGGCGGTGTGCGTGGAATTCTTTTGTGCGTATTGGCTCCAGAGTCTTCACGAATGTCAGGAAGATGCCAGAAACCGGTGCGAGCGAAGCTGGTGCAGGCGGAGGAGGTTCGCAGTTCGAATCGCTCACCTCTCCCTGGATGATGGTTCCGTTACCAGCCGGACTACAAGTCCCTTGTGCAAAGTTTTCCTCCTCTTGCCTTTAATGGATTCCAAGGTTCGTTCTGGGAAGCTCTTGAGAAGTTCAATGTTTATGAACTTGACTCCTTGGATAGATAGCACCGCTTCCCGTCTGGCCAGTAGTTCGTATTCCTCCTCAGTCCACCTTGTTTTAGGGCCCGTGGTTTCATGTTTCGCATTGTACCAGTCTCGGTGCATCCTCTGTGTGTGTACTCCACGTCCGGTGTTGGTGGGGAAACTCTTGTTGCATCCTGGGTATAGGCACTGAAACGTTTTCGGTTGGCTCAGACGACGACGAGGGGAGGTTTGGTACACCGTGGTCATTACGTCGTGGTCATTTCAGGTACCGCGCCTGGCTTGCGCCTTATCGAGACGGCCCCAATGCGCGCGGAATTGGGATCACGGACAATCAGCGCGCCCGTATGGGACATACCAGTTTGCTATCCTCCCACAGGGTCAGGTAGCACCACTGGTGGGGCCGGGCCACCTTCCAACGCCCTACCAGCCGGGCAGGTTGGCGCCCGTGCAGATATGGCGTTGCACACACGCCCCGGTCCCCGGGGGTTGCCCCCCGGTTTCCGTAACCAGCATACGGCTGTTGAAACCACTGCCTCCGCGATTGCACCACCTTCCGTGGGCCGACCTCGAGATCGGGCCAGGGATGATCCATCCCGATTCCGTGTGTACCAGTTTACATCACTGGTCGGATGCTCGTAGCAACAGGCTACTACCAATTCTGGGGTCCTGCACCCCCACGCCTTGGTGAGGCGAGCGCATAGAGTGCCGGGTCGCCACTCCCCAGGAACGCTAACAGGGCGACCGTTTTACGGGCCCCCCTGAAGCGTCCCCCCTGCACTTCCCAATCACTCGTTCCATACATACTCATTCATTCCATACATACATCATTCATTCCCATACATTCATCGTTCACACCATCCATCATTCGTTCCACTCACACACTCACTCACCCTGACAGTTACATCATTCGTGCCATACACGCACCATTCATTCCAATCACACCGCATTTATTCCAAACTTCCGTCATTCATACCATACACACATCACACATTCCACTCATACCCTTCCACGCTTCCGTCTCTCAAACACACTATTTGCATACACCCAAAAGCGTTCATACTGTTCCTTGCATTCTAGCATTCGTCCAACATTCACACTCCCATCACCACTCATACACACCCCACACGCATGCAAATCATCGTACAAGACACGTTCACACCACTCATGTTTCCAGTCCTCTTGCAGCATGCCGCATACACACATTTCAGTCTCACTCAAGCGCCCTATCATACAGAAACCCATTCATACTCCCATGCCCAGTCAACAAATAACACGCATACAGCCCAGGTTCAAACCATTCATTCTGTTCAGCACACCTCACGTTCTTCACATATTCATACAAAGTTCTCCCTTTCCTACTCGCATCCCATCTTCTCTGCCAGCATTCATACACTTTATCATTCAGCACTCTTTCGCATTCGCTCATCGACCTGTCACGTATACACTCATTCGTAATCAACGCATTCGCTCCCACATCCATGCCATTCTTCATTCTACGCAACAGGCCGTTCCTCAAGCACTCCAGATCCCATGGTAACGCACTCATTGAAACTTGCATACTTTCGGTCGAGACCGTCCCACATACGCTCAGACATGCATAAAACACTACACTTTGACACTAATTCATACTATCCCTTCCATATCCATACCCCATGACATCACACCATATACTACACATGACACGAACAAGCACTTATACCATATACGCATCCCTCGCCCCTTTATGCCCCACTCACCTCTCAACATTCGCCTCATTTTTCCCACCACATTCATTATCATGTCATTCATTCTACTCAAGTGCACTTTAAAATTCATTCTTTCGCTCATCCGTATGCCCAAGCTTTCGCACATACCACATACTTCAACACTTTCCCATTCACACGCACACTGGGACGCCTTGTGCCAGCGAGTGTCCCTTTCATCAACATTCATACCGTTTCTTCTTCCGAAACTTTCCGTCCAACACTCTCACCCCATTCATGCACAATCCTTATGCACTCAGACGTCTTTCGCTCCTGATCCACTCTACTTTGTCCGTCCACAATCAAACACAAATCATCCGCATATGCAACACATTTACAATCCCTCTCCGCCAGCCGCCACAGGAGCCCATCCATCATTATGTTCCAAAAGATTGGTCCACAGATGGACCCCTGCGGACAGCCGCGGCTCACATTCTTCCATACTGTCTCATTTGCTCCTACCATGCATACTTTCCTATTACAAACAGAACGGAATCCATGTATCCAATTCCTCACATTCACATTCTCTCAGTTTCTCAATCACGCACTTCTACTCCAAAATGTAGAATGCACTACGAAAATCAACAAAACACCAAGGACATACTTTCGTTCACTTTCAGACACATACCCTTTCAGTTTCCACCATGCACTCTCAGTTGATCGGCCCATCACGAAGCTATGTTTTGCTCCATTCATTCTATTTTTAACCTTTCGCTCTAGCTGATTCACCATCATTCTTTCCAATATCTTCGAACACGCTGGCAACAAACATATCGGCCTATACAAAGAAGGATCAGTTCGCAATCTCTCAGGGGACTTCAATAATACCGTGGCCACTTTCCATCTGCTGGGGAAGGTACCCCCATTCAAACATTTAACGTACATACTCTTCATCCATTTTGGCAACACTCTCCACAACACACGAACAATTTTCGGGCTCACACCATTCATACCCGGTGCCTTTTTTCTTTTGATCTTTCGCACTTCTTCGTTCGCTACGGCCCATTCAAACTTCTTCTCGCCAAAACGTTCCCGTTCATAATTTACATTCTCACATCTCATACACGCGGCTGGGAAGAAAGAGTCCAACATAACATTCACCCTATGTCTCCATGCATTAGTCATTCGCTCACCACATTTTACCCCTTCCCGTACAATGTAGCTCGACGAAACTCGGGCCCAAGCGGTACACATCGACGCGCGCTAAACAGACCACACTGATGCTCGTGATCAGTCGCAATACGAACCGAAGTGTAGATGCCCGTGATACCTGTGGTATAGTCAATTTTACGCGATACTGCTGTTGAGGAAGTAAACTCTTACGCTTTTACCTTTATAGATATTATAAATTTATTATATATTGTGTATAATATTGTAGGATGTGTATAATAATTTGGTCCTCTGAGAAATATAATAATACTGCGCCTATGGGTAAAAGGCCTATTAATAGGTAAATGGCATATTATTTAAAAAAATTTAATCATAAAACTGACTGAATATCTAAAAAGGAAATACGTATGATTCTAGAAATCCTCCATAGTGTAACACTTCTCAAAACATTTTGGCAGATGTAAAGCCACTTTACATTTCGTGCATTCCCACTTCGTTGCCCTTCGAATTTTCTGTTTATACCAGACTTTGCACGTCCTTGTTGGATGCTTATTCCGAGGTGTCGGATTTATGTTTTTGGGGAAATGAGCCCAACATTGAACTTGGAGTCGAAGGGGTGTTTCAACTGACGATTTCCCACGCATTTTGTAGTCCGGTAATTTAACAGTTTGTAAAATTGCCTCAGCTACATTTAAACGGTAATAAACATAAGTCTGACGTTTCCGACTGTAAATTGTTTTCTGCATAATATAGGTATCAAACAGAGCCATATCTGATATGTAAAAGAAAAGCTTTCGGTATCCTTCCATGACTTTTCTCATTAATGGGAAACAGGCTAACATCTGATCTTGACGATCAACTCTACCCATGCCCTTGTGATATTCTACGATACATTTCGGCTTCATTACTTTCCGTAATTGTCTGGGTTATTCCTCGACCATCTCTATAGTTTTGTGTTTTGTGCAAGCGTATAAACTTCGCGCTTGTCCTTCCATCGCAGAGCTATAAAATTATTCCAAGATCTCCATATAAATTCTCCTTTCTTCAAAATATCCTTTTACATGTCTTGTGGCATATTTTTTCTGTTCTTGCGTACGGTCCCGATAACGTCTGTGTTTCGCTGGTGTCATTTTAGAAACAGGTTGGGTGAAGAGTACCAGTTATCCAGGAATAAAGTATATGTTTTGTTAATTATGGACTTTGACAACTTTATCACAACCTCCTCCGACGCACTATCGTTTCGATCAATTCGGTCCTGGCCGGTGAATATCCTAAATCCATGACAGAGACCGGTACTTGCCTCGCGCTATTTGTAAATTTTTATTCCGAATCGAGCTCTTTTTGGCGGATTGAAGTGATTGTACGCTAAACGCCCTTTGTATTCCATCAAGGATTCGTGTATGCTAAGACATTCATTGGGTGTGTCAATTTCTTTAAATTTTTGATTCCAAAAATTAACTAGAGGTCTTATCTTGCGAAGTCGGTCTTTAGTATCGCTTGCCTAAATATTGGCTTTTCTAATACACCTCTTCTAGTCCAATAAGGTTGAATATTTGATTTCTTTACTTGACCCATCAAAATACAGTGTGCAGAATAGGCCTTGATTTCGTCTGAAGTGACAGAATACCAAGTGCCGCCCACATACCGTTTTTTACGTTCGTCGTGTAGTGTTTGAACTGCGAAGCTATTTATTTCCGTAACCAGGATTTGGCGCTTAAATAATTTAAGACAGGCACTTCTGTTCCATGATGTTCAGCACACATCCAAATTATCGGTGTGTTCGTTACTGCTTGCCAAATCCATGATTGTCGTGTCGTAGTTTCTTCTTCACTACACTCATCTATAATCATACGCCTTACACGCTTCGCGACTGGCACAGTTACGTCACTGTCAGAAGATTCGTTATCACAGCTTTTATATACCACATTTGCATCTTGCATTTTGGAGGGTTTCCTAAATTTTAATAATTGAACTGCTTCGAAAAAGCAATGATACGAATCGTGACTAACTACATGAGGTACTGATAGGAACTAGCATTCCGTCACGATCATAACGGTCAAAACATCAGTCCGCGAACTCGGCTTGTTAAGTTTAAGTTTGGACCAAATATGTGGTCGGGAGTCTGACTCGCGATATTCATGTTGGCCCAAGTAATTCATCGCCAGTCTGACATGCCATATGCATGTTTAGCCCAAAATTTCCATCGCGAGTCAGACTCGCTAAAGTACGGAAAGGGGTTAACACTACTAAATTTCTTGCACGCATTTTGTCCTCTACATAACTTATATACATCTCCCCATGGATTTTGGTTTCCTTGCACACTGACGAGCTGTCGCTAGTCCATCTCTTTCACTCTACATACTTCTTTCTTGTACGCATACACTCTTCTCTTGTATTCAGATTTCATTTGCTCTATATCCTCACTCATTCGTCTCCTTGCATTCTGAAAATTTCTCCTACACTTCCGCACACACTTTTTCATTCATTCCAACTCATTCGTCCACCAGACAATCTTTCGCTTATTCACATTTACTCTGTCACGCAAATGTCGTCCATTCACCCCCAGAATCCTTGAGGTTATCTCCTCAACCATACGTTCCGCATTCGTATCTTCTAGCATACTTTCACACTTCGCAACAGCTACCGTTCTCAAATCACATGCATACGCTTCCCAGTCCACATCTTTACAACACCACTTTCTCATCGGTTCATTCTCATTCTCTCTCACCTCCCCATTCAAGCGTATTAGGATCACATTGTGATCGCTAATAGCCCAGTCCTCCTTAATTTCCCATTCAAACTTAAACATCATTCCGGCACCGTTTACCACGCTTACATCAATATCACTCTTCCCATTCGTACTCTCAAACATATACCATTCGCTCGGTTCATTCAACACACTTAACTCATTCGCAATCGACCATTTTTCCTAGATCCTTCCCCGCAGTTCACTCTCCCTACTACGCCGATCGCCCTTGCTGAACCACAAGTGCGATACGGAGTTCGCATCCATACCGAAAAACACACACTTTCCATTCATCATTCCAATTGCTCTCTCTATGTACACCAGGTACGTCTCGATCTCTCGGCCGTACCGGCAGGAAGTGGATGTTACGTACATTTACCCGAATTCCCGCTTCAGCCATACGCCCACTCCATACTCATTCGTAAACTCTCTCACGCACATACACTCTATATTCACGTCATTCACTACTACCCCCGCCTTAATATCTACAGTTTCGCTCACGGACATATTCATACTTGACGGTAGTCCTTTCAGGCATCCATTTAATACGTATAGGTCTTGCAAAAGAGCCACACTCACGCTCTTCTCATTCATAACGCGATCCAAATCACACAAGACGGCATATGAACGTTGACAATTACACCGAACAATTAGACATTCATTCGCCATTTTTTCCCCGCTTCCTCTCTTTATAACATTCGCTTGTATTCCTCGCACTCGTCGGACATCGAAGAGTAGTCACGTCGCACTCAGGTGCCCATTCCCTCCACACCCCTGGAACAATTTCTCTTTTACAGCATACTCCTCCAACATGTGCCCAAATGCGTAACATTTGATGCACTTCAGAACACTGTAAAATTCCCTGAATTTGTATGCCATCCAATTTACGTACATACGCCCATTCATACAGAGTTTCTTCTTCACACTCGCACTCACTTCCAAAATCATATTCCCCATATTCGCACCTTTCTTTCCCATTCTATTCACAATTATCACACTATTTTTAAACTCACTCACGCATCATTCGAAATTCTTCTCATACAACTCATTCATAAAACATTCATTCCTCATCTCATTTTGCACATCATAGACAATTACTTTGGGGCCTATTTTGCGCGGTGATTCGACCCTCAAACCCAGTTCGTCAAATTTGGTACTCTCTTTCAGTTTACAAAGTTCACTCTGACTGACGGCCTCGATCGCGATCCTGCCACATCTTGTCTTTCTCAAAGCTTTCACACGCATATCCAAACACTTGCTTACATTTTTCAACACTTTCTCTCTCGCTTGCTCACTAGTCATCTTTTTGGTCTCATTCTTACCTTTCACAATCACTGCATACGATTTCTCACTCACTCTCCCTGGCTTCACAAACGTACCCTCAATCTTGTCACTCACACACACCCTACTAACACTCTTAGACGCTGCCACAATAGCGTAAGGCACAGGCGCATACACATTTGTTCCTTTCTCACACTCATCCAGTCTTCCAAGCTAACTATCATTTTTTTACGTCATTCTCGTCAACACATTTTCATAGACACTCACACAATTCAAAATATTCTCTCCCGAATGCTTATTAATTTTGTTAATTTCTTTAAACAAAAACATGGGCAGTCTCTCCCCAATCACTCTCATTTTCATCATTTCCCATTCATTCCCATCATTTTCACTCACATTCGCACTATCATTCACATCGTCACAAACACGTTTAATCCCCTTGTTCACCCTCATACCTACACTTACCCTGCTCCTATCACTGCGTACACTGCTTGGGGAGCCGCGCCTTTGCTCCCGCTGTACGCACTCCTCCATCTCAAAGTTCAGGATCTCAACGGACCCGGACCCAACAATTTACTTGATCGGGTCCATTCGGACCCCCCCCCCCTCCGGGAACGGTTTCTACAAGTTAGGGATGTGCGGTGTTCCTCAATCACTCAGAAAACCTCAGAAACGCAGAATCACAGAAGCGACACAAAGGGTCAGAGGAACAGAGGGAACAGAGGGAATCTCGTTAATCCATTCATGCGCGTCATTAATCGGCTGACGAGGACGCGAATACCCAATACATATCTGCCAATTCATTTTCAGGTCATCCGATCTCTTGTGGTGGTATGGGATTGTCTCCTCCCGGGTCCAACCTCGTTGCCGCCATGGTCGTCATCAGGTTCGTCGGTACCAGTTGGTGTGACTACCTTGGAGCACTCTGGTGGGAATGCTCCGTAGTAGCCCTTTAGATAGTACCATTCCTAGCAATGCCTCAACCGATCTGCCCGACCATACGTCCCACCACGAAGGTGTACACGATTGGAAGGCGACACGGCCTCTCTCTATTTGCGGGTGTTCGCAGATCTTATTGGCCAGGTCTTTGTTATTTCGGTAATATGCCGCCTTCCTATCATGCTGCTCGTCGAGGGGCGTATGTGCACTGACGATCTGTGCATCGACGACTACTGTTTCTCCCTCACGATGTGCCACAATATCCGGTTTGCGGCGACCCTCTGCCGTGTCGAAAGTGTGCTCACGGAGGACAGTCCACCCAAGATCTTTGAGGGCTGATGCAACAGTGTGCACTATTGCATCATGCCTCTGAATCCTGCATTCATCTGTTCGGTGACACCATTGGATGACATGTGCTGCCGTTCTCTTGAATGGCACATCCGGCACAACAGAGGGTGTTCGCGTGCCGCCTACGTAATCCCCTTCCTGTCCGTATGATGGGGGGCATACAATTCACCCGAGTATGTACATGCTGGATGGAGACTCGTTCAGGGATACGCAGGCTGCCTTGATCAATCCACCAAGTTGAAAGCGGTGTCTCCATACACTCTCCGACCTCCCAGCTGTCAACGGACGTGTGGAACCTATGTGTCCAAAATTTTTTCTCCGGTATTCGCTGGTGAGTAGAATTCTTTCACGCGTAGTGAGGATCCCTTCAGCCCAACGAATACGTGATGTTGCCCATGTTGAAGGAGTGCACGCTCTGATGGCTTCTGATGATGATTGGGACAATCGGCCCAAACGGTTGTAAGTTAGGGCAGGTATCGCTGCGGCCAAGTCTGGGGTTCCGAAGCCGCCGGACCTAGTTGGCGCGTTAAAAAAGCTGATTGCTGTATCGTATGGGAGTCGGATCAATCGCCGAACGGCCATGCGCACACGTTGGTCGATCAAACGGAGTCTACCCAGATATACTCGGCCATGGACGAGGGCGTGGAGCAGTGTAGGAAGCAGGGAGACCATCAGTACTTTCAATCTCTGCTGCGGCTTTAGTGCCGCCCGAGTAATCCTATCCAAGATGTTCTGGATTTCGGTCTCAACGCGATTGGGACCTGCGGGGACGAAATCAACACAGAGATATCGTCACTAGGAACTGTTTGTCATTTGTGCGATGAAAGCACCGTTCCGTAGTTGAAATGTGGTTTCGATGATGACTTTAATTTTCTATTCGCGCCCCGAGTGTACAAGGGAAAGGGCCGAGCATTTTTTTGCGTTGAAAGAAAGGCCGTAAGATGCCCCTGCTTCTTCGACTGCTCGTATATCTGTTTTCATGTAAGCCAGCATGTTAACCCGATGACCCTCGATTGCAGATCCGATTTCGCTCGGGATTGCTCTCAGCACAGAGTCTATTACAAGCCAGAACGATGACGGAGAAAGTGGGTCGCCCTGTCGTAATCGGCGAAAAACTCTGAAGAACTCCGTCCTCACGCCGTCGATTTCGAATGCCGTCGGGCTCTTGCTATAAACGGACCTCACGTTCTTCCGAAATCCCGCAGGTACTCCCAGATTCCCAAGGAATGCGTTAATGGCAAAATGGCTCACGCCGACGGAAGCTTTTGCGGTCTATCGAAGCGACGTACCGCTCTTTTAAACGCCAGTGGGATTCCTGCAGGATGGATGCCAGGACTGCAACATTTTCGGCGCAGCGGTCGCCAGTACAACTTTGCCTAAAATCGATATGGCCACACTTTCGCACCCTCTGTGCTAGTATTTTATGTAGGTGTCTGCCCTGAAATTAAGACATACTTAATGGACGGAAATCGTTAGTTTCGCGTGACTCGTGGTCTTCGGAATGAAGATTGCCCTACTTGCTAGGACCGCGCTTGGAAACCCTCCGACAGCCAAAACGATGTTATGGAGGAGGGCTTTTATTGTGGAGGGGCGGCTCGCCATAGTTGAAGTGCGATTCCGTCAATTGCCGCAGCTGAATTGATAGGAACGTGAACTGCGGCAACTTCTTCACAGCTCACAGGCGTCCCTAGAGGGTTTAGGTCTTCGCAGGAGGTAATCGAAGGAGATTGGGCGGTGCTGTGGACTCTTGTGAGGCGTACGGTCCCCAGTAGTTCGATATGGCCTGTAATGATGGAGTGATTTTGGCGCTCCGATCTCGGTTGATTATCTCTTTCGCGGCCTTGGACATGTCCTTTCGGAAGAGTTTTTGTATCCGCGATTACTCTATACGCCTGGTTTTCTTTTTGGAGGTGTTGACCATTCGGGCATTTGCCAGGTGTTCTGGCCTCCTTGGGCAGAGAATTGTGGAGAAACCTTTGATATCCACTCCACAATATCGGATTGTACATCCTCACCTGTTAGATGTTTTTCGGCGATCCGGATGAGGAAGGGAACTTCCCAACCGCGAATGGGTTCGACGATGGACTTAAGTTGTTGGATTGCAGACTTAAGGTCCTCGTACATACCCCGCCACCTAGGGGAGGAAGTACTGATTGGTGGAGAAGATCTGTTGGTGGCGACTATATTATCCGATGTCCGAGATGTAGGTGTAGTGGGTGAAGACTGAGAGTGGCTGGGAGTTCTGGATGTCGCCTCGACGGCGGAAACGACGGAATAACCGGAGCTACTGAAGCAGCTAGGTGATGTTGCTCGCAGGTCGCTCTCAGCTGCTATAACTAGGGCTTTATAGGCCAAAATTTTTCGGGCTCCTTTGATAGCGTCCTGGGTTCTGCAGGGAATGACGCTTAATAGGTGTTTATTTATAAAACGCAACCCTGCAATATTCGATAAAGCCCCCTCCCTGGCAATCATTCTTAGTTCTTCGGGACCTCATACACGCCGAACCCTCTCGACATTGATTTCGTCGTTAAGCAAATCTGCATGGGCCGTACGACGGAGCAGACCAAGGCCGCATTTTCTAGTTAAGGATCGGGGCAATTGGGACATTGGTATTCTAGGGGAACCGGGTTATAATTTGTGGACAGTGGGGACGGATGTTTCGATGTACTAGGACCTGGTTGAGTAGGTGAAAATGGGAGATGTGGAACAGGGCCGACGTCCAAAGCTTCCGGCGGCAATTGGAATTATTCTTTGTTTGCCTATCCGTGCCTGCTCGAAGGGTTTGGCAACCCCCGACGCCGTGGGAGGGTTTTACCCCCAGAAGCCTTCTGTCTCTTAACCGGCATGGAGTGCTGCATCTGCCAAATTCTGTACGGGGGAATCGCTCAACTCCGTTGCCCGACTCTAACGACCAGGACGTGGACAGATAAGCAAATGGTAAAGCTCCGTGGGAAGGCATGTGTGGATAGTGTGTGTGTGTGTGACTATCCGACATGGCTCCATTTGGAGGTTCCTTTTTTTTCAGATTGTGGGAAATGCTTTACGCACACCGGCCAAGATGTTATGTGGCCGGTAGTGTGAGACTCTCCCTTTCGGGCATACTCACTAAAACCCCACCTCTTTCTTATGCCTGTAGGCAGGCAGCACCTTCTCCATTTTCTGCGAGCCAATCCTCTTCAACCAATTCCTGATCTTCTTCCTAGCACCCTTTCTGCGGTTATGACCTTCCGTTTGAATCGCCAGAAGCTGTTAAGTCCGCCCACTAGAACTCTAGTTGATATGATTGCCAGCTCTTTCTTCTTCAGGATGTTTCTTCGCACCAGGTCTTCTGCTGAATGTGCGCTCCAGATTCCTCTATAGGAAAGGGTGACTGATGTGAAGTCCACGTGCTGCACATTCATCCGTTTCTTAATGCTGTCCTCGAGCATTCCATACTTTTCTGTCTTATTCTTATGTGCCTGTGCAAGGTCTACGCTTTCTCCAACGATTTGCGTGTCGATGACGAGGGCTCTGCTACACATCGTGGCTACAAAATCCGGTTTCCTTAGTCGAAACTCTGTCGTAAAATGTGGCTCTTCCGCGATCGTATCATAAGCCGTAGCTATTGCTCCTTTGAAATACGCATTAATCTCGTCATGTCTCTCTATACGTGCCCTATGTGTTCGATGACATAATTGTGACACATGGCTAAGTGTTTCGACAGATCTGCATCCCCCTCTGCAGGATCGGTCTTTAATACGCCCATGGACCGTTCTGGACTTCATTGGCATAAGGTATATTCGAAATTTTATCTCAGTTTGGCTAGAGTGTCTATTTTATTTTTGCCATCTGTAAGACGGCGCATCGCTTTCTGTTGCTCTTGCTGTATATAAGAGTTCGATGCATTTGGCTTGCCGGATAGCTTGGCAAGTCGGATATGTCTGTGAAGTGGCATAAGCCACCTCACTGATGGTATTGACAAACCACCCTCGCGTGCATTGGCATGAATAATAGCACTAGCCACATCATGTGGAAGCCTGCACCATTTCCTCACTGCTGCTCGGGTTATGTTGTCGACTTTCTTCCGAGGCGCCTTACTTAGTTGATCTATAGCTTGTGTGAGCTCCTTTTCAGGCTTCACGAGGGCCTGTCCCTTCAGGTGTAAGTGGGATCCCTAAATAATTATATAATTATTAATAATTATATAATTCGTCTTCCCTCCTTAATGCCGTCTATTTAGTGCTTAAGGACAAGAACTGCACCTTTTCGTCTATCATCGACTTTTTAACGTGTGGGACGTTCCTGATTGCGATCGTGAAAGACTTGGTGCTATTAATCCTAAGTCCGCAGTCTGTCAAATACTCGGACGCGATATCGATGGTTGATTGTAGTCCTTTTGGTGTTGATGCTACGAAAATCATGTCGTCTGCAAATGCAAACGCATTATAGAAATTACCATCGACATCGACTCCAATTTGTGCAGGTATTTTTCGCAGGAGTCGGTCCATTACCATGTTAAATATAATGGGTGACATGGGATCACCCTGTTTAACCCCGCATGTTGGTTTAAACTGATCGGACTCCCAACGGTCACATTTTAGAAAGGTTGTGCTCCTTTCGTAGACATTCATAATATACAATCAATCATTGGATCGGGAAGACCCATGATCTCTATCGTTTCTCGGATGGTTTTGTGTGACACAGAGTCGAATGCCTTTGCGATGCCCACAGATGCTAAGTACATTGGTTTAAAATTTTTTCGGTGATAGCGGAGTATAACGATCAGACTGAAAATATCTTCAGCGCATCCACCTCTGGCCAAAACTGGTTTTTGGCGCTCATCGAACTTGATGGCTTTGGTCATACGTCCCGCCAAGATCTTATGCAATGTCTTGGTCAAGACTGAGGATACCCTTATTGGCCGAAAATCCTCCGGTTCTTTCGTACCATCCTTTTCAGGTATTAAATTCGTTTTCGACTTAGGGAGGCGAGTTGGCATTTTCCCACACAAGAGGAATATATTATACACTCTTGAAATCACTTCAACAGGGAGTGCATGCAGCTGTCGTATAGTCAAGCCGTCCGGACCCGGGCAGGTAGAATTTGCCGGGTAGGACGTCTTAACTTCATCGGGGTATATTGGGCGCCATACTTTCCCCACCATATCGCGGTTCGCTTCATACTTGGGCGATGTATTTTTTTTTAAGCCCTCCGATCCACCGCTCACCTGTTCTCCATGGACCCGCTTACGCATTACAACCGGGGAACAGAACTGTGCCTCCACCAGCTTCCCGACCACCTTAGTTATGACAGAAGGTCATAACTAAAGGGTATCTGCCTACCGCGCCGAGTGGGTCGAGTACACATGTGCCCCAATCATATGAGTAATCGACCCAAGCTTACGTATACTTGCAGCCACGAGAATGCATATGAGGATGATCTAATGAGGAATGTTTCATGAACACAGGAGAAATATATTTAAAAAAATGTGTGAAAATGATTTCTATGTGCAGTGATCGTTCTATTTGTGAAAGGTATGACTGCCCGTGATGGGTTCATGGCCCATAAATGAATAAAAATAAGTAAGATGAATTGTTTGGAGGTTAGCCCGGTCGATAAACGTAGAGCACACGTTTATCTCGGAACTAAACCAGTGCATATTCGTATCGCAAGTTGCATGTAGGCCGCCACCGTTTTCCGCTCGGGTGAAAACTAACCCATGCTTATGGTGTGCGGACACACTCATACCCCATAAACACCCGTACACGTACACACTATTCTCATGAACGTACAGACACACTTGTGATACTAATTGTGAACTTCCAGCAGGCCTTTGGCGCATATAGGATATGAAATACACATGGCCAACCCAAAAAACCATGTTTCATGGGAAGACCATGGTGTTTTATACATTTCCCATGCAGCCAACTCCTACTACAGGACACAGCACACATACTCGGGGGGGGGGGGGGGGGGGGGTATACAGGGGTAGACAAAATTTCGAAAAACGCCATAGTTTCATGGGAAATCTATTTTCACCAAGGAAATATGGGGCCCTTCGAAACTTCCAAAACACCACCGCATGCCTCTCGTTTCCCTCTATACAGTCATGCCAAATGTTCGTCGTCTTATCTGGGGTCACATTGTCAAAAAATTTTTGGAGAGTTTTTTGACAACGGTGTTACCCTCAGGTAAGGCAAGAGGGACACCCGGCATGCTGTATGCACCCCGTCAGAGGATTTTCGAGCTACTAAAACCATTAAATCCCATGATTTCCACATAACCTCCAGTTTTATGGGGAAACCATGGGGTTTGCTGGAATTTTTCTCTCGATTCGCCTATGAGGGGGTGCTGTACCCACAGGACGGGGTTATAAAGGGGTTGGGCGAACTCGAAATTCGCCCTCCCTCATAAAAAACGCGAAAAAGTTTTGGGTGACCTTGGGCCTAGGACGATTTTTTTACCACCGCATTGGTGCCCACGCACCACTCCCTGCGCCCCCCTCCCGCCCCCACCCTTCACGTGCGCCCTTATAAAGGAATCCGAAAAAAGTAATTTTTCTCGGGGGGCACACATCGCGACGCAGCGCCTATGCGGCTACAGACAGCCGTACGTGCGCTCCCGAGGAAAATTAAATCTTCTAAATTCCCTTATCGCTCTTAGGTGTTACATATGCTCACCATCATGTCCGCAGGCTTACCCATGGTCGATCAACAGTCATACCACGTATCCCATGGTGGCCCATAACTCTGAGTTTCCCATGGACACGCAGTATGCTCCGACCGGCCTCGTGTCGAATGCATGACATGACGGATAACATATGTATCTCCTGCAGCCTATTTCTCATATACTCCACACTTGCCACGTACGTTTCATGCCTCAAGCATGGGGTAATTCATGTCATGGGGTCATCGCAGTACGGTTACATCGTGTGTCAGGACAGAATTACGGCAATTTCTTGCCGTAAATTTGCCCTGCTCTTCACAATAATTAGTGTAATACTCCGCACCTGCCTCATACGTTTGAAGCCTCAAGCCACATGATTTGTGTTTTGAGGTCATCGCGGTATGGATACACCGCGCGACAGGCCAAAATTACGATACGTTAGCGTTATTTTGGCTTGTTCTTCTCATGTATACCTTCTTAACCCGTGTACGATTATAACTTATGAGCCCCGTCCTGCGGGAACTATGTTTTCACTCAAACGTTCCGCAGTATTTCGCGTATGCGACGCCGTAGAACGAGTGCTAGCGCAAAGGCATCACGCATCGATCCACGGACATCGCATCGCGGTAATACTGCGGGAGACCGTGTTTGCTTCCACTTCGGCATCAATTGAACGTTTTGGTGGGAATCGGTCCTTCATGGGAATCGGGTCGAATGACCGATAAAGGATTTTGGATGTGTGTTGGGGTTAGGGAAAAAGGGGGAAGGGGAGGGAAATTTTGTTAATTAGTGCCGAAGTCGGAAAACAATCAGGTTTTCCGCAATACACTCGTACACACTTTGACCGAAGTCAATTACAATAATACGATCACGCAGGCGTTCAATCACTTACTCGTACACACATATACATGCACTCATGATGTGTTAAAGTCACTGATTTTGAGTGTTCTGTGAACAATGCCACACGAGGCGCGTGGTGGGCGATGTACTTGCTCCGTTTGTCATCGTGGTCTTCCAGAAATTCACCATTATATCCTTGGCTGGTGTTTGTGCCGCGGATTTGCCTTTAAGGATAAATTTAAGGCATTTGCAGGGATTCCTGCTCCAGGCTTTTTGTGTCCTGGCGTAGTCTATTCGCCTAATTAGGCGTCTGCTTTGGACTATTTCCGGCCGCCCCACCTGCGGACCTTGAGCTTTGCACTTTCTCGTTGTTTGCGGGAAGATTTTGAGGAGATATATTTCGATTTCCTCAAATAACCTTTCCGTTGACCAGACTGACACATTCTGGCATATTCTGTCCAGGCGTTCTGCTTCAAACACCCCGTCCTTCAGTGGTTTAAGCTTAGAGAAGAGCTCCTGTATTTGGGGAACCAGTTGACATGCTTGGGAAGTTTGATCACCAGTAGGTGTAAGATTGGTGTTCCCAAGTTCATTTTTAATCTCCTCCATTATATGAAGGACATTGCTTTTATACTTCTGGTTCCGCCTCTGCCCTTTAATGGATTCAAGTGTCCGGGTGTTAAAAATGGGCAGTAGTGCCTGGTTTATAAACTGGACACCTTCAATTGTCAAACGAGCATCCCCTGTAGACAGGAGCGCGAGTTCTTCCCGGCTCCAAGGTGCCTTCTTGTTAGAGATACCTTGCACTTGTTGTTCGTCATACCAGTTCTTATGTACTCTTTGCTCGTGGACAGCCCTTCCTCTAATCGTGGCAAAGTTCCGATTACAATCAGGAAATCTGCAGAGATGTTGTTCTGCATGGCTCGAGTTTTGGGCTCCAGAATTACTTGTCGGCCCGGTAGAGCCTGAGGGCCCTCCCGTTCCAGAACTTAAATTACTATATTCATCCGAGGCTTTTGTTCTGTTTTTCGTGCCGACTAAAAAATTAGGATTGACCAGATTGGTAGCCCACAAGATCCTGTAGTGGTCTCATCCCATTTAGCCGTGAACATGCAAGGAGACAAATTGTGTTTCGTACACACCACGTTTCCAGCGGGAACCTATTAGGAAGTAAGGATTCGACCATGGGAGGAGATGTTGTAACATGGGCGTCCACCCCTTGTAACATATGCTAGTCTTGGAGACTGGTCTCGGATACCAGACGCCAACCAGAGTTGGCCCGACACCTCAAACGACCGCCCCAAAAGCTCCTAAGGACGGATCTCGGATACTAGTACCGAAATAGTCGGCCCGACAAAAAATTTATCTTTGTTATTTTAGGTTCATCGATCGTACTCTACTTAACTACATATGTACTGAAGGGTTACTACGTGTTTCTAACCTAACTACGATATATTGCGCCTTAGGTGGCGGGCGGTACCACGGAAGGGGGGGGGGGTCGTCGCCAAAGTCCTTTCCAACTCGGTTTCTGGTGATGTGTGCCGTTGCGGGGTGGATATCCGTCCTCTTGTTGAAAGCCCAGAATGCCGTGAGTCCTCCAATTAGTACCCTCGTGGAGATGAGCTTCAGATCTTTCTTGTGGATGACACCGAGACTGGTAAGTTTCGCAGCGGATTCCTGGCTCCATATTCCTCGGCAGGAGAGGGTTGCCGACGTCACGACGATGTTGGTGACTTTGTGTTGTTGCTGGAGGTGGTTGATTATCGCCTGATTCTTTCCGTAGTAGTCACTCTTTTGCCGGTGGGCTTTATCGAGATCGGCTTGCTCGCTGACCACTTGGGCGTCGATGACAATTGCCGCTTGTCCCATGATGGCTAACAAGTCCGGCTTCCTAAGTCCCTCGGGTGTTTGGAACTTAGGTTCCAATGTGGTCTCGTAGCCGCATCTCCTCAATCCTCGGGCGATGAATGACACTACGGTGTTATGACACTTCATTTTCTCCCCGGGAACATTGCTGGATCACATGGTTGAGGGTTTCTTTGCGCTGGCATCCTCTTCGGCAGATTCTATCTCCTGCTCTTCCGCACGATTTTCTGGGTTTAGTTGGAAGTGCTCCTATCCTGAGACGGTTGCAATTGATGTAATCCCTTCCTGACAGGAGGCGGCTACCGTCGGCGACCCACTGATGTTGTTCGGGCGTTTTCGAGGACTCTTTGAGAGCGACGCCGTCGTTGTGGAGATACAATTTGGACGCTCATCTCGCATTTAGGCCCTTGGTAGCGGTGATCCGGATGCCGTGGTCCACCAATCTTCTTGCCGTCTTGCCGATTTCCTCCGATAGGAAGGTATCCGCAACCTGCCCAGTGCCAGCGTAACTTCCACGCAGCCTGTCCAGTCGATTTTTGCGTTGAAGGGGTGCTATCCATCGGAAAGATGGTATTCCGAGCCCTCCGTTGGATACGTCTACGTGGAAATGTGCTGTTGGATCATCGTGCGGGAGGCTGAGCCATTTTCTAATCGTGGCCCTTATTACAGTGTCCGTTTCCTTTAGACAGTCAATGGCGACATTTCACAGTGATAGTTGGTAGTATAGTCGCAGGATTATGGCATATCTAAGTGCGAAGATCCTTTGCTGCGGTTTTAATGGAACTGCGCTGAGTTTAAGGAGGTCGTCGTCGATGATGTCTTGTGGCTTTATCTTACTGATGCCGTTGTACGTAATTTCATGCCAATGTATATCCATGACTTTGTAGGTGTCAGTGCAGGTAGTTTGTCCTCTTGGCATTTGAATGTGATTTTATCGTCGACGACGGTCTTCCTCTGTTTCGCCAGGCCTACAATCCCTAGTGTGTGACCCTTGTTAGAGTTTATTTCCATGCCACACTTTTGGAAGAACTCCGCGGTGTGGTCAATTAATTGTTGTAGGCCTATAGGAGTTGATGCCAAGAGGAGCAGATCGCCAGCGAATTCAGATACATTTACTGTTCTACCACCAATTTGAGCACCTGTGTCCCTTGGCATGGATTAAAGCACGACGTTGGTCGCCAGTTTGAAGATAGGTGGCGATAATTGATCTCCTTGTTTTACATCTCTTGCTGGGTGTATTGGTTTCGAGGTCCAAGTGTCTCCTTGCAGGATAGTTGTTGATTTCCTGTATGTTTCCATAAGGTACTCAATCATTGCTGGTGGAACACCGCTAGTTGTCAGGGTCGATCGGATGGCGTCGTGGGATACTGCGTCAAAGGCCTTGCTCACGTCTAATGAGGCTATGTAGACGGATTTGTATCTCTTCCGACGGTACCGCAGTATAAGTGTTCTTCGCGCATCCGTCGGTGCTCCAGAAAGCTCTGTGTCTCACATCTAGGTCCATTCGGATCGTGAGCCTCCTGCCGAGGATCTTGTGTAGACACCTGACCAGTACCGATGGAACCGTAATTGGTCTAAAGTCGCCTGGTAACGTGGAGTCCTTCTTTTTCGGAATGAACACTGTTCTCGAGCGGTATAGGTATTCCGGGAGCCTTCCTCTCCACAGGACGATGTTAAATATTCGGCAGGTAATTTCCAAGGGTGTTGTGCGGAATTGCCGTGCCGATAATCCATTCGGTCCTGCAGTTGTGAATGTAGATGGCATGGCACTCTTAATGTCGGTAAGGCTGACCGGTGCCCATATTCCGTTCAAGTGTTCGGGTGGCGGATTGGGTTGTGGTTCAACGTTGGTGGTATCCGTCATTATCTGTGTCCAGAAGAGATCCATTACATTTCGTGCTGGTTGGGGGCGTCCTTCAGATACGTCACTATATTTGAGATGAACATCTTCCTGTTCTTTCTCCATTGATTTTGGGTGACCGCGTATTCCATTTTCTTCTGGATCCTTTTCGTTCCTTGTGTTGGTGGTGGTTTTCGGATGCGAGGTGCCGCCAGTGTCGGTCTCGGGTAGACGTCTTGGAGGTATAAGGTAAGTCTTTCCGATGTTGTTCTCCGTCCATCAATGTCTGCTCTTATGCAGATCTCTTGCGAGTTGGGCGCTTGGAATTCTTTCGTGCGGATCGGTCCCAGAGTCTTTAGGAAGTCCAGGAAGATGTGGGTGTCCGGTGCGAGTGACGCTGGTGCAGGCGGAGGTGGTTCGCGGTTGGTGTTGCGGGCCTCTTCCTGGGCGATGGTTTCCGTTACCAGGCGTACCACAAGGTCCTTATGCGATGTTTTCCTCCTCTGGCCTTTGATTGACTCCAAGGTTCGATCGGGGAAGCTCTTCTGCAGTTCGATGTTGATGAACTTAACACCTTGGATGGTTAATTCGGCTTCCCGTCTGGCCAGTAGGGCGGATTCTTCTGTGGTCCACTTTGTTTTGCATCACTTTGTTTGATGGTTTGCGTCGTACCAGTCTCGGTGCATCCGTTGTGTGTGTACTCCACGTCCTGTGATGTAGGGGAAACTCCTGTCGCATTCCGGGTAAAGGCATCTGAACGTTGTTGGTTGGGGCGCAGACGACGATGAGGGTAGGTTAGGTGCACCGCGGTCAGTGGATCCGGTGCATTTGTCATCCGAGGCTTGTTTCTTGATCCTCGGGCCAACCTTTTGCAGAGCTGAAGGGGCTGGCAACCCCAGCAGCCCATTTTGCGCCGGCAACCCCTTTTATCCTAGTCATGTCAATAGTGGTAGGATGGCGGGCTCCCGTGTGCGGGGGGGGGGGGGGGGGGGGTTCGACCTGGTAGTCATTCCAATTGTACCGGGAAAAATCCCGATATTATCAGAAGTGACTCCCCTGTGGCATAGTGGCCTCATTGCGAGTTCGGCAATGACCCGTAACGTTGTGAAAAACACACTCACATTTGACAGGCCCGGGATACGAACCCCGGTACTACACGTCACGAAGCCATCGCCTAACACAATAGGCCATTGGCTCTTTTTTTTTTAATCTGATATATGTTTCAGACATTATACCTGCATGGCAGGTAGCACCATCTAAAGGATAGGTCTCCTCAAACTCCAAGTTTGCCTATCCCATATCTTGCCCTTGTTTTCTTGTATCCTGTATGTTTGTTAAAGATGTTGAATTCGGCCATGCTTCCGACGAGTACCCTGGTTGACAAGACTTTCACATCTCCTGTCCGGATTGCTCCTATATCTATCAACTCCCTGGCTGAACGGGCGCACCACACTCCTCTCCAATTCAGCGTGATGGTCAGGTATCTTGTATCGCGTACTTTCCATTTCTCCTTGATTTTCTTGTCCAGGTCTTTATTCCCCCCGTAGAAGTTCTTCTTTTTCCTGTGCGCTGATACAAGGTCAGTTCCATCACTGACCACCTGTCCATCGATGATAAGTGCCGTGTTCCCCAGTTTGGCGATGACGTCAGGTTTCCGGAGTCCCTCCGATGTCTCGATTCATGGTTCGTATGCGACTTCATGTTCCGCAGCCGTCAAGCGGGTTCTCACGTAATTAACGATGGCATCGTGCCGTTTAATCCCAGCGGCATGGGTTCCGAAGTATTGCTGGAGGACTTGGGTCAGCGTTTCCGCGTTCTGACACCCTCCCCGGCATTGCCTATCAAGATGCCTCCCTCTAGTTGTTCTGGATCGTGTGGGGAGTGCATTGATCCGGAGGCGGCACATGTTGATGAAGTCCCGTCCGGATACAAATTTATTGCCCTCCGATATCCATCGATGTTGGGACGTGATCTTGTTCGATCCCTTGAGTCCAGAACCGTCGATAGAAGAGTGCAGGGCATCCCTCCATCTCTTCTGTACATTGTGGCTACTGGTCATCTGTTCTGCGTGATCCCTCAAACCCCTATCCACCAACGAAACCTCGTCATCGAGATAATTGCATGGGGCAATATCCTCTGTGATGTCTGAGTTGTTAATTGCCATCAGTCTCCTCTTCCTCTGCAGTGGGGCTTTCCATCACAAGAATGGAACGCCCAACCCCCGTACACCACGTCCGCATGTAAGTAGGAGTGAGGTACGTAGTGTGGCAGACGCAGCCACTTCCTCACCTCGCCTCTGATCGTGCTATGGGTATCGCGCACAAGGGTATGGTATAGCGCTGGTATTGCTACAGACCGCAAAGCGGACAGCCTTTGTTGCGGCTTTAATGGTGTCTTCGTTAGTTTGACCAAGGTCTTAACTAACTTTTCTGATGGGTCTTCATGTATCCTACCTTCCGGGCTGAAGGAGACACCCAGGTACTTCCACTGCTCCGATCTCTTAAGCGCTGCCAGTTTTCGCCCGTTACATGTAAATGCGCTTTTCTGGTCCACAACAGTCTTTTTCTCGTGTGGAACCGGCCTCAAGGTGACAGTGAGGCATTTCCCAGCATTTACATTCATCCCACACTCTTGTAGGAATTTGGCAGTGCAGTCAATGGAAGACTGTAAGCCCATGCTCGTTGAAGCGAGAAGGATGAGGTCATCAGCGAACGCAATAGCGTTCACCTTTACTCCGTCCATGTCTGCCCCGATCGCCTCCGGTATTCGTCTCAGCAGGCGACCCATAACACAGTTGAACAGCAATAGTGACAAAGCATCTCCTTGTTTAACTCCAGAAAGTGGTTTAATAGGGTCAGATGTCCAAGTCCCCATTGTGACAAATGTTTTCCTGTTGTTATATACATACTCTATGTATGCTCTCATAGGTTGCGGGAAACCCATCACAACTATTGCTTGCTCTATTGCCTCATGCGACACAGAATCAAAAGCTTTGGCCACATCCAGAGATGCGACAAATAGAGGCTTGTGGCGCTGGTGGTGGTATCTTGGAACTAGGTCCAATAGGAGGATGTTCTCCGAGCATCCATCCATAGCTCTAAATGCCCTTTGTCTTCGGTCTAATGAGACAAGTTTCGATACTCTGTTCGCCAGAACCTTGTGAAAAGCCCTGACGAGGACAGAAGATATCGTTATAGGGCGATAATCTTGCGGGTGTTCTGCATCTGGTTTCTTAGGAATGAGAATAGTTCTCGATTCCAAGAGCCTGCTGGGGACCTTGCCCAGCCACAAAAAGAGGTTAAATATCCTCTCCAGTATTCCTATAGGAATACTCCCCATTTGTCTCACCGTAAGACCGTCTGGTCCCGGTGCAGAGCCCTTTTTGAGACGTGCGTTTTTGATCTCCATAGGTGTTATTGGAGACCATAACTCCACTCGCTGTTCGCCAGAACCTTGTGAAAGGCCCGAACGAGGACAGAAGATATCGTTATAGGGCGATAATCTTGCGGGTGTTCTGCATCTTGTTTCTTAGGAATGGGAAAAGTTCTCGATACCAAGATCGTGCTGGGGACCTTGCCCAACCACAAAAAGAGGTTGAATTTCCTCTGCAGTATTCCTATAGGAATACACCCCATTTGTCTCACCGTAAGACCGCGTGGTCCCGGTGCAGAGTCCCTTTTTCAGACATGCGTTTTTGATCTCCGTATGTGTTATAGGAGACCATAGCTCCACTCTTTCCTGTCTCACGAGTCTCTCCTCTAGAACGGGCACATTTGATTGCTTCGTCATAACGGTGTGCCAAAAGGATTTCGTCGCACTTTCGGCAGATGGTGGTTTGACAGTATTATCGTTGAGGATTGTTTTAAGGGGGTCATCCCGTGTGACGGCCGTTTTTTTTAAGGTTCTTTCGGAATTTTTCATGGCGAAATGAAAAGACATAGAGCTTCCAAATTTTCGCTATATATTTGTCTACTCTTTAACTATGCTTGTGAATTTTTTTACATAAAAATATGTCCTTAATCGTGAGTTGTACCGCTCGAATGTCACCCATGTAAAAAAAAAGTACGCAAAGGGTGACCATTATTGCGGCAGACTGGCTTATCTGAAATCAAAAAATTAAATTGCACGTTAATGTATAAGCGGATGGCTATCACCGGAACTAAGATTTTTTTAAAATATTGAAAATTAAACTTTTTACATGCTTTCGCACATTACGGCCCAAATTTACGTAATTTTTTGCGAATATTTTTTTATGTAAAAAGAAAACGGTTCAACATTTTTAAAAAATAATAGTCCCCGATGGAGCCACATATGTGCTGAATCTATTTTTAAAATTTTAATGGAATCGATTAAACCGTTTTTGAGAAATCGTGGTCACCATTTAAAAAAATCTTGTTTCGAGAAAAACGCGTTTGAAAGTTCATGTATAAGTTACACCATGAAATTTTGGCTTACCACTAATTTGCTATTCCTGGTCCATAGAGTACGCCTTCCTCTTCTTCTTCGAAATTCCTGAGGGCTGATTGTTCCTCCCTAGCTGATATTCTGGCCTCTCTTGCCGCATCGCTCATGCGCTGCTCGGAGCGGGCGATCCGAGCCTCGTCCCGGTGCTGCACATGAGTTTGTGCCGTTCGGCCAATTGGACAGCCCATTGTGCTCATAATCTTTATTATTCCTTTGAAACCTTCATTGAAGGTTATTACGCCCAAAAATGTCGCAATTTCGACTATTTTAGCGCCCGAATGTAAATGTTTTGGAGCGAACTTCCAAATTAGCGAATTTAATGATTCGTTATTATTCTGCGTCTCCGCTCCCAAACATCGTGTCAAAAGCTCATCGTTTGACAAACTTTCGTATATAGGTTTAAGCACTGCCTGTACTTCTGTCGATAAAGGGGCCTTCTCGTGGTGAAATTGGCTGAGCGTGCCCTTAGCTTCAGCCTGCCGCCATTTACACCAGGTATCTTCACCTGCTGGACAGTTTTGGTGTTGAGGATTTTCGTCTGTGGAGCACTTATGGTAGAAAGTGGCCCAAACTTCGTTCTTCATGTCTTCTAACGAATCGGGATGACGACGAATGGCTAAGCCATAAAATTTTGTCAACTCAATAATTATTTTATCCGTTAGTTTGCCCGGACCTTTACCACCAATGTTTTTATTAATTTTCTTGGCATTTCGAAGTCGCGTTCCCATCCGTTTTTCGACGTGCCCTACGCACTCTTTTTTGATAACGAGAGTGTCTTCATATGGCTCAGCTTTTAGAATGCCATTGAATGTATTGCTATCGCCATCGCCGATGTATGTCAAATATTTCACGCCGTGTTTTTCGACCGAGCGCGAAAATATTTTGACAATGGCATCAATTTCCATCTTACCGGAGCTTCCTGTGTGATTTATAGTACAGACAGGTTGATGATCTTCATACCATGCCTCGTATTCCATTGGTTCAGTGTTTTTTAATTTTTTCCACAGATTACAAGCACCACAAAAACTACTCATAACCATCGCATCTAGCACTTTTCCGGAATGTTTTCCAATTAGCGTTGAGACACCGAACAGAGATGAAAAGCCGCGTTTTTTCCAAGTTCCGTCTCCCGAAACTGTTAATTCAATCGGTGGCTTCCCAGCTTCTTCTTTCATATTTTTTTCTTTGTGTAGCAGCAAAGGATAAAACAGACTCATACACCGCAGATGCGGCTGTGTGAATATTTTCTAGAAGTGCGGTATATGTCGAGTTTCCTATACCTTGACAAATGTCCATTAAACTGCAGAAAAGATTCGCTCCTTCGTGACCAATTCCTAACAACCGCATCGCAAAAACGAAGCGGCGGTTAATTTCGTATGCATTTTGAAGCATAGGGCACGAGTTTATCGTTTGTTCTCTGCTGCACTTACACGATACAAGAATTTTGAAACCCAAGCCTCGTAAAGACGACTGCGTAAAGGTTACATCACTTTTACAATTTTTGCACATTACATTTGCCGAAATCGCCGAAAATACGGATGCAAATTCTAAAATGCAATACGCAAAGCTCGAAGCAAGAGACACTTCCATATTCATACCTCCTAGCAGTTTCTTTGCCGATGTTGACGTATACTGCCGTAACTTTCCAACGACTTCGAATTTCGCAAAAATTCTTTTAATTATATATTCTGTACATGTTCTAGATTGGATTCACGCAAAAAAAAATCGATTTTTTGAAACTTTCACACGGGATGACCCCCTTAATACAATGTCCTCTATTGGACTTCCACAGGTCTTGTGTTTTGGCGTAGGCTACCCTCCTACGTTGCTTGTTCGTCAAGGGTTCGTGCGGCTGTATGCACTCCCTCCTTGACGTTATGGATCTTGTTGGTGCTATATCCATTAGGTACGAGGATAGCTTTTCAAACACCGCTATGCCGTTTGCCTATGAAACCGAACGACACACAGTGATCGTTCGTTCCGCCTGGTAGTCTTTACTGGACATAGGTTGCAAGTCCAAAAGATATTATGCAATCAACCCCGATGGAGGATTTGTTTCCGTCTGGGTATCATCAGAGCGGGTACTTTCCCTCGGTAGCAACTCTTCGATCTTACGAGCGACTCGATATTTGTGAACCTGCTTTTCCTCTGTCCCTTGATAGCTTTGCGGGTTAACAGGTGAAATTTTAGGAGGGTTTCATTCATAAACATGGTTTCGCTTTTGCCAGTACCGGTTCCTTCCTTGAAATAAAGGCACCCTCCACGTCATACCATGGTCTTTTGGAAGACTCCGTTTTTACACTAGCGACGCTCCATACCGCATGTGCCCTTTTGTGGTGAACGCCTCTCCCGGTCTCAGTGGAGAACGAGCGTTCACAGCCAGGATATTCACAAGTGAATAGGTGAGGCAAAGTGCTAGGATTTGCGCCCTCATCGCTTGTTGAGGCCCCTCCGGGGTGCGCTAGAGCGGCTATTCCAGTGGGAATACCGCTTTCAATATTCATCCGAGGCTTTTTCTTTGTAATCGGGCCAGCACATTTGCAGTCGCTGCGGCTGGCAACCCACAGGACCTAAGGTAGTCGTGTTCCATTTAGCCGTCTTCATTTGTATGCAAAATGAGCTCATGTACACATACGTGCAAAATGAGCCCATCTACGCCACATCCGACGTTTCAAGCGGGACCACACAGGAGGTAAGGACACGAATGGGATGGGAGAGGATATAAGAGTCGCTTCACCACCCCGTCACTACAACAGCAACTCAAGCTAGACTCAGATAATAGAGTTCCCCGAAGGCAACTCCAACACCTCAAGCGACTGCTTAAGAGAGTCATAGGTACTCCCTCCGTTTACCCGCGCTTATTTGAATTTCTTCACGTTGACATTCAGAGCACTGGGCAGAAATCACATTGCGCCAACACCCGTGAGGACCATCGCAAGGATTTGTCTTAATTAGAAAGTCGGATTCCCCTAATCCGTGACAGTTCTGAATTCAGCGTTGGAGACCTGCTGCGGATATGGGTACGAACTGGTGCGACACCTACCTTTGGCACCCTCCTGGCTTTTCAAGGTCCGAGGGGAAGATCCGCACACCGCCGCAACTGCGGTATTGTTCGCGTTTCAAACACTATCTCTCTGTTAGAGGTTTGCTGTGAACTTGGACGTTTATACAGAGAAGAAAACTCTTTCCGGATCGTCCGGCTGCGTCTGCAGGTCATTTTGGGGTAACCCGACGAAATCTCTCATGAGGGCGCGAATTGGATACGGTGCTGCAGCTGAATTTTGGAATCGGAACCAAATTCCCTTTCGCCCGATGGATGTCGGTCTTTTTTTAATCGTACCCAAGTTTAGGTCGATAATCGTCGTATCGTCACCGTATCGACATTTTGGCTCTTCTCTCAGGAGGAAGACAAAAAAAGGTTTTTTCTCTATTAAAGAAGACACTCCCGTGTCGCCATCATGTTAACCTTTTTACATATTTTTCTGCTGTTCACTGACAGCAGAAATTTTTCTGACACGTCTTGTTTACATTTGCATTTTAGGAAAAGAGTCTCCTTAGTCACCATATCGATATTTTTCTGCTGTACGCCGACAGCAAAAAAAACAGGAAAACTTTCCATAGGAAGACAATCTCGTATCGTCTTCTGTCAACCTTTTACAACTGATTCTCCTCGTGTATCGTCATCATATCAGTTGTAGAGCTCAAAATAGTTTGTTGCCTTTTAGCACACCGTCATCATCGTAGGATTTCTCCTAGGGCTTAGGATCGAGTGATTCGTGTGGAGAGGTTGTTCAGACGAATCCCTTCTCCAAGTCAGTCCTCCGGGATCCTGCTGGAGTATTTGCTAATACAACCAAAATATGCACCGACGGCGGCTCCAGCCAGGCTCCCGCCGAAACACTTTTGCGCACAAAGCCGCGGACCACCTACTCGTCAGTGCTTCATGAGCTGAGCGACCGAAGTATTGCAGCTACCACACACTGTTGCCGGTTGTCGACCGAGTATAGGCGCGACCCTTCAGCGCCAGCCATTTTCAGGGCTAGTTGCTTCGGCAGGTGAATAGTTACACACTCCTTTGCAGCCTCCGATTTCCAGGGCCACTGTCCAGCTGCCTTAAGCAACCAACGCCTTTCACGGTATTCCATAAACATCGAATTAGGCGCCTTAACTCGGCGTTTGCTTCGTCCCACAGTGCCAGTTCTGCTTACCAAAAAGGGGCCACTAATGCCCCTCAACCAAATTCTCTTGGCTTCACCATTCAAACAAACCAGAGGTCTCACCCATTGAAAGGTTTGGAATAGGTTGAGGTTGTTCCGGCCCCACGGCCTCTAATCATTCGTTTGTCCAGATGAGACTGTTGAATTCGACGGACACGGGGCTCGCTATCCTGAGGGAAAGTTCGGAGGGAACCGGCTACTAGACGGTACAATTTCTCTATCGCTCCTATAACTATTTCCGACGATCGAATCGCACGTCAGAATCGCCTTGGATATCAGTCGGTGTTTCCCTTGACTTCGTCCTGACCAGGCATAATTCTCCATCTTTCGGGTTCCAATGTATACGCTCTAGGTGCGCCTCTTCTCGCAATGAGGAGTCGTCCCGGTGTTTCGAGACTTCTGTTCGGAGTCCATCCTGCCCTCTCGACGCAAGGTCAACATTCACTTTCATTTCGCCTTTAGGTTTTATTATCCCAATGACTCGCGAACATGTTAGACTCCTTGGTCCGTGTTTCAAGACGGGTCCTGAGAGTATCCAAAGCAAATGTGTCGCGAACAAGTAAAGCGGCCGGTCAGAGGATGAACGTGAGCCATCAGCTGGGCAGACCCGAGGACGGCACAATGACCGAACCAACGGGACACTGGCCGCGATTGCCACGACCAAATGACGCAATTTCAAACAATTGCGGCAGAATACTATCTCAATATACCGCCGGGCAGTCGGACAAGGGAGACACACGTACAGAGTATGCGTGCACAGAGAAGGGCAAGGATCGAAGCAATCCGCCTTTGTCGACAAGCACGAGAGAAGAGTGAAATTACATTCCCTAACAGCATCGAACTTGCGACAAGGTTACATACATCCTCGAATAATGTCGCCTTCACATAACGTACGCGAGACAAGCCTACGCTAAGGAACGTCCCTTCGTTTTCGCACACGAACGCAGATGAGCTGTTCAATATATTCAATTTGAAAAGCTGAAAGGCAGTTGAATATTTCTGAGCCAAATTTACAGAGCGTATTTTAACTTTATATTTCACAACACTGATGTGTTTTTTGCTTTCTCTGACAATTCTCATATCGTCAGTTTATTCATGTGCGTCACCAAAACGATGACGAAACATTTGCCACCAATTTATCGCTTTATTTGCTGTATAAAATTTTTTGGAGTCATAGAGCTCTACGGCTCTTTAATTTTGCGTTTGGCGTACATAAAGCCAAGAGGTAGTGTCGAACACTTTGAACGTTGTTCGTTTAATTTGTCACTTGTTACTGCCCGAAGCATTTTGTATGTTATTTCTAACGTATTCAACTTTATGTTTCACGTATGTAAACCCCACAGGTAGTGTCACACATTTGGATAATATATTGCAATGTTTGTTTGCTTGCAGTCGAGTGTGGTCTCGTTTCACAACGTTAATGGTCCTTCCGCTGTTTCACCTACGGAAACCTTGTTATGAGTATTTCTTCGTCTAAATGATCAAGTTCGGTCATCTTTCCGGCAACGTCGGCAATGCCGAAACATAGCCGCGCACCAGTCAGAAGGCCTCACTAAACCATTCAGTCGGTAGTAGCGACGGGCCGTGTATACAAAGGGCAGTGTCGTAATCACCGCGAGCTTATTACTCGCGCTTACTGGGAATTCCTCGTTCATGTGGCATAATTGTAAGCCGCAATCCCTAGCACGAAGGAGGTTTAACGGGTTACCCGGGCCTTTCGGCCAGGGAAGACACCCTGATTCCTTCAGTGTAGAACGTGTGCGGCCCGGAACATCTAAGGGCATCGCCGACTTGTTAATGCTTAATCTCATGCGGCTAGAAGCCGCCAGTCCCTGTAAGAAGATTTGTATGTCGTTGATGGTAAAAACCTACCGACCGAAGCCGTGGGCCTTCGAGATTTCAAATTTTCGACCATTTAGCAGGCTGGAGTCTCGTTCGTTATCGGAATTAACCAGACAAATCGCTCCACGAACTAAGAACGGCCATGCACCACCACCCACCGCATCAAGAAAGAGCTATCAATCTGTCCATCATTCCGGTGTCCGCGCCGCTTGAAGTTTCCCGTGTTGAGTCAAATTAAGCCGCCGGCTCCACTCCTGATGGTGCCCTTACGTCATTTCCTTTAAGTTTCAGCTTTGCAACCATACTTCCCCTTGAACTCGAAAGCTCTGTTTTCCCGTAATCTGCCCGCCGGTCGTATCCTTAAAGACTTCCGACAAAAGAGAGAACTGGGCGAGGTCCGGGTTACGGGCCACCGAAAAAAAAGAGACGGTGACTTCTTAATAGAGGGCGAAATGAAGGAGGGCAATGTCCAGAAAGCTGCAAAAGGACTGTAGTGTGTCGTGGAAGACCAACTGAGACCAGCGGACGCTGGTGTCGTCGTTAAGATGATGCGCGTGGGCTTCGGGGAGCAAAATTTCACATGCGTTGGTTTCGGCGATCCACGCGTGTAGCCATGGTTTAAGGCTTCAAATGTATGAGGAAAGTGTGGAATAAATGGGATTTTGGCTGCGAAGCGTTCTCCTGTCTTCCTAATGCCACGCTCCCGCTTCGGGATCTCTCCGTAGGCACGCGTTATGGCGCCAAACGGCCACATACCAATGCTAGGAAAACAAAACAACGCGTGGTCATGGGGTTTTCTGGTTTCCTCTTTTTGGTCAGCTTCGAGGGGGGCAGGAGGGCCGGCAGTAGCCTGTCAAAATTGACCCCTTCGCCACAAAAATAACCATTTTTTGGTTGGCCTCCTGTGCTTAAGCGTGGAATTTTTATGTCGCCCGTCCCCTTTTGTACCCCTGTATTGCGGGTATTACACCCCCCCCCCCCCCCCCCCCGCAAACAGAGAAAGCCAGCAACAAATTCAAAATATAATATTCCGTGGTCTTGCCGTAATTTTGGAGATTATGTCAACATCATGGTTTTTTAGTTTTACGAGCTAGTACGTATCTTTGGGAGGGTGTATACAGCGTACAAGGAGATATACGTGACTTACCAAAAGAGAAGCCGTTATCAAAAAATTTTTCAAAATATTTTTGGGAATGTGGCTCCAGATAAGACACTGAACTATTGGTATGACTGTGTAGAGGATAATCGGTAGTATATGGTGGCGTTTCGGACATTTCGAATAACCCCATATTTCCATGGTGAAATTCGATTTCCCATGCCACCAGAGGTTTTCCAAAATTTTGTCTAACCCCATATACCACCCTCGGTATGTGTGTTCAGTCCCATATTGGGTATTGGCGAACTTGGACCTGCGCAAATCCCCATGGTTTTCCCATGAGACAAAGTTTCTTGGTTTAATCATGAATTTTGTGCGATTCATAATTCCCAAAACCTATCTATTGAATAAGTGCACGCGTGTGTATGAGTGTATATGAATATCTATGGGGTGTGAATGGGACCGCAATCCAAAATCCAAAGGTTTACTTTTCACCTGTGAAGGAAAACAGAGGTGATCTACATGTAATTTGAGAAATGAGAATGCATTGTTTAGCTTCGGGGTAAACGTAGGGCTCTACGTATATCTACCGTCCTAACCTAAAACATAGCATAAAAACAGTTTAAAATATAATCAAAGGTTAGAAACTTTACAAGGGCAATAGTAGTCATTATAAATAGTCACCACATTCCACATAGTAGACACTTCAGCCATCTTTTTTCTGTCATATTTTACCCACTTATGATCATCCAACACCAATCATTACATTGTTCATATCGACATTCTCGTAGCTGCAAATGTGTAGAATGGGTCGACTACCAATATGATTGCGGCATATGGATAGTCGACCCATGCGGTGCGGTAGAAGTATACCATTCAGTTTTTTACCTTTTGCGAAAACTGAGGTGGTCACGAAGTTTGTGGGGCACAGCTCTGTTCTCCTGTTGTAATGCGTAAGCGGGTCCATGGGGTACCGTTCAGCGGGGAACAAGAAGTGCTCCATCGGATTTGCAGTACTGCACTGCACGAGAGTGATTGGAGGGAAGCGTGTAAAACGTTCTCTTCAATAATTATTAGTGAAAAAGTGAACCGAAGCACGATCTAACCTCAATTTATTGGGACAGACCGACGGGTCTGTTCGAGCACGGCTCGCTGCTCCTTTGGAGTGATGAGCAATACATTATTACTCTTACTCTTCAGGTACGGCGATCGTTGTGCTGCGAATTGTTTAACTTTATAATAAATAAATTACTGTGATCAGTGTTGACGGGCGTTGGCCGGCTCTGCTTCGGACAGTCGCCGACACGCCGCAGAAAGATTCGCGCAAGTGAAACGAGAGAGCGTAGCTCTGGGAATCCGCAGCCAGCGGGTTACGTTTCTCGCAAGTGAAGTGTATTTGGGATCTTGGACGGATTGAGGTCGATGTAGGTAGAATTAATTTCAACGATTAGTATATTTCGCAAAACATGGTACATGAAAGAAAATGAATATGCTCGGTATGCGTTCTCGAATAAGACTGACGAGACGATGCACGTCTTTTCGACGGTTCGGTCGTCTTCCCTCCTGACCCCGTCTATTAGTCATCGTTCTTCCACGTGCACGCTTTGCCCTTCCTTGTCGGCAAGGGATACCGCACGTGCGTCGCGATCTTTAGACTATAGCCCAAACAATTCTCGGAACTGGTACTTCCGAGCCCACAATCGGCCGTCCTGCATTGGTATCGCCCTCGATACCTTTTCCTTCAATGTTCCGGCTGATTAGCGTCGTCCGAGCGATAATCGTCTTCGTCGTGGAAAACGCCACCAATATCAGCTGATCTCGTCCACGGCTTCATGAAATCTGCTGCTGTGCTGGTCTTGCCCGGACCCTCATGATCTGCAACCTTTTCTACAATATATCGATCATTTCGCATGACACTTACCACCTTGTAAAGGCCTAGGAACTTCGGGTACAGTTTCAGGACACCTCCAAACTGTGTTCTTTGTATTGCGACTAAATCGCCGACTGCGTACTTTCCGGCGGGTTTTCTATTCCGGTTGTACGACTTCCTGTTTTCTTCCTGGATTTTCATAATATTTCTCTTTGCTTCCTGCCGCAAGCTCGCGCGTCTTCCTTCATACACCTGCATGAATTCCTCCTCTATCAGCTCCCTCAGTTGTTGATCATCTTTCAGTCTCATCTTTTCCCAAATTTTTAACTCGAAAGGAGTCTTTCCCGTGCTTCTGCTGCAGGCAGAGTTCATAAACTGTTGCACTCTTTCGACGTGCTTCCACCATTCTATGGATTGACCTATGGACAATTTTGCCAGCATTGGGATGATCACTCGGTTTATCCTTTCCACCTGTCCATTTCCTCTGGGGACACTGTCGTAATCAAAGCGTGTTCGATCTTTTCTGTCACGCAATATTCTTTAAATATGTTCGCAGTGAATGCTGTTCCTCGATCTGAAACAATGCGTCTGGGATTTCCAAAAATGGATGCCTGTCTTTTTAACCTGTCCACCACTTCGTTCGCGGTTGTCGATTTTACTGGATAGATCCACACAAACTTCGTAAACGCATCTACCACAACGACTAGATGGTTATATGCTTTTCGCGTCGATGGCATTGGGCCCAAATGATCCACATGGTAGGTATCCAATGGTACGGACCCCTTTTCAATAGAGTTCAACAGTCCTTCGGACTTCCCATACTTCCTCTCCACCAACAAGCACTTAACGCAACCTTCAATCACCTTTTGAATTTTCTGCCGCATATTAGGGAACCAAAATTCTTGCTTTAATTCAAATTAGACCTTGCTCCATCCGAGATGTCCCTGCTTATGCGCTTGCTTTATTACCTCGTACTGCATGGCTTTGGGTACCACCATGAGGTCATCCTCGTCATTCTCTCGATATAGAACTCCTTGTCTCGATAAGGTGAATCCATTGTTCTTTCCGGCTTGCACGGCGTCAATTATTATTTTTAGTTCGGTATCGTCTCCCTGAGCCTTCTGAATTTGGTTGATTAATCCGTCTCGGCCTTCCTGAACCAGAAATATTTCTATGGGGTTTCTGCTAAGTGCGTCCACGTGACGCATCGACGTTCCCGGTCGATGTTCAATCGTATAGTGAAATTGACCTATTAAAAGTGCCCAGTGCGACACCCTTAAGCACAAGTCTTTCTTTTTCATTGTTAGGACGAAAGCTTTAGAGTCCGTCACTATCTTGAATTTTGTATGTAGCAAATAGATACGAAACTTCCTTAAGGCTTTGACCACTGCTAGAATTTCTAATTCGTAGCTCGTATATTTCTCTTCGGCGGGAGTTGTCTTCCAGCTGGCGTAATATATCGGGTGCAATTTTCCGTCTTCGCTGTTTTTTTGAAGAAGTACTGCCCCGAGCCCACCTATGCATGCATCAGTGTGCAGCTCTGTTTCGGCTCCGACACGATAAAGCCTCAATACTGGTTCTTCAACCAGGGCCAACTTCAAGTTTTCGAACGCCATTTGCTGATCTGGCCCAAACCCAAACTTGACACCACTCCTTAGGAGCTGTGACAATGATCGTGCGTGCATGGCAAACTGTAGTATAAATTTCCTAAAGTATCCGGAAAGGCCCAAGGAACTTTGCACCTGCTTTAGTGTTTTGGGTATCGGAAACTTAAATACCGCTAGTGTCTTCCTTGCAGAGGGTTTAATTCGTCCAGCCTCCACTATGTACCCTAAATAGTCTACTTTCCCCACTAACAATTCACACTTTTTCCAATTAATGTCTACCCCGAACTCACTTGCAGTGTTCAACACCATTTCTAACTTCTTCAGACCTTCTCGTTCGTCCTTCGCAGGGATAATTAAATCGTCTAAGTACGCTCACTCCACACCACTGGCTATCAATGACCGAAAAACCACACGCACATGTCTCTGAAACACGGCTGGCGAATTACACAGTCCGAAAGGCACCTTTAAAAACTCATAATATCCATCTGGCACTATAAACGCCGTGAACATCACACTTTGTTCCTCAATTGGCACGAGAAAAAAAGCGTCTTTTAAATCCAACGCCGAAAATACCCTTGCATCTTGTAGACGATCCAGTTGGTCCTCGATCAAAGGTAAGGGGTTCCTGTTTTGATAATCTTTTTATTTATAGCCCGGTAATGCACACATAGTCTAGGCTGACCATTTTTCTTAGGGACTAGCACCCAAGGACTACCAAAATCAGATGTGTTGGGTCTCACTATGCCTTCGTTCGTCCATTTCGTGATAATTTCATTCACTTGCTTGTTCTGTTCGGCTGACAATCTTCTGGCGTTCTGGAACACGGGTACCTCATCCTGAATCATAATACGCATTTTCACTCCGGTGTCTTTGGTATGTTCTGGTTTGTAGTTTTCAACAAGTTCTTTCACTTCTGATTTAACGTCGGGGTTTACAATGTGCTGTATTGTTACATCGTGTTCGTCCTCTGACTCTTCACAAGCATCTATAGCCAACACTTCCCAGCCACTTTTTTCTGACTCCGCTGTGTCCTCTTCCGGTTCAAATTTTACAAGCGTTGCTTGCCGACGCTTCGTCGGCACTTCCACAAAATCTGACAGTTCTACACCAATCAACAAATCATGTCCAAGGAAATCATCCGGCACGACATCGAATTTGAATGAAAGCGACACTCCGTCCATCTCCACCTCCGTTGCAAAACGTCCCAAAGTACGTTGATTTGAAGCACCCACCTCATCAAAGGAAATAGCTTTGCGATCCAGCGGCGGCGCCCCAAGTTGTACATAAAAACTAGATCGTACCAAATGTAGATCGCTTCCTCCATCCAACACGGCCGTCACCTCCTTGTTCAATATCTTCACTGTTTTATACGTTTTCTTATCTCTTGACTTTAATAAATCACGCCGCGTTATTTCTGTTTTCTTTTCTCTATCGGCACTAACGAATTTCGGACACTTCGGTGCCACATTTCCGAATTGACCGCACTCAAAACATTCCGGGCCTTTGTTTTTGTCTGGACAGTTCATACCTAAATGCGTTTTGCTTCCGCAACTAAAGCAACGTTTGGGTCTTTCCTCGTCTCTCGTCTTAATCGGTCTCCTGGTTTTATCGAACCTTAGCTCCTTCGCGTTTGCCTTAGTTTTTGCCTGCTCCTTTTGCATCTTGTATTGCATTAACATCTTCCGTAGTTCTTTTACCGTAGCGGCGGTGTATAAAATTGACTTGTTCGCCTCATCATCCGGGATGCCGTCAATCACGTACTGAATCTTAGCATCTAGTTCCATCTCCACATGACTGGCCATTTCCAGCACTCGGTACATATACGCTGGATACGTCTCGCCATGTGCCTTTCTCACCTTACTCAATTGTTCGTGAATTTGCTTACTGTTCAACGCTCTAGCAAACTCATCAATAAGCGCCTTCTTTAGCTTGCACCACGACTTCGCGTGACACTCAAAGTTAGCGAACAGCTTTGCCGAACCTCTTAATAATCTCTTGCAGTAAATAACCTTTTGTGGTTCCGACCATGCACACATTTCTGCAGTTTCCCCGAACATTGCGAACCATCTGCGAATGTTCTCTTTCCCGTCACCACTAAATGTTTCCAGTGCATCCTCCACATCTTTAAATGTTAACATACTATGGGAGAAACCAGCACCTCGTACATGTCCATAATTCCTCACACCGTTTCGCCTTCTCGTTCTCGACATCCTTTCTTCTTCCCCTTCTTCATCTTCCGCGTCGTCGTTGTCTCCACCGTCCACTTCGACGTCTTCATCGTATTCGACGTCTTCTTCACCATCGTCTTCCTCGACGTCGTCACCCTGGAATGCTGCTTTTAGTCTTCCTATTAATTCCGCCTTCTTTCCGGTCACTTTTTGACCCATGGCACGAAGCCTCGCCTTTAGTTCGACTTTTGAAAGTTTGTCGAAATCTTCTTCGCCTTCACCATCGACGGTATTGCGATCTGCCGCTTGTCTTGATGTTTCACCAGTTTGAGTTTTGTCGGAAACGCATAGAGCCTTCTTCAGCCTCTCGGATAGAACCGTCTTAGCTCCTGTTATCGGGAGACCAAGTTCTTACAACTTGTCCTTAAGTTCGTCGGGTGTCATTGTTTCGACCACGGACACAGAAATTTCCTTTGATGGCGTCATTTTAACACCTTAGACACACTGCGCAATGTAACTACTTGTGGCCTTCTGCCTATCACGCACTGTATCTCGCCAGACAACACCACCGTTCAATAGAGTTTCTGTTCACGCGCTTTGTCGCACACCGCGGACAACCCGATAATTTCGGTTAATTCAAAACCACGATCTACCTCAATGTGATCAGATCCCGGCTGAGCCTCGAATTTGTGGGATCTTGGACGGATTGAGGTCGATGTAGGTAGAATTAATTTCAACGATTAGTATATTTCGCAAAGAATGAAAAATGAAAGAAAATGAATATGCTCGGTATGCGTTCTCGAATAAGACTGACGAGACGATGCACGTCTTTTCGACGGTTCGGTCGTCTTCCCTCCTGACACCGTCTATTAGTCATCGTTCTTCCACGTGCACGCTTTGCCCTTCCTTGTCGGCAAGCGATACCGCACGTGCGTCGCGATCTTTAGACTATAGCCCAAACAATTCTCGGAACTGATACTTCCGAGCCCACATGTATTACCGGATTGCTTCAGTCAATACATTTTTTCGTATATTTTCTGTGACTGCACATCACAGATATATATTTTTCAGAACATTCGGGGCTATGAAGAGCACCGAAGACTCGAACTTCTCAGTCGAGGTCACCTCGTCCGAGGAAGATCTTCTGCAAATTTCCGACGACCAACGAATTTTACCGAAAATATCGTGGAATGTGACCACGGCGCATTATCACGGATATGCGCCGCGAATTGCTCGCCGCAACGAGTATCCGGTGGAATGGGGTGTCAGCGATAGACTTGTCGTGGGCTTCACCGGGGGCAGCAAGATGCGTCAGCAGTTGGAAACTTGCAGACCATGAAACCCTGCCGTACCATCTCTACATCGACATCTTGCTTTCGACGGGGGGTAGAATAGACCGCCAAAGGGAACAGCACGGAAGACCAAACGTGGGGTCCAGGTGGGCCCTACGGAAGATGGGCTCCGACGCCATTGAAGCAGCTGCCCTCATCGAGGATTGGGGCGCCGGATCTGCAGACGGGGAGGACTAACGCCCGGACATCATGGCGTCGGAGATTTTCAGAACCATGACGAGGACGTGCGATGCCGGAATGCCTAGAGCAGGTAAAACCCGGCACCGCAGGCCGCCATATTGGCGGACTTCAGAGATCGCCGTGCTCCGGGAGGCCTGTGTGCGGGCACGCCGCAACCTCACCAAGCGAGGAAGAAGACGCCCCAGGTCGGAAAAAAAGGTACAGGACCTCTATCGCCGATATAGAAAAGCCCGCCCTTGAGATGCGTACAACCATATTCCGCGAGAAGGGGAAAGTGTGGGCCGAACTCCCGGCGGGAATTGACGAGGATCCCTGGGTTGGCCATATAAAGTAGTGCTCCAGGGAATGAGGCAGGGCGGTCCTCCGGTCTCTTCAAGGCTGGATCCGCTATTCTTAGAGCAAGTGTTAGGACATCTCTTCACTTCCGATGAGGAAGAGGTGGGGTGCCCCGCTGGTGGGAGCGTCGACGTGTGGCCGGAAGACAATTACATCAGTCCTGAAGAATTTATTGCTGCCGCACTTAAGCTTAAGCCGCGAAGAGCGGCCCCGGGGCCAGACGGTATACCGGCCAAAGCGCTCGCGTCGCGCTCGAACACGTGGGTGGTAGGTTTACACTTATCTTCAACCCTTTCTTGAGAATGGGCGTTTTCCGCGGGTACTGGAAAATCACGAAAATTGTGCTGCTCCCCAAGCCGGGACGGGGATGCGGACTCCCCGTCCGCATACCGTCCCATATGCCTCATAAACGAGGCGGCGAAAATGTTTGTGTTCGTTCTCGCTGAACGACTCCAGTCAATCCTGTCTCGGGTTGGTCCTGACCTCGATGGCGGTCAATATGTATTTCGACGTGGCCGTTCCACGGTCGATGCCATTAAGCGCGTACGCGAATTCGCAGAGAGGGTTATATTGCGGGATGTAGTTTTGTTGGCGGTAAGCGTCGATAACATCAATGCTTTCAACACTGTACCTTGGGCCGTCATACTGGGCGCGTACCAATTTCATGGCGTCACAGACTATCTTCAGGTCGTCACCGGGCACTATCTCCGAGACAGGAAGATCGCGGTGTTGCGCAGGGACGGTGTCGCCCACCTGCATAGTGTAAGCGCGGCGTCCCACAGGGATCGGTACTCGGGCCGCTTCTGTGGGACATAGGGTATAACTCCGTCCTATGCGATACGCGCCTCGCAGGAGTGAGTGTCATTTGTTATGCAGGAGACACGCTCATCCTGGCCGGGGGGAACTCCATCGAGGGAACGAGATGCGTATCGCAGCGCGCACTGACCTCGATAACAAATAAAATCGAGAGACTGGGGCTACGCGTGGCACTAGAAAGGCCCGAGCCCATGTTGTTTTATCGCCGCAGGCTTTACTGCGACGGTCCTCCGCCGACGATGCTTCGCGTCGGCGCCTTGACTGAGAGGCTTTATATATACCTAGGACTCACTCTCGAATGTCGGTGGAGGTGCGAGGATCAGTTTCGCGCGATCGTCCCGAACGTAGAGAGAGTGGCAACTTGTCTCGGTAGGCTTCTGCCAATCCTTCGCGGACTTGCGACAGGGGCCTGTCTTCTGTACATGGGAGATGTGCATTCAATGGTGATGTACGTCGCCCCGTGTGGGCGGCGGATATCACGCCGAACACCCAGAAGGCCCTGGAGGGTATAGAGCGCCGGATGGCTGCACGAGTGATACGAGGGTATCGAACCGTTTCCCTCGAGGCGGCAACAATACACGTAGGCGTCGTCCCCGCTGATCTCATTGCGTTGGAACTGGCGAGGACGTACATACATCGTGACGAATTGCGGAACGGCGCACTCGATGCGAACGTCGTTCGAAGAAGAGCTAGGCGCTCGTCGATCTCGACTTGGAGAGGTCGGCTAAGCGACTTGCCCAACGCGGGTAGTCGGCGTCTCCTCGACGCGCATCTTCCGCACCTGCAAAGGTCGGTCGGGAGGGTCGGAGGCCCGATAAATTTAACTTATCGCATGGCCCTGGTGCTCACCGGACATGGTTGTTTCGGTGCGTACCAGTGTCGAATTGGGAGGGAGCCGTCCGAGCAATGCCATCACTACGGGGAGGGACAGGACGCGGCGCAGCACACATTAGAAGAGTGCCCGGCGTTCGCGTTGGAGCGTCGTATCTTTCGAGGAACTGTAGGGCACGATCTCTCGCTCACGAAGATCTTCCCGGAGACCCCTGGGAGAGTTAGATCGTGGAAAGCGTTTGCCTCCTTCTGCGAGGACGTAATGTCCAAGAAGGAGGATGCGGAGTGTATCCGGGAACGCGACACGGGTTCACAACTTTCGAGACGTGCGGCTGTTCGGAGGAGAGATGCGCGGCGCCGTGCTCCTCCCCGCCTTCCACCGGCCCCCCGGCCGCGCCAAGTGAACGATTGCGGCGGAGGTTAATCGGAAGCGTGTGTATGTGCGCGAGTGCGGAGTAGTGACCGACCGGCGCAACATAGATAAAGATTAGTCGGCCCGCTGCGTCGGATCCGGTGCACGGTGGAGTGACGAGGGGTCTCTCGACCCTTAAGGTGCATCAGCGTGCGTGGAGCGCAGTCATATGTCATTGGCTGCTGTCCCGGTTAGCATACAAAGCTGGACACCACCTACGGTGTCACGAAGGTCGGCCTCCGTCGCGATGTGCACAAACTCATGTGCGTGATGGAGACTGCGAACGATTATGGCCTACTTGGGAAATGTCTAGCGGTCTCCCCTTGCTCCGTAGAGTCACAGGGATGGCATCGGGTGGTTTTATTCGGTAAGAGCCCGACAGTATCGCCGGCGCCTCCCCTCAGGCACCAGGATGTCTGTTGGCAGATTTCCACAACGTTAAAAACAAAAAAGTTCTGGGTTAGGTCTTAACCCCCCCCCCCCCCTAGGCAGATCGAGAGAAAAATTCCAGCAAACCCCATGGTTTCCCCATAAAATTGGAGATTATGTGAAAATCATGGGAGTTAATGGTCTTATGTGCTCGAATATGCCTCTAAGGGGGTGCATACAGCATGCCGGATGGTCCTCTGGCCTTACCTGAGGACAAAATTGTTATCAAATAGTCTCCAAAAATTTTTGACAATGCGACTCCGGATAAGACGATGAACATTTGGTATGGATGTATAAAGGGTAAAGAGAGGTACAGGGTGGCGTTTTGGAAGTTTCGAAAAATCCCATATTTCCCTGGTGAAACTTGATTTCCCATGAAACTATGGGGTTTTTCCAAATTTTATGCACCCCCGTATACTCCCCTCGGTGTGTGTACTCATGCCTCTAGTCGGTATTGGCAACTTTGGAATTACACAAAATCCCATGGTTTTCGCATGGGACATGGTTTTATGGGTTAACCGTGGATTTTGCGCGATTTATAAGTGCCAAAACCTTCTGGATGCCTGCGTATACAGCCATAGGAACAATGTATATAAATGGATCATGTGTATGAATGTATATGTGCATGCAAGTATATCTATGGGATGTGAATGTGACCGCAATCCACAAAACAAGGGTTTAGTTTTCACCTGGGAAGGAAAACGGAGGCGATCCATATGTAATTTGCGAAACGAGACTGCATTGGTGATAGTCAGGGTAAACGTAGATCCCTACGTTTATCGACCGATATAACCTTAAATATCACATAAAATCATTTTAATTCATAATCAAGGTTTGCAAACCCTACAAGGGCATGTATACACAGTACAAATAGTCATCATACTTTACTCAGGGTTCATTTTTCATAATTTTGAGTCATTTCTACATACATGAACACACATCGTTATTCAGTTCACAGCCCATACAGGCATTCTCGCGGCTGCAAATATACGTGGACTGGTTCGATTGCCCATATGATTGCGGCATAAGGATAGTCGAAACATACGGCGCGGTAGATAAATACCCTTCAGTCTCTGACCTTCTGTCAAACTGTCGTGGTCGCAAAGCTGGTGGAGGCACAGCTCTGTTCCTCGGTTGTAATGCGTAAGCGGGTCCATGGGGAACAGGTGAGCGGTGGATCGGAGGGCTTTACCTTTAAAAAATAAAAGGTCTGGGTTAGGTCTGGGTTATGTCCCCACGGCCACGGACCTGTCTGGTTGTCCAGATGGGGGTGGAGGTGAACCCCTGCGTGGCGCGTCCGCAGGTGGCGGATAGGGGAATGGTCGCTGCTCGCGCTTGGGCCTTCGGACCCAAGTGCGAGCAGAGGGTAGGAGTGAAATAAAATAGCCCCCGCGGACCAAACACTCTTCCCCAGGGACTGTCGGCTGCAAGGTCGGCAGTACGGGCTTGGCGAACCCGGGGTGCCTGAGCCGGGGATGGATGAACGCAATCCATCTCCTAATTCCGTAAGTCTCTTGGCGGCTTCAACGACCATCACAGGGCGTAGTGGTGGAACGTTGCCGTCAAGGGACCCGGAGGGCCTGCCTTCACCGGCCGGCCTGCGAGGAAGAAAACCTCTATAAAAAATTACCCTCAATCCTAAGGTATGGTGCGCGCCGAGAGGATGCATGGCTGGGAGGTTGGCCAGTCTTTAGCGACCAAACTCCCCTGGGGCACCTGCCGAACCCCAGGGTGTATTAGGCTTACCCGGGTATGGCGGCTCTGCCCGGGTGGACCACCCCTTCCGACCCTTCTCGTGGGAAAAAATATGGAACCCGAAAATTTATATAAAAATAAAAAGACGGACGAGGAGACACAGGAGCGGCGAGCGAGGTTTGGGGTGAGCTCGGCCGTCTCGGTGACTAGAAGGGAGAGGTCCCTCCAGAGGGACCAAGGAGAGGAGAGTTCGCTCGCCATGAGCGAATTCGAGGAGGGTGCCAGTGACACCTCCAGCGTCGCTGGCACCTCCGGAGGCGCCGTTAGGCGTTAGAGAGGCCGCCCCCCAACAACCGGGGAGTACGTTGGGCTCGCGAAGGCAAAGCGAGCCCACACAGAAGCGGTCCTGATGGCGGACGAAGCGGACGCCATCAGGGCCTTGGATGACCCGGCCGTTAAGGCTAGGCCACCATCCAAGTCGGCGATTCCGCTGCGGGACGAGGCGGAGATTCTCGCGGAACTCCGTCACGCCCCCGCAGCGGACTTATCGGCGCGGGCGATCGAGGTGGCCGCGCGGATCGAGAAGGTCGCCTCCACCTCCCGCAACCTCCATGGGACTTACGTCCGGAAGTTGCGGGAGGCGGCGCAGCTTATACGATGCGTCGCGACGGAGCACGCGCAGCGGGCCGCCTCCTCGTCCCGGGAACGGGACTTGGAGGTGGCCGTGGCGGAGCTGCGGGCCAGGAACGAGGCCCTAGAGGCGCAAGTTGCGACCCTTATTGCAGCGGGGCGTGGGACGGGGGGCTTTACCCTCCCCGCCCCAACAGATTAAAGGAGGCGACCCCCTCCTCTCCACTTACATCTCGGAGAGGAGGGGCATCAACGTCGGGGATCCTCAAAAAGACCCCCAGCGTGGCGGTGAGGCCACGAGGCCCTGGAGGACCGGAGGATGATACAGACTCCGATTTCTTCCAGGGCCTCGTGGAGAGGGCCCCGCGGTCCTCTCCGCGTAAAGTCACCCGCCCCCGGACGCCCCCCCCCCCCCCCCCCCCCTCGCCTTCCTCGGAGAACGGAGAGGGGATGGCGGATCGGGTGGCGGAGGCAGTGGAGGCGAGGGTGCTCGCCCCTCTCCGTCCTCTCTTGGAGATGGCGGAGCGGGCGGGTGATATCCTCCCTCCCAGGAGAAAAGCCCCCCCCCCCCCCTTCCACGGATACGGAAGGTGGGGCCCTCTCCTCTTCCGCCCTTAGGCGGCTGAGGAGAAAAAAGAAGGTGCAGGCCCCTGCCCCGCCTCCCCCGTCCACCCGGTCAGCTCGTCTTCCCTTCGAGGGGGACGTTCCTTCGGCCAGGACGGGGAAAGGCGCGGGCAGGACCCGCGGCTCTTCCGCCCCGGGAACCAGCGCCCCTCCCCTGCCAGGCCAGCTCGCCCCTCCTCGGGGAGCGATGTTCCGTCGGCCACGGGGGAGTGGGTAGCGGTCCTGGGGAGGAAGGCGAAAAGGGCGCAGCGCCGGGTGGCTGCGGCCCCACAACCTCCCTCTCGGAGGGGGGCGGGGGCCGCCACCGGTGCTGCGGCGGCACCTTCTCGCCCCCAAGGGGGCCAGAAGACGGGAAAGGGGTTGGGGGGAAGAAGAAAAAGGGGAAGACGGGTGCCTTGGCACCTGTCTCCCCTCCCCCTCCCACCCCAAAACCCAAGGCTAAGGAGAAGCCCCGCCTTCCGCGTTCTCCCAAGAGGGCGGCCGTGTCGCTAACGGTCGCCCCGGGGAGCAAGACCTCCTATGCGGAGGTCATGCGGAAGGCGGTGGCAAATGTCGACCTCAAGGAGGTCGGCATTGAGGAGGTTAGGTACCGGAAGGGCCAATCGGGATCGTCTATCATAGAGAGACCGAGAAGGCGGACGCCCTGGCGGAACGCCTCGCCGAACTCTTCGGCGGGGACGGCGTCAGGGTGGCCCGCCCCATGAAGACCGCTGAGGCTCGCATCAGCGGTCTTCATGAATCCACCACCACCCAACAGGTGGTGGAGGCGGTGGCCAAGGTGGGGGAGTGTCCGGCGGGCCAGGTCACTACTGGCCCAATCCGGACCTCCCCCAATGGACCTGGCACCCTATGGGTCAGATGCCCGCTCGCGGCCATGCGTAAACTGGCCGCGGCGGGCCGCCTCCGCCTGGGGTGGTGCTTACCCCGGGTGGAGGTCCTGGCGGCACGCCCTCCCAGGTGCCATCGGTGCCTGGAGGTGGGACACCTCCAGTCCCGATGCCCTGGGGGGGCCGATAGGGGTGGCCGGTGCTACCGCTGTGGTGGCACCGGTCACGTTTCGCGCGCATGCCGGGCACCCCCGAGGTGCCCGGTCTGTGTCGACCTGGGTCGCCCGGCAAATCATGTGCTGGCGCCCAGGGTTGTGCTCCTCCCCCCTCCAAAAGGAGGAGGAGGAGGGGGGAGGCAGGCAGGGCCTGCCGGGGGTGCGACGGCGTCGGCCGGGAGTGCCGACCCGCAGCGCCCCCCGTACCATCCCCCGCCTCTCCGGCGGCGACGTTGGTGATGGACGTGGACGAGGTGGAGCCGGTTGCTCCACCACAAAAGTCCACGTCCACCCCCCCTCCTCCGGTAGCGGGCCCCTCCAGGCCGGTGGAAAGAGGAGGATCATCGACCCTCCCCCGCCCCAAGTCCAAGAAGAAGGGCGGGGGAGCAGTTTCCGAGGGAGAGGGCCCGGCCCTCCCCCGAGAAGGGACCACCCTCGGCCACCCCGAGGAAGGTCTGCGTCCGCGGGCGTCGTCCGTCTCCGCCGCCGGTCCCCCCTTGTTAGGGGAGGACTATTGGCGGCGGTTGGCGGACCCGAAGGTGGCGCTGGCGGACATCCTCGGGTCTAGGCAACCGAGGGTGGTGCTGACAAGGGCGGGAAATACCCGCCCTGTCAGCTCCGAGATGGAGGCCGAACCGGCCGCCAACCTGGAGGAGGAGGGCAATGCTAATCGATAATGCCCCCTCCTCCTCCAGTTAGGGTGCTGCAGGCCAATCTCAACCACTCGGCTGGGGCCCAGGACTTGTTTGTACAAACCCTGGCCGAGTGGGAGATTGGCCTGGCGGTCGCGGCGGAGCCGTACAGAGTTCCCGATCGCCCCGACTGGGCGGCGGATCGGGGCGGCTCCGTCGCGATCGCAACGAACTCGGCACCCCTCCGGGTGATCGGAAGGGGTGTCGGGTTCGTGGTGGTGGAGTCCAGGTGCGTCACGCTGGCCGGGGTGTATGCCTCGCCCGGCCTGACCCTCGGGGAGTTCGAGTCGCTGCTGGATGGGCTGGGGAGGGTTCTGACCCCTCTCCTGTCCGGTCCAGTGTTGGTCCTAGGGGACTTTAACGCCAAATCCCCAACTTGGGGATCCCCTAGGGCCGACCCACGGGGGGATGTGCTGGTAGATTGGTCCTCCGGTCTGGATCTCCGGATCCTCAACCGGGGATCCGCCTGCACGTGCGTGCGGCCACAGGGGGAGTCCATATTGGACTTGTCCTGGGCTTCTACGTCGGCCGCACGACGAGTTGGTGCGTGGAGGGTCGCAGATGACCTCGCGACCCTCAGCGACCACCTCTACATCATGTTTGATGTGGGGGGGTGGCCCCAATTGCCCCCCCCCCCCCCCGTAGGAGGTGGGCGCTTACGCATCTGGAAGAGGACGCGCTGATGGCGGCCTCCTATGCCGCGGCCTGGCCCTCGTACGGGCCAGAGCCAGTCGCGGACATAGACGAGGAGGCCTCCTGGCTCCGGGGGCAAATGGCGGCAATTTGTGACGCCGCCATGCTCCGGGTCAGGAGGGTGCAGCGGCGGGCGGTCTACTGGTGGTCGGGCCAGATAGCCACACTCAGAAAGGAGAGTGTGGCAGCCCGACCCCGGCGGACAAGGGCCCGCCGCCGTGCAGTCCGCCACCATGCGGTGGAGGCCACACTCCGCGAGGCATATCGAGACGCATCGAATGCCTTGCGGAGAGCCATCAGGGAGGCCAAGGCATCGGCCTGGGAGGAACTCCTATGCTCTCTAGACGCCGACCCGTGGGGTCGCCCGTACCGGCTGGTACTGGGCCGCCTACGCCCCGCGGGTCCTTCCGTCACGGAGAGCCTAGAACCCGCCGTGCTCCGGTCGGTGGTAAATAAACTGTTTCCCCTCGATGAGGGGGGCAGACCACCACCGGAGGCGCTCGAGGCGGCGCTGACCGCGCTGCCACCATGCGCGGTCAGCGACGAGGAGTTCCGGGACGCCGTCGCCAAGTTAAGGGGGCGTAATACCGCCCCCGGTGCAGACGGCGTCCCAGGCAAGGCATTAGCCTTGGCCTTACGCGTCCTCGGGCCCCGCCTGAGGTGGCTGTTCGACAGCTGCCTTCAGGCGGGGCGGGTCCCCCTCTTGTGGAAGCAGGCCACGATGGTCCTGCTTCCAAAGGGGGTGGCAGGTCGGCAGCCTCTCCCAAGGCGTACCGACCCATATGCCTCCTTGATGAGGCGGGAAAGCTCTTTGAGCGAATCATAGCTTCCCGCCTCTGGGGGCATATGTCCCGGGTAGGTCCGAACTTGGCACCGTGCCAGTTCGGCTTCCGCGAGGGCCGATCGACCATAGATGCGGTCGATCACGTCAAGGCTCTCGTGGATGAGTCTGTCTCCCGGGGTGGGATGGCGTTGGCGGTGTCTCTTGACATCGCCAACGCCTTCAACTCCCTGCCCTGGGACAGGATTGCGGGGCACTAGTCGACCATCAGGTGCCCCCGGACCTGAGCAGAGTCCTGGCAGACTACCTCCGGGACAGACGGGTGATATACCCGGGTCGGTACGGAGTGGTAACGCGGGACGTGAACTGCGGTGTACCCCAGGGGTCCGTGTTAGGACCGTTGTTGTGGAACCTGGGGTACAACCGTGTTCTCCTCACCGCGCTCCCTCGCGGCGTCACAGTTGTCTGCTGTGCAGACGACACTTTTGTGATAGCCGTGGGGGAGGAATGGGAAAGGCTGCTTTGCCTTGCCGAGGCCGGGGTGGCCTCGGTAGTGGCCTCCGTCCGTCGGCTGGGGCTGCACGTGTCTCCGGAGAAAACGGAGGCAGCCTGGTTCCATGGGCTGCCTCTGACCCGGAGACCGCCCCAGTCGGTCGTCCGGGTAGGGCCGGTCTTTGTCCGGGTCGAGGAAAGAATTAAGTACCTCGGCCTGGATATTGACAGCCGCTGGCGCTTCGAGGGTCACTTTGACCGACTCGTCCCCCGAGTAGAGGGGGTAGCCGCCCTGTTGGGTCGGCTACTGCCCAATATCGGGGGAACGGAGGACAGGGTCCGCCGTCTCTACACGGGGGTGGTGCGGGCCATGTGCCTCTACGGGTGCCCAGTCTGGGCCCCGTCCCTGGCGGCCGGGCGGCGCAGCCGTCTGTTGCTGGGCCGCGTATATCGGCGAATGGCCGTCAGGGTGGCACGTGGTTACCGCACTATCTCCCATGAGGCGGCGGCAGTCCTGTCGGGGGTATTCCCCTTCTACCTGCAGGCGGAGGCCGAGGCCCCGGTCTTTCGACGGGTCCGGTCACTCCGCCGGGGCGAAGGAGATCCGGCAGGACTGTCGGTCGGTGACCTGAGGCGTCAGGCCCGGCAGCTCACACTTAGAAAATGGCGGGCGGAGCTCGAAAATTATTGAGCCGCCTGCCAGCGTGCTGTCGGCGCGATCCTCCCACGTTTGGAGGAGTGGGTGGATCGTCGGCACGGTAGGCTTACCTACCGGACGACGCAGGTGCTCTCCGGACATGGTTGTTTCGGAGAGTACCTGCATAAAATCGGAGCGGAGGCCACACCAGAGTGCCTGTCGTGTGGCGTCGGGGTGGTCGACACCCCCAGCTAGACGATAGAGGAGTGCCCAGCCTTCGGCTGGGCACGTGAAGATGTGCGGGCCGTTGTTGGCCCGGACCTCTCGCCGCCAGCACTTGTTACGGTAATGCTGGCGAGCGAGAGGTCTTGGAGAGCGGTGGCCTCCTTCTGCGAAACCGTTATTTCGCAGAAGGCGGCCGCCGAGCGGGATCGGGAGTCCTCCGATCCCGCTCGGCAGGAGAGAAGGCGGGCCAGAAGGGGGCTCCGCTTTAGGCGACCCCCTCCAAGAGGCCCTCCACCGTAATGTAAGCGGGCGGACCCGGCACCAGTGATTCACTTGGTGCCGGGCTCCGCCCGAGTGAGGAGGTAGGTGCCGCTCCGGCGTCGTGTGCCGGGACTTCGGTCCTGGCCGGTCGGGAGCGGCACCGAGGGCTTGGCGAGGACCGCGGTTGGGGCCGCGCCCTCCCCTTGTTATTGCCCACGTTGGCCGCATGGAATTGTGACCCTTTCGTGCGGCGGAGTCAGGAGCAGTCATTTATGACTTGCTCCCCGGCGAGCACGGATTCCTCTTCCCACGACTGGGAAGAGGACCTCCCCGAGGCGGTGGTCCGGTAGTGTGACCTAGTTTGGTCGTTCCCGGACCGCCGCCGAAGTCGGACGAGATGGTGGTCACGGTGGGGGTTTTAGTCGGTAAAAATCCGACACTACCCGCCGTCGCCCCAACGGCGGCGGGGGTCTTTGAAAGATTTCCCCCACGATAAAAAAAAATGGGTTATATCCCCACGGACCTGTCTGGTTGTCTAGATGGGAGGGGAGGTGAAAGCCTGCGTGGCGCGTCCCCAGGTGGCCGATAGGGGAATGCTCGCTGCTCGTACTTGGGATTTCGGGCCCAAGGGGATGGGGAGGGTAGGAGTGAAATAAAATAGCTCCCGCGGACCAAACACTCTTCTTCCTCAGGGACCGCGTACTTTCGGGTCCGTGAACGCAGTAAGGGTCTAGCGATCCCGGGGTGACCGAACTGTGTACTCCCTGTATCCCCGTCCCCTGGGACCGCGGACATTTTGGTCCTTGCACGCGGTACGGATTTAGCGAACCCGGAGTCCCCGAGCTGTCCTTCCCCTTTTACCCCCCCCCCCCCCCTCCCCTCTAGGGACCGCGGGGCCATAGGAATATGTCTCCACGGTACGGCTTTAGCGAACCCGGGGATACCCGAGCTGCTTCCCCAGGGACCGCGGAATGATTTCTGCGATACGGGCCTGTCGGACCCGGCGGCTCGAGCTGGGGATGGATGAACGCCATTGTTTAGCATTTGTGCCTATTTTCTGGGCCTTCTTTCGTTCTCTCTCTCTCTCTCTCTCTCTCTCTCACCCACTCACTCACTCTCCACTGCCATGCCTTAAGCTCTCGCTCTTTTCTTCGTATAAAAAAACGAATCTTGGATCACGCCATCGGTCCACTTTTCTTATCTACCTCCCTATCAACCACCTTCGTCTAGAATCTGCCAAACACTGGATTGCTCTTCTTATTCATGTCCTTAGCAACCAACTTATTCCGCAGTCTTCCAACAGCTATCTTACAGAACAGCCGTCTCGCTACGACTCGCGACCTTTTCGCTATTATTCTTTCTGTGCCTCCGTGCTAGGCCTTTACCGTGCCTCAGAGCCTTGAAGAGGCTAAGGTGTATTATAAGTTTCTTGTACTTCGTTATTCCGTGTGAACCTTTTGTGTGTGTGTTTAAACAATATATTCGTTGATTAGTAATACTGCCGGCTGTACATTCATCGAGCTACCCAGCCTCCCTACAGACGCTACAATCCTAAACCACTTTGACGCCGGGCAGGTTAGAGTGAAAATATCCATCCATCCTCTAATTCCGTAAGTTCCTTGGCGGCTTCAAAGATCATCACAGGGCGTAATGGTGGAACGTTGTCGTCATGGGACCCGGAGGACTTGCCTTAACTGGCTGGTCTGCGAAGAAGAAAATTTCTATAAAAAATTACCCCTCCCTGGACGTTACGGTGCTGGCCTAGTAAGGGCGCATGGCGATGAGAGTAATTGACATATGCGGGGTCCTGGGAAAGTCGACCGATTACAGGCCAACCCCCGAGGACCTGGGACCCTCGGGTTATGTAAGGCTTGCCCGGGTCGACATCCTTATTCCCCATAATAATGGTTGGCGGGGCGAGGCTTCGGCCAAACCCTGTCGTTTATGACATGATAAGTTCCAAACAAATTAATCAAACAGACGGTGAGGAAGGCAGAAAGGAAGGCAGGACAGCGATGACAAAACATGCAACGGGATCGGCTGCTGATTCCAGGCCAAACATCGTATGGAACCCCCCCCTCGCAACAGCAGAGGGGGTCTCAGGGTGGAGGGGATCGAGGGTGAGTCCGACTCCGCTTATAGGTCACGCAGAGCTACACTAGGCATCGTAGCGAAGAAGGCAAACGCTGCTGCTAACTTAGCAACCACGAGATGCTCTTCAAGTTTGGTAGACCTTCGACAGGATGTGCTCAACGAAGGGATGCAGGTCGGAGAGGAGGGCGCAGAGCACTTCTTCACGCCCAACGAAAGGCCTAAAAGGCTCAGGGCCAGTCCGGCACGCCTCCCCAAACACACTGGGGGCGTAAGCTCCACAAAAAATCATTAAGCGTTGAGCTTGCGGGGTCTGATGATGGCGAGGACGCACCGCAAGGCCCGGAAGAGGCAAGGGCGACACTGAGTCGTCAAATTAGTGAGACCCTACCTGCAAACAAACAGGAGGGGGAGACGGACGAACCTGGTAGAGAGCATCTTCGACGCCTTCTGGAGGAAGAACGCAAGATGAATTCTAACCTCAGGGCGGAGATTCTGGAGGCCCGAAACGAACGCCTGCACCTGCAAGCCCACATAACGTCATTGAGCAAGGAGCTGGAGGAAGTCCGGCTCTGCTACATGAAGCGATGCAAGCGAAACGGGAAAGCAGCTCTGACATTAAGGACGGGATCCGGGAGGTCCTAAGTGAACTGCTCCTGCCACAATTAGGGCGACAATTGGCGCACAATAGCGCAGCGGGTGATTCCCAGGTAAAGAGTCCAACTGACAGAAAAACAGTCGCGGGAAACAGCGAAGACAAGGGACGCCCTGGCACTAAAGATATAATGCCCCAGAGAGGTATAAATATTTCGCCGATTTCGGCAGATATTCTGAAGCTCAAAAGCCTTCCGGCCGCGAACAACGCAAGAGCTGAAGTAATCGCTGAAGAGCTTTCGTCCCCTGTCTTCCAGCTATCCGATGAAGACCCACGGGGCTACATGGAAGACAATAGAAGCTTGGAGAGCAAGAGCCAGTCAGATCAAGGTCTAACAAATCAGACTGTATGGACCGAGGTCGTGCCAAGGAGGAAAAAGAACAAGAAGGCGGAGGAAGGGATGGTGCCCGAAAGGAGGGAAATGCCCAAAAACCTTCATAAGCCACAGCGGAAACGAGAACTTGGTGAAGCCATCGCGGTCCATACAAATGATAAGTGCACATTTGCAGAGGCGCATAAAAAAGTAAAGGAATAAATAGGGCCCAACGTAACTGGAATAAAAGCAGTCCGTAAAACCGCCGCTTGATATCAGCTGTTAGAATTTAAACCAAAGGCAGAAACAACAACTTACCTGGACCAAATAAAAGGTGTTCTAGGAGACAATTTCCCGATCAGAAGTCTACAGGGACGACCCGTGACCGAGATCCGAGACATTGATCCTTTGACGGAAAAAGAAGGCGTCATCAGGTCGGTGCAACAATTAGAGGTTGTAGGCCCAAACGAGGAGATCAAATGTAGAGTTCTTAGGGTGGGCCCCAGGGCTACTATGATCGCTGTGGTGGAAGCCCCGTTTAAAGTTGCTGAGGCCGTCACAAAAACAGGGCGGGTAAAAATAGGCTGGGTGATGTGCAGAGCACGAGCAATCCCTGATATCACTCGGTGCTTTAAGTGCCACAGTCTTGGGCACATGGCCCGGTCCTGTACGAAGGTTCAGGGTAACAAAGTTGTGTGCCGGAAATGCGGAACTGTAGGACACACCATGGGTAATTGTACCTCCGAGGCCAGATGCTGCCTGTGCAAAGACAAAGGACTGACCACGGCACAGCTGGCACATGTTGCAGCCTCAATGCGCTGCCCCACATATAGGGAGGAGCTCGCGGCAAGGACACGCCCCAAACAGAGTAGAGCGGCATAATGGTGGGTCACAAAGTCCTTCAAGTGAACTTCAACAGATGCTGCGAGGCCAACACACTGCTAGAACACGCAGTAACAGCTAAAAGCGTTTACGTTGCTGTCGTTTCCAAACCGTTAATATTCAGAAATTCCGAAGGATGGTTCCACGACCTCACGAAAAAGGCATCGATGTGGCTTAACCCCAGCACACTGGACGCTATGGAACCTCCAACGCTTGTTTTACCTCTCCCGAAATGACCCTTGGGATATTTTTGAAAGGCGGCTGCAACAGTTAGAAGATATTGCAGCAACGTTCGCCAGGCAAGACCTACTTTTGGCTGGGGACTTCAACGCTAGCTCCCCTGTTTGGGGGTCAAAATCACAAAATAAAAGAGGGGATGAGGTAGTTGCCTTGTGTGCTAAGCTCGGTCTCATCCCAATTAGGAGTAACGGGAGAACAACTTTCGAACGGCGAGGTGTAACCTCCCTGAATGACATTGCCATCTGCTCCCCTAGCACGTACCGGCGCGTAACCTCCAGTCAAATTCTGGAAGACTATAATGCTTCGGACCACAAATATGTGGTTCACACGAGTGCATCAGTGATGCTAAGAATCCAACATCTGCAAGGTGGCCGCTGGTGCATGAAGGAAAATTTGTGACTGAAGAATTTGCCGCCCGGTACAGAATAATGCAAACGACGCAATACTTGGGGAATAAGCCATATGCCAATATAGGTGATATTATGGAATATGTACAACCGTCAACAGCTGTGCGACAGAAACAAGAAGACCTGCGCACCCTGCCTTGCTGGGGAAAAAGGCTGTATGGTGGTGGAACAAGGACATAGCGGAACTGAGAAAGGAAGCCCAGAGAACCCGTAGGACTGTGCAAAGGGCCTATTAGCATAAAAAATTGTTTAGCCAAATTGAGAAACTAAACAACACCTTCAAGGCTGCCAGGAGGAAATTAAAAAAAGCGATAAAAGATGCGAAAACACGGGGCTGGGCCAAACACCTGGAGACTTTGGATATGGACCCATGGGGACGACCGTACAAAATGGTCATCCGAGCGTTAAAAGGCAAGACTAACGCACCTCGATTAACCTCGGACCAAGCTAGGAAGACCATTGAGGAATTGTTCATTGTTAAACCCATGTGTAACAATCGTAATTCTACAGAAGCCATAGAAGGTGCGAATGACACCGTCGCGGTTATAAATGAAAATGATGTGCGGGATGCAATTAAAAATATGCAGGAAAAAGCCCCTGGCCTGGATAAAACTCCAGTCGTAACCCTAAAATAGATCGTCCAAAACGGCATGGGCACGATCTTAAGAGGCTTTGAGGGGTTGGTGGAACTGGGTCACTTCCCCGATGATTGGAAATTGGGACGCCTCATACTTATCCTCATCCTATAAAGAACAGGGATGGCGCTCGCTCTGCGTATTGTCAAACTGGGCCAAATTGTTTGAACGTATCATTAAAATAAAAATTATGAAAACAATAAGTTTTGCGCACAACCAACATGGTTTCTGTAAAGGAAAGAGCACGATTGGAGCCATAGCGCAGGTTATGGACGAGTGGAACGGGGCGAAAAAAAGGGGCAAGGAATGTCTTATTGCCACTATAGACGTCCGAAACGCGTTTAACACCATCACTTGGGAGAGTATTATCAATAGGGCTGTAAAACGTTTACTCCCCAATAAAATCACGCGTATCCTTCGATCATACGGTTTGGTAGTAGGTCCTACATTATGGAACATGGTATACGATTCCCTTCTACAAATCTCGATCCCCAAGGGCATACAACTGATTGGATATGCCGATGATGTTGCTATTGTGGCAGCCGATAAAAGTCTAGAAAATCCGAAAGACAAACTTTGCACCACCTTGAATAGAATTAGTGCATGGTTTAGAGACCAAAAAATGGAAATGGCCTCTGAAAAAACGTAAATGGTCCTACTAACGGGTAGGAAGATCAAGGAGCCTATATACATCGAGCACGAAGGCAGCATCATCGAGGCCAGGAAAACCTTAAGATACCTTGGAGTAGAGGTAGAAGGTAACCAGCGCTTCCGCAACCACCTTATCAGCGCATGTGAAAGATCCCTCAGGGTTACTGGAACTTTCTCACGGATTAGCACCAATATTGGTAGCGGAGGATACTTCAGCAGGCCCCTCCATTACAGGACCAGCGAGGCAGTGATCCTGTACGCTGCCCCCATTTGGGCTACAGACATGTGTTTGTACCACAACGCCGAGAGATTAATAGAGCGCAGAGAACAGCTCTCGCAAGAATCGTAAGGGCATATAGAACCGTCTCGTTGGATGCCCTCTGCGTTCTTGCGGGATGCTTGCCAATCACAATTCTTGCAGCGGAGCGTCGCAAGATTTTTATGTGCATGAGTACTGCGGATATGACAAAAAGAGAACTGAAAAGAATAAAAACTGAAGAAAGAAAAGGTCCGTGGTTGCTTGGCAAGAAAGGTGGGACAAGTCTGTAGTCGGGAGATGGACCGACAGATTAATACCATGTATAAAAGAATGGGTGAAATGGGGACCTAAAATATTGAACTATCACCTCTCTCAAGTAATTTCCGGGCATGGCTCCTTTTCCGTATATTTAAATAGAATTTGTAAACGGGACAACCCCGCGTGCTGGTGTGGGTGTGATGGTAATGATAACCCTGAGCACACCATCTGTGACTGTCACCAGTTCCGGGAAAAAAGGGAAAAGCTGAGGGCGACCACGGGGCCGCTTCTGGTCGACACCTTCATCCCACTCCTGCGGAACGAGAAAACAGGAAATTAGTCATGGAATACGTAGGGGAGGTCTTGAGAGCGAAAGAACACAATTTTCGGTGGCAACCGACCAGTGCGGACGTGAGTTTGTGTTGCTCCGCGAGTGATACGTGTTTCCAACGGATGTTCGTGAGTGTTGCGACCAAGAAGAGTTTCATCGTGTTCGCCGCAGTGCACTGCACAAGGCACATTGGAGGGAAGTGTGTACGACGTTGGGTTCAATAATTATAAGTGAAAAACGGAACGTCGGAAAGCTAAACTCAAAATTTTGACAGGTGTTGCGCAGTTGTGCGCAACTAGTCCGCGCAGCAACGGCAACGCGCATGCGCGGCCATCTGCGCAGACACCCCGCGCGGATCCAGTTGAGCAGACGCCACACGCGGCCAAGTGGAGCGCCGCCAAGCGGCCACTACGCGAAACAGACAGATAGTTTCGGCGATCCGCCACCAGGGGCGCTTTTCGCAAGTGAAGTGCAGTGCCGGAATAATTATAACAACATCACTTTTCGGCGATTTCTGTTAAAGCTCGTCACAAATATAACTTTTTTGCGATCCTTCGGGGCTATGAAGAGCACCGAAGGTTCGAACTACTCAGACGAGGTTACCTCGCCCAAAAAAGAACTTGTGGGTGTTTCCGGCGACGGAAGACAACTGCGGAAGACGTCGAGGAAGGGGACCATAATTCGATCCAGAATGGCGGCTAGTTCATCCGACGAGGGAACGGGGGAAAATTTTGCCGTGCCCTGACAAATTCCCCGGCCGACAACGAGAATTTCCAAGCCGACTGCAGAATCCGAAGATGCTGCAACGATGTCGCACGCGACGGTATCCTCTAAGCAGAGTTACGCCGACGTCGCCACCAACACCGGGAAGAAAAGGCCTCTACCTGTCAGCCCGTCAGAAGGAGGCAGACGGGCAAAAAAAGGACACCGCACATCCCTGGACGCCAGTGGAGGTGAGAGCGGCGAAGGGTCCGGCCTGGTCGGACACGCTACAGCGGCTCTAAGGCGCTGCCCACCATTGAAGACACTCAACGTGAGCTCGAGGCTCTCCCTTTGAGGATTGTCGCTGAGAAGGTCGTGGGCCAGGCGGAGGCTATTCTCCGCGTAGCGAGCACGGCCTCAAACCTGAAGGGCCAGAGCGTCCGCGTGCTGCGCGTTGCGGCCAACACACTGGTGGCAGTAAAGCAGCGCGTCCAGACGCCGAGGGAGAGTTCGCCGAGGGTGCCCGAAGACACATCAAGTGAAGCAGCTCCGCTGGCGAGCATTCTCGCGGATATGCGCCGCGAAATGCTCGCCGCAACGAGGGAGTGTGTTGCGAGGTTGGCCGTAGCCCTTATTCGCAAACACGCACCAGTGACTGCGAGCAGCCGCTTGCCAACGCGGGAGTAACGGCCGAAGCCGCTGCCGAGGCGGGAGTCTCCCCAGAAGCGTGGAGCCACCGATCAGCCCGAAGACTTCGGGAAGAGGACAACGGCCAACCCGGCGAACAAGCGACCACCACTTCCAGCGGAGAAGCCGAGGAAGAAGACGACATCCGCCGGAGGGAGAGGGGTAGCCGCCGGGCCCACCGGCACCGCCCCTCGGGTAAGTCCTAGGACTAGCATTGCAGGTCCGGACACCACGGCGGTGGTCTCCCAAGCACCTACGTTCGCGGAGGCGCTTGGCAAGCGAACGAGGCGTGCGTCCGCGAAATTGGCGGTCAAGGCCGTCCACGTTATCGCGGCGAGGGCTCCAGTACTACCCGCAAATCGGCCACGGTCTTCCGCGATCGCCGTCACACATACCGAGGGTGCAATTGTGGAGATTGCGGAGGCGTTCAGACGCGCGCGCGAAGCAGTCCGGTTGCAGGATGTTGGTATCACCCGCCTGCGGCCGAGACCAGCCCTCTCGGGAGGAATCGTGCTCGATATAGCAGGAGCACAGAGCGCAGCGCCGGCTGACGCTCTAGCGCAGAAAATGTGCGAAATACTACAGCCCTTAGTGTTTCGAATCGCCCGTCCAACGCGGCAGGTCGAGGTGCGATTGCGGGGGCTGGATCCCTCGCTCACCTCAGGCGAAATTCGTGCAGCTATCGCGAAAGTAGCGGGCTGCATTGTGGATGAAGTGCGGATCGGCGAAATACGCACCATGCCACATAGCTTAGGAACGGTCTGGGTCAAATTACCAGCCGGTGCAGCTAGAAAGTTAGCTATTGAGGGTACGATAACCCTAGGTTGGGCGCTTGCCAAAGTCGAACCTTTGGCAAAGCGTCCGCAATTTTGCTATAGGTGTCTGGAGACTGGACATGTCGGCGGAAAATGTACCAGTCCCATAGATATGTCGGGTCGGTGCTACAACTGCGGTAGCCCCGAACGACTTTCTAGGACCTGCAGGCAAAGATCGAAGTGCTTGGTATGCAGTGATGTGGGTAGACCGTCGGCGCATAAGTTTGGAAGCAGAGCTTGTGCGCCACCTGCCAAAACCGTGCGACTATTAGCAAGGCGGCAACCACCCTGCCGAGAAAAAAGCCATCGGCTACGGCTAGTTCCGAGCAGTCGAAGGCGTCCACATCAGAGGCCCCAAATACTTCAATGGGACCACCGGGGGCTGCTCCTTCTGAGCAGCCGGCGACCCCCGCGATCACGAATCCGGAACCGGTTCCGGACGTAGAGATGGGTCACCTGGAGGAGATTGCCAAAGGACCTGAATATTGGCCCACATCCTCCAGATGAACCTTAATCGCTCCTGTACGCCTCAATCCCTTCTGGATCAGAGCGTGCGGGAGCGAAATGCTGGGCTGGCCGTCGTTTCGGAACAATACGCTATCCCTTCTGGATGGATTGGTTCCGAATGCGGGATGGTGGCGATCGCGCACGGTCCAGAACCAAAATCCCCACCGTGCTTAACCGTAGAGCGCTGTGTGGGATACGAAATTGCGAGGTGGGAGAGATTCACCGTACTCGGGTGTTACTTCTCCCCTAACCGACCCCTTGCTCACTTCGAGGCCTTCCTCGAGGAGCTAAGCCAACGTCTACACAGGCTTCCGGGAGCTTGCGCGTCTGTTTTCGTGCTGGGCGACTTTAACGCGAAATCGACGACTTGGGAATGCAGCAGAACCTGCCCGAAAGGTGACGCACAGAGCTTTGGGCGGCGGAGCAAGAACTTCGCCTGCTCAACTCTGGTGGTAAAACTCCTGTATCCGGTGGAAAGGGGAGTCTGCGATAAATTTATCGTGGGCTTCACCGGGTGCAGCAGGATGCGTTAGGAGGTGGAAAGTGGCAGACGATGAAACCCTGTCAGACCACCTCTATATCGACATCCTGCTCTCGACGGGTGGTGAAAGTGGCCGCCCCAGGGAACATCAAGAGACGACAAATGGAGGACCAAGATGGGCTTTACGGAAGATGGGTCGGGAACCCATCGAAGCAGCTGCCCTCGTCGAGGATCGGGGAACCGGACCACTGGACGAAGAGGAACAACACCCGGACGTCATGGCTTCAGAGTTCAATCAAGTACTGACAAGGATCTGTGATGCGGGAATGCCGAGGATAGGCATGAATCCATGCCGAAAATCGGCATATTGGTGGACCGCGGTGATCGCGAAGCTTCGAGACAACTGCGTGCTCGCACGCCGCAGACTCTCGAACCGAAGAAGAAGACGTCCTCGGCCGGAAGAAGAAGTAGAAGAATTCTTCCAACAATACAGAAGAGCCCGCCGGGAGATGCGCACGGCAATATTCCGCGAGAAGAGGAAGGCCTGGGCCGAACTCCTGGCGGGAATCGACGAAGACCCCTGGGGACGGCCGTACAAAGCGGTGCTCCAAAGAATGAGGCAGGGCGGTCCACCAGTCTCCTCAAGACTGGAACCGCAATTCTTGGAGCATATTTTAAGTCACCTCTTCCCACCCGACGAGGAAGAGGTGGGACGCCCCGCTGCTGGGAGCGTCGACGTGTGGTCGAAGGACTATTATATCAGTCCCGAAGAACTTAGAGCCGTCACACATAGGCTTAAGTGGCGAAAAGTGGCCCCGGAGCCAGACGGTATACCGGCGAAAGCGCTTGCCGTCGCGCTCGATTATGTGGGGAGTAAACTTACCCTCATCTTCAACACTTGCTTGAGGATGGGTGTTTTCCCCGCGTGCTGGAACATAGCAAATTTAGTGCTACTCCCCAAGCCGGGACGGTCTGCGGACACCCCATCCGCGTACCGTTAGATATGTCTCCTCAACGAGGCAGCCAAGATGTTCGAGTCCATCTTGGCTGAAAGACTACAAGCGCACCTGTCATGGGGTGGCTATCAACTCGATGACGGTCAATACGGTTCTAGACGTGGACGGTCCACGATTGACGCCATCAAGAGCGTTCGTAATTTCGCGGATAGATATACATCACGTGGCGAAGTGGCGTTGGCGGTGAGTGTCGACACCGTCAACGCATTCAACACTCTGCCGTGGAATGTAATACGGGACGCAATACAATTTCATTGCGTTCCGGACTATCTTCAGGCCGTCATCGGGGATTACCTCCGGGAGAGGAAGATCGCGGTGTTGCGCAGGAACGGTGTCGCCCACCTGCATAGTGTTACGCGCGGCGTTCCACAGGGATCGGTACTCGGGCCGATCCTGCGGAACACAGGATATAATTCGGTTTTACGGGAAGCGCGTCTCGCGGGAGTAAGTGTCGTTTGCTATGCAGATGATACACTCGTCCTAGCCGGGGGGAACTCCTACGAGAGGGTCAGCAGCGCAACACAACGCGAACTGACCTGTATAATTAGTCAGATCAAAGGCTCCGGGCTACGCGTAGCCCCAGAGAAGACCGAGGCCATGTGGTTTCACAGCTGCGGGCCTCCCTTTCCTGGTCCTCCGCCGACGATGCTTCGAGTCGGCAACTCAGCCGAGATACAGGTGGGCACAGGCTTCAGATACCTGGACCTCACTCTCGACTCTCGGTGGAGATTTGAGGACCACTTTCGCGCGATCGTTCCCAAATAGAGAAAGCGGCAGCTAGTCTCGGAAGGCTACTGCCAAAACTTCACGGACCTGCGTCGGGTGCCCGTCGTCTGTACCCTGGAGTCGTGCATTCAATGATGATGTACGGCGCCCCTGTATGGGCGGAGGATATTTCACCAAATAGTCGGAAGGCGTTGGACCGTATCCAACGTCGGATGGCTATACGCGTAATACGCGGATACCGAACCGTCTCTTTAGAGGTGGCAAGGACTCTTGCGGGGATTGTGCCCGCTGACCTTCTTGCGTTAGAGCTCGCGGGTGCATATGAAAATCGCGAGGAATTCCGGACCGGAGCGCTCGATCCCCAAGAAATTCGGAAAATGGCAAGGCGCTGGTCGATCACAAAATGGAATGATCCGCTATGTGACATGCCCAACGCGAGTAGTCGGCGCCTTCTCGTCGTACTTCTCCCACACCTGCAGCGATGGAGCGGGAGAGGTGGAGGCCCGATTACGCTAACCTTTCGTGTGGCACAGGTTCTCACCGGACACGCCTGTTTCCGTGAGTAACCCTTCCGAATTGGGAGGGAAGCGAGCGAACAGTGCCATCACTGCGGGGAGGGAAAGGACACGGCGCAACACACAATAGAAGAGTGTCCGTCGTTCGTCAGAGAGCGCCGTGTCCGACAACAAGCGATAGGGCTCGATCTCTCGCTTTCGAGCATCTTGCCGGAGATTCTTGGAAGCGGAAGATCGTGGAAAGCGTTCGCTTCCTTCTGCGAGGACGTCATGTCCAAGAAGGAAGCTGCGGAGCGTGTTCGGGAAAGCGACCCGAATTCACAACGCGTGAGACGTGCGACCGGGATGAGGAGAAGTGCGCGCCGCACTCCTCCCCCCCTTCCCCCGCGCCATGGCCAGCGCCAAGTGTACGATGGCGGCCGAGGGTAAACGGTGAAGTGAGTGCGCGTGCAAAATAATATAATATTATTACAATTAGTATTTTCATTATTAATATTAATAGTAAGGGCTCGCTGCGCCGAGCCCGGTATGCGGTGGAGAGACGGGGGTTTCTTCACCCTTAAGGTACACCAGCGAGCGTAGAGCGGCAGTCATATGCCATTGGATGCTGCTCTAGTTAAAGAGGAACATATAATTAATGTGACGGAGGCAGACACAGCCTCCGATGCGAAGAGCATGGTACCGCGTGCGCGATGGAGACTGCGAATGATTGTGGCCTGCTTGGTATATGTCTCGCAGTTTCCCCTTGCTCAGTAGAGTCGTAGGGATGGCATCGGGGTGGTTTTAGTCGGTAAAAATACGACACTATCGCCGGACCGTCCCCCGAGGGACCGGTGATGTCTGTTGGCAGATTTCCACCACGTAAAAAAAAACCTCAGGGTTAGGTCTGGGTTAGGTCTCTCGGCCCCCGTTGTGCGGCATCGCATTCGCGGAATACTGTGATATGCATGAATGAAAACATAGTCCCCACAGGACAGGGTTTGCAGGGTAAAATCATACCGGGGTATAATATGTATACGTGAGAAGATCAGGCCAAAATAACGCTAACTTATCATGATTTTGGCCTGTCGCACGGTGTATCTATACCGCTATTACCTCAAAACACAAATCACGTGGCTTGAGGCTTCAAACGTATGAGGCATGTGCGGAGTATTACACTAATTATTGTGAAGAGCAGGGCAAACTTGCGTCAAGAAATTGCCGTAATTCTGTCCTGTCACACGATGTAACCGTACTGCGATGACCCCGTGACATGAACTACCCCATGCTTGTGGCATCAAACGTACGTGGCAAGTGTGGAGTATATGAGAAATAGGCTGCAGAAGATACATATGTTATCCGTCATGCCATGCATTCGACACGAGGCCGATCGGAACGTACTGCGTGTCCATGGGAAACTCAGAGTTATTGGTCCACCATGCGATACGGGGTATGATTCATGGTCGACCACGGGTAAGCCTGCGGACATGAGGTAGAGCGTATGTAACACCTAAGAGCGGTGAGGGAATTTAGAAGATTTAATTTTCTTCGGGAGTACGCGTACGGCTGACTGTAGTCGCATAAGCGCAGCGTCGCGATGTGTGCCCCCCCCCCCCCGAGAAAAATTACTTTTTTCGGATTTCCTTATAAGGGCGTAAGCGAAGGATGGGGGCAGTTGGGGGTGCAGGGAGTCGTGCGTAATCAGCACTCGGGTGGTACAAAAACGCCCTCCGCCCAAGGACACCAAAAAAATTTTCGCGTTTTTTATGAAGGAGGGCGAATTTCGAGTTCGCCCAACCCCTTTGTAACCCCGCCCTGTGGGTACAGCACCCCCCCATAGGCAGATCGAGAGAAAAAATCCGAGCAAACCCCATGGTTTCCCCATAAAATTGGAGATTATGTGGAAATCATGGGATTTAATGGTTTCAGGTGCTCGTACATGCCTCTGAAGGGTTGCATACAGCGTACCGGGTGGTCCTCTTGCCTTACCTGTAGGTAAAACCGTTATTAAAATATTCTCCAAAAATTTTTTGATGATGTGACAATACATCATTAGGATCATTTTTGAATCATTACTGAGTCATGTACTCAGCCAAGAGCACCAATAGATGAACAGGGTAATTGAACCATGATTGCATAAGTTATCATTCCCAGTTATTTTTTATTATTCACAGTCATACATGAATATTACTCACCTTTCATTATATGACTTTTGCTCACGTTCTCGCGGCTGCAAATACACGTAGGCTAGGATCGAGAACTCATATGATTGCGGCATATGAACTCTCGATCCATTCGGCGGGATAGAAAAATACCCCACAGCTATGACCTTGTGATAACTGTGGTGGTCGCGAAGCTGGTGGAGGCACAGCTCTGTTCCCCGGTTGTAATGCGTAAGCGGGTCCATGGGGAACAGTTGAGCGGTGGATCGGAGGGCTTTATTTAAAAAAAGAAAAAACGTTCTCTCGGTCCCTCGGCCGTGGACCGGGGCAGGATAAGTCTGTACCTACTTTCGAGGTGTGGTGGATCCTCCTGACTGCGTGGGGTGACCTCTCTCGTCCCTGAAGGATGCTTCAGTACCTGCAAGAAGGTTTGAGGAAAGCCCGCTCCCCTCGTACTGGCCCCCAGGTGGCTCGGCTTACCGAGCGACCCGGTACGCCGGTCGAGTCCGAGCGGGTCGTACTTACCTTTTCTTGTGTGGGAAATGTCGCATCTTTCGGAGTGTCAAGCTGGTGTCGGCCTCGGCCTGGGATTAGTACCTACCTGTATAGGTGTGGGAACATATCCTGGTCGATGGCTGACGCCTGACAGGATTCCTGATGGGTTGCTCAGTACCTGCAAGAAGATGTGAGGAAGGCCCGCTCCCCTCGTACTGGTCCCCGGGTCGCTGGGCTTGCCGAGCCACCTGGTACGCCGGTCGAGTCCGAGCGGGTTGTACTTACCTTTTCTTGTGTGGGAACAGAGTAACCTACCGGGGGCCTGTTGAGGGTATCTCTCGTGCAGTTGGGTCCATAGCCACCTGGGTGGTGTGGGAAATTCGCTGCCTGGCCCCGCAAAGCGGATGCCTAGCTTTGACGACCGAGCGCGTCCCCAGGTTGCGGATAGGGGAACGCCCTTCGTTGTTACGGTTCTTCGAAGGGTAGCTGCGAAATAAGCAAGGGCAGCCCTGACGAATAAGCAGCCGCGGACAGCAAGCGGGTCTGGACGGGGCCCTAAGCCTGCAGTCAAGTCCCGTCCTCGGGGAGGTCCACCCCGGTTACTAAAAAACACAGCACACATAACACTTTTCTTCTAATTCTTTTCTTTCAGCTGCACATGCATGCACAATACTACAGACACTACATACACTACACTACACATCGTTGGCGTGCTGGTTCTCCCTATCACGGGTTCCTCTCGCCGCCCGTCGCGGGGGGTGTTGTTTCCGCTGATGGAGGGTACAGGCGATAAACTGGGTTGTTGGTGCTCCCAGGCCGCCGGTTGGTAAGTGACCCAGGTCAGCCTAGCCAGCATGGCCTGGCTGGAACGTTCAGCCGGTGTATAATCTTGTCTGGCATAGTAGTGCCGGGTGGCGCCCGGAATAGGGCCCTGCTATGTCAGGCGGGGGCTCGTCCGAGGCCACCTTCACCGGGACTGCATCTTTCTGTGCGGACCGCGGTGGGGACGTGGCTGTGGTAGGGGGACTGACATTGCTAACCACTAACACTACACATAGATGGAAGAGGGAGTTAAAAAAATAAATATGAGAAAACAAATTAAAAAGAGTAGTTTAAAAGCATCTAAAACAGTATCGCACCGTGAGGCCCCTTCGTCACACAAGGACGAGAGTTGCGAGGAGATTGAGGATATCCCCCTGTCAACCAACGCGAGAACATCCTGCAACGAAATGGTCTTGGGCGAGGCAGAGTTCCAACCTGTGGGGACAAAGAAGAAACGTGACATGCTTGAGGACATCGAGACTAAGCATCCTCGCACCAGGAAACATGTTACGGAGATCAACGGCTTCATGAGAGAGATTAAGAAGACAATTGTTACTATCTCTCTTAGGGCAAATGACATGGCACAAGATATTAGGGCCATGCAGCTTCCTCCTGATGATATTGTTAGGAAGAACCACTGTGCCCTGGTCAAGTTTGTGAGAGACCTCCGTTCTGCCCGGGAAGATTTGAGCCCGGCAGTGGCTGCACTTGTAAGGGATACTGATAGCAATAACCTGCTACTACCACCGTCCTCCGTAGCACCCGTTATACCGCATCCACCGCCGATGCCTCCCACTTCTAGAATCTGGGGCATGTGTAAAAATGCCACAACGCAGGTTAATTTTCCGCCCTATTCCATTAAGCAAAGCCGGGATTTGATACCTGCACTAGAGGATCCAGATGGCATGGATCTGCAAGTGGTTGATGTATTACCGCAGGAAATAACTCCAAAAGAGTCCGGAGATGGAGGTCCGAAAAGGAAGGCGACCTCGCCCTTGGAGAGGGGTAGCACGCGCAAAGCGAAACGGCGTGTACGTGCGGAGACCCGGTCTAACAAATCAGGGAACATGGGGACAAGTACACCGGTGACACCCACAACAGCCCCAGGGCAGACGGGTCTACAGAATCATACTGGACAGCGGGACGATACCGAATGGAGTACCGTGGTGTCCAAGACAAAGAAAAGGGCTATGCAACGTGTCCCGAAAGAACGGATGACCCCTAGAACTCGGCTGCCCCGTCAAAGACCAGATGCGGTTGCCCTGAAGGTCCCGTCAGGGAAGACGTACGCGGATGTCCTGCGTGTTGTACGGGAAAAAGCTAACCTCTCTGAGGTACGCATCACTGTACACCGCAAGACAGTGGCAGGAGATCTCCTTTTGCATGTTGATCGTCAGAATGGGGGGCTGTTAAAAGCGCAGGCTGAGTTGCAGAAGGAACTCGGTGACAGTCAAGAAGTCAGAGTGTTAGAGCAACTTTTAGACCTGGAGGTCCGGGACCTTGATGAGTTAGCCGAAGAAGAGGAAGTAACTAGTGCCCTCAGAAACTTATTGCCGGCTGAAGCTCGTGTGCAAGTGCGCTCGGTGCGACAGGCATTTGGGGGGACAAAACAGCCCACGTCCTAGTACCGGCCGTATAAAGAAGGATCTAGTAAACATAACAAGGGTCCGGATAGGATTTGTTCACTGCAGGCTACGACTGATTCCTAGGATTACCCGATGTTTTAGGTGTCATCGACTCGGACACATGGCTGCAAGGTGCCCAAGGACTATTGACGGCAGTGAATTATGTAGGAGGTGTGGTGAATATGGCCACAATATGAGGGACTGTTCGCAACCTTACAAGTGCGTTTTATGTCTCGATGCTGGCCGTACAGGTAATGTGATAGCGCACCTGTCTGGATCGGCTAGATGCCCACAGTATGCCGCATTTGTGACAAGAGCAGCAACTTCGTGAGGAAGCTCCGGATTCTACAGGCTAACCTTAATAAGGCTTCCTTTGCCCAAGGTTTTTTGGAGAGAGCGGCAATGCATAAGGGCGCCGATATTGTAATTATCTCCGAATACTGCAGCGCAAAAATGGCTGGATGGCGTCGGCACGTAGCAAAAATTCGGTTATCGGGGTTCTCCCAAACTCACAAAATACGACGGACGGTTTTGTTTATAGCGGCGAATACTGTTGCGCCGTACACTTGAACAAAATCCGTTTTGTCAGTGTATGTATTTCCCCGTGCATCAGTATGGCTGAATTTATGAGTGCGCTAGAAGAGTTGGAGTGGATAATCTCCTGTAGTAAATATCCCGTTTTTGTTGCAGGAGAATTTAATTCTAAATAATGTTATTTAGTTAATTAATTAATTCTAAATATGTTGGCCGAATTGTTGGTACGCACGAAGTTAACCCCTACGTCTTGTACGAGTATGCCCGCATTCGTCAGGGGTGATACCAGACCTGTGCTCGATTTTGCGGCCGTTAATCAGGCAATTATTAAAATGGAAGTTACCACGGAAGTCCTCGATGATCTTACCGAATCTGACCATCCGTACTTGTGGCATGAGGTTGGCATTAGAACAGCCGCCCCTTTATTACCCAGAAGACCCGGCTGGAATACCAGGGTTATTGATGAACCAGCTTATTTAATGGCTGCGTGGCAAGGGTTGGAGGGCCTGAAGAGCCTAGTACATACTACCCCGGAACAACAGGCGCCCAGATGCACTGAGCTAATTGCTCATGCCCGCGATTTTGCGACGCCGCGTAAGAGGCGTGCTCGAAGGAATAACGAAGTTCATTGGTGGAACAATGAAATTGCCCAGCAATGGCGTGTGGTACAGCGGGCCAGGAGGAAGCTAACGCGTGCTCCCGATAACGGTGAGTACCGCAAAACTTAAAAACAGCTCCGAAAGCGCCTAAAGGCGTTGGTCAGTGCCAGTAAAACTGGTCATGGAGGGAGTTCTGCGAGACAGTGAACTCGGAACCGTGGGGCAAGCCGTATAACGTCGCCCTGAATAAACTGCGCCAGGGTGTTAGCAGAATAGACCTTTCGTTGGAAGAGAAGGTAAGGGTTGCCTCCCAGTTGTTTGTTGTCGTGCCGGAGCCTGTGGGTCCTGATGATGTAGGTTGCGAGGAACTGGTTGTCCCAAATTTTACCGAGGAAGAGATGGCATGTGCAGTCTCCAGACTAAAAAAAGGAAAGGCACCTGGCCCCGATGCCATTCCTGCTGAAGCTATGGTACTCCTACATAAATTTGCGCCTAAAGATCTGTTGGACATATATAATTCCTGCCTCCGGAAGTGTATATTTCCACGAATTTGGAAGGAGCAGGAATTCGTTTTAATACCGAAGCCGGGGAAAGCGCCTGCATATAGACCAATCTGCCTCCCTAGCAATCTCGGAAAGGTCTACGAACACCTGATCCTGCGGAGATTTTAGGGTGCTCTCACTGATTTGGGTGGATTATCACCAAATCCATATGGGTTCCGGAGGGGTTACACCACTATCGATGCAGTCGAGAAAGTCCTTGAGCTTGCAAATAAGGCCAGTCGTATTAGTAAATTCATGGTCTTAATCACGGTTGACGTAAGGAATGCGTTCAACACGTTGAGGTGGCCTATAATTAATGAGGCGCTGAAACGTAAGGGCTTCCCGGGGTACCAACGTGCAGTAATTAGGGATTACCTTAACCAACGAACCCTGCATATATGGGCTGCTGGCGGAGAGCACAACCTCCAACTAGGTGCCGGGGTCCCACAAGGTTCAGTCCTAGAGCCGTGGCTCTGGAATTTGGTGTACGACGAGTTCGTGGCCAAGCATGTGGCGGGGGACATCCAATTTGTCGCCTATGCTGATGATCTTGCGATCGCGGTGTCAGCATACAAGATGGACACGTTGAAGGCCCGTATTCACGCAACGCTCGATGAAGTTAGTGCCTGGATGACGGACAAGGATCTGCAGTTGGCACACGAAAAGACCGAGTATATCCAACTGGCAGGAAGGAGAGGTGGTCGAATACAGGATATCCAATTTGGCGATGCGCAACTACGTGCCGCTGGGGCCCTGAAATATCTGGGCGTATGGATTGACGAGCGGAGGATTTTTACCCTGCACATAGAAAAGGCGTGTGCTAAAGGACAGGAAGTTGCGCATAACCTGTCTCGACTTATGCCCAATATAGGAGGACCGATTGCAGCACGCAGGAAACTACCCCTCTCAGTGGTCGATTCTACTGTACTGTATGCCTGTCCCGCATGGGAGGAGGCTGTTTTGCAGACCAAAAATAAGGAGAGACTGGCGCAACTCCAAGGGTATCTGCCCTCAGAATTGCGACGGCCTATAGGACCATGTCGACGGCCGCACTATTAGTAATAACGGGAGTCCTACCCATCGACCTGCGTGTCATGCAAAGGGCAAAATCATACCGAACACGGCGGAACCGTCCCCACGATACTGGAGGGTTACAATTGGGGGGAACTGCAGAACCAGAGGCAGACACCTACATTAGGATGTGGCAAGAACGGTGGGAAACCGAAACCAAGGGAGCCTAGACTCGCACGTTGATTCCAGTCATCGCGAGGTGGACAAAGCGGAAGCACGGCGGTTTGAGCTTCCATTTGGTACAGGCCCTCACGGGGCATGGGTGTTTCGGAACCTATCTGGCCAGAATTGGGAAAAAGGACACTCCAAGCTGCTGGTTTTGCCCGTGCGAAACTGATGACCCCGACCACACGCTTTTCGTTTGCGCCCAATGGAGTGCTCCACGTGAGCTGGTTACCCGAGCGGTTGGCACTGTTTTAAGTAGCACAAATCTAGTCGACGTCATGCTAAGATCAGAGGAGGACAGGACGCTGATCGCGGATTACATAAAATCTGTAATGAGGGCAAAAGAGTGTGTAGAACGAGAAAGGGAGGCCCGTGGCCGTTAAAGAAATAGTGAGTTCCCGCAAGGAGCTTTAGTAAATCTGAAATGCACCCCAAAGGTCCTCTGACTAAGTGCTGGACAGGCAGTTGAGGCCTGCGGCAAATGTGCAATAAGGAGAAGGAGGGGTTTTAGCCGGTAAAAGTCCGGCACTACCCAGCACAAACTCCATCTAGTGCAGGGTGTCCTATGAGAATTTCCCCTCCTCCTGGTTTGAAAAAAAAGGTCTCTCGGTCCGCGGTGCCGAGCAGGGGTGTTGGAACTTACCTGGACAGGTGGAGGAATGTCCCCCGTTTTCTTCGGGAGCGATGGCTGCTCTGCTTCCTGGTGGATGTCGCAGTACCTGCAAAAAGAAGTGCGGAAAGCCACCCCCCTCGTATCGGTCTTACCCGCCGATCGAGTCCGGGTGTGCCGTACTTACCTTTCTTTTTGGGATGGGAAGTGTAACATTCTCCAGGCAGTAACATAGTTCTTCCTTCTGATCGGTCCTTGAGTACCTGCTGGGAAATGTGAGGAACCCCACTCCCCTCGTAGCAGTCCCCGGGTGGCTGGGCTTGCACAGCGACGCGGTACGCCGTTCGAGTCCGAGTAGGGGTACTTACCTTTTCTGGTGTGGGAAACGAGGATCCATCGGCGGGATGGGGCGCACATATTTCCAGAAAAAAACATGCATTATACCTACCTGATCAGGCGAGTGATGACATCTCTGCTGGGCATTCTTTATCCTGCGGAGGCCTTGCGTGGGCCACCGAGCGCGTGTCGGGTTGCGGATAGGGGAACGCCCTTCATTGTCATGGTTCTTTGAAGGGTAGCTGCGAAAAAAGGGGGGGTAAGCCCGTCGAATAAGCAGCCGCGGATAGCACGCCGGTTTGGACGGAACCGTAAGCCGGGTGTCAGGTGCTGTCTCCGGGGAGTTTCCACCCCGGTCATTAAAAAGAACACAACCCCAGGGGCCGTGGATCCGTCATGGTCCGCGGTACGGGTTTTGCGAACCCGGGGTGCCCTAGCGGGGGGTGGATGAACGCCATCCATCTCCTAATTCCGTAAGTTCCTTGGCGGCTTCAACGACCACCACAGGGCGTATTGGTGAAACGTCGCCGTCAAGGGACCCGGAGGGCTTGCCTTCACCGGCCGGCCTGTGAGGAAGAAACCCTCTATAAAAAATTACCCCTCCCCAAAAGGTATGGTGCTCGCCTAGTAGGGGCGCTGCGGATGATCGTAAGTGACGCATGCGGGGCCATGGGTTTGTTGGCCAACTAGAGACCAACCACCGAGGAACGGCCGAACCTCGGGGCGTATAAGGCTTCCCCGGGTCGGGGCTGAGGGCCTGGGGTGACCGTCTTTTTCCCCTTTCCACTCGGGGGCTGGGGGCGGCTGCGGCCAAATCTGGCCAGTTATGAACATGGACACGAACCAAAAACTTATTGAATTAGTAGGGACTTCCACTACTCGGTCTGGTAGCCCCGATAATGAAAGCCGAGACCTGGATGCAGACAGGCAAATGGAGTCACTTCCGGACCGTGATACTCCGAACACGCCTAGTGAAAGTAGCGGTAAATACGATCAACAGGACGGTACTCCAATCCCGTTTAAAAAGAGCGTGGCACTCCGTACGGATTCACCGAACAGTGAAACCTTTGGTACCCCTACAGGAATGTTTTTCGCGACAACTTTAAGGACTATGGCGGAAAAATCACCCAAGACTGCCACTAGCATGCTGCTAAATTCCGCTGCCGATCTTATCGAGCAGCTCGAAGAGACATGCGGCGAGTTGGCTGTAACACTGGGGCTCCTCCCTAACTTGGATGAGGAACTGAAATCTGTGTCCATGAGTAACACGTGGCAACTATCGCGAGCCAAATCTCTTATAGCGGAGGCCGCAAGACCGGTAATAATACGGAACCGACAAACATACAGACCGTGCCTTCTAATATAGAGGTTAGGACCGTTGAAACACAAACAGAGACATATCATTATCAATTGTCAGAACGCAACATAGGTGGAAAGAAAACTGTTAAATCCGGTCCAACTCAAAAACGGAAAACAATATCTCATCTAGAAAGGGAAATTCCGAAAAAATCAAAGCCGACTTCTTATGCGGCAGCTGTAAATCAAGTGAAGCGATTGATGACGGCTTTACATCTGTCGGAAAAAGAAGAAAACAAAAGAATATTCAGGCAATAGTACAAAAACGGCCTCTAACTATGCCATCAATAGAGGTACCACCTAATAATAGAACGAGGGCAAAAATAAAATATCGACCGGAGTCCCTCCTTATTAAAGTTAAAAACGGAGACATTTATTTAGAAACGTACAAAGATATTGTTACAAAAGGAGGAGATTTTATAACAAAAATGAAAAGATTAAGGAGGACAAGGAAAGGCCACGTCCTTATGGAACTAACAAAAAATTGTAAACCGAACAAATCGTAGAGGGCCTACGATCAGTATTGGATCAGGAAAATACCGTCACACCCTTACAAAATAAAGTGACTGTGGAACTAAAAATATTGATCCAATTGCGAGTAAAGAAGATGTTGCAAAGGGATTGGCTGATGCTTTTAATATTGAACAGCATACCTGCATCTCTGTGAAATTATTGCGACTTACGCCGTCTGGTTCACAACAGGCGATGGTCGAAATCCCCGCTAATGAGGCCCCGAAGAAAGAGGGACTTATACGTGTTAAGATAGGCTATATGATGGCGAATGCGAGATTGCTGGCAAGGGTGGTTCGCTGTTACAGGTGCCATTCTATCGGACACTTAGGTAGGACGTGTACGACACTGAGTCCAGGCAGAGAGCTCTGTCGACGATGCGGTGATAAAAACCACTCTATTAAGGACTGTAATCAGCCGCCTGTATGTGGACTATGCACAAAAGAAGGAGTGAGCGAGGCAAAAAAACGACACGTCACTGCCTCTGTCTCGTGCCCTATATATAGAAGGGCTCTAAATGGCCAAAGGATAGATAATGCCGATTACTAAGATCGCACAAATAAACCTTAATCGATGTGCAGAAGCACAGGTTCTTATGACAAGATACGCGGCCGAATATAATATAGATGTCGTCGTGATATCGGAGCCGAATAAAATCGAGGATTACTGGGTCGTCGATACAACCGATCTGTCTGCGATCTGGATCACTGGATATGGAGGGCACTCTTTGAGGCAAGTTTCCATATGTTCGCTTTATGGACTCGCCATTGTTGAAGTGGCCGGAATACTAATAATTGGTGGATATATTTCACCGAATATCACAATGACTCAGTTCGAGGAGGCCATCGACACTCTGGAAACGGCGATTGAAACCTATCGAACACCGGGAAAAGGTGTTATAGTCATCGGAGACTATAATGCAAGCTCCCCGGCATGGGATGGTAAAGTGAGGACAAATAGGGGGGATATTCTGCTAAATTGTATTATAAACACCGATTTAGTGCCTGTTAGGCTAGCGCAGAAATGTACATTTGACCGGCAATGGAAAACGGGTAGCAGTAGATGAATTTACAGATATCCTCTCACTTGACCGACAGACTCTGAAAAAATGCGAGGGGGGCAAGGTAATGAATATCATATATTCAGGCTCCGATCATCTATATCTATTCCACGAAATAAGGACTTCTCGGAAAGCGCACACAGTTCCCAAATGTTCTCCGTATACATCCAAGGGGATGGACCCGGTTGGAATCCTAAAAGCATTCCACGAAATTATGGGACGGCAAGATTACCGACACTTTTTAAATGGAAATGGTGAAGAGAAGGCCATTCTCCTGCAAACAGCCGCCGAGGAAGTGTCATTCTACTAACTTGTAACTAACTTCAACTTCTACTAACCCGTACTATGGTTTTGCTTCTACTGTATGCTTATACTACCGTGGTGAGTCTCAACTATTCTTATTCCACAAGCATATGTACAATTTATTAATACATTGTTTTACACATTTTGGTGTTGATTTTCCACAACATTTTTCATATTGCACAGAATGGTTTGGTCGCACACATCTTCCATTCATATGTATACTCGCTTTTCATATACCATGCGTATATTTATACGTTTTACACAGAATCATTCGCTTTAAAATTTCTACAATTATTGCGTTGTCCATTACATGGTACTTATTCCGATCGTTAAAAATCGTATAGGTCACAACTCGCAGCGACCTCCACGCGGTGTGACCCGGACACTGTTATGCTTGAATCGGATGCTTTCATCTGAATCAAGGATCACAGTGACTAGCCGCTGCGACTCGCGTTTTGTTTTGATCACCCAATGAGATGGTTCTACTAGATGTCAATGAACATTCGTTAAACGTAACTTCACTTAGCCTTCCGTAACAATTAATGCATTCCTGGTACATCACATCAGCATTCGCAGTAATTAAAAAAGAATTCCGTTGAAGAAACTACGTACATTATTATTCTTGCTACCCTTCCCCTTTCTTTCAGCAACTTTGAGACCCCTCGTAGGCCTTTAGATTCAGTGTTGCTCAATGAAATTAGAATAATCGATTTCGAACGTAATTGCCTCCATCCGCGAATGTCGAGGCACGCGCGCGGTTCGGTCATCTCCATCCGCGAAATCGTTTCACTTCCACCCGCGTGTGTGGAAGTCCGCGCGTCGCGATTTCGATAGCTTCCACCCGCGTGTGTTGAAGCTCGCGAATTAGAGTTATTGCGTAAGGATATTCTATCACACATCCCGCTTATTCGACAATTATTTCGTTTGCTATGAACTCTTCATTTCTCGAGTTTCATGATTCGTTTTCCACGTAAGACAATTTGCTTTCGATTCTTTTTACACGTCTTCTGTTCATTGTACTTGCATTGCTGCATTGTAAAGCATGGGATGTGAAATAGAAAATTCTTCAAACTGTTGTGATCGCGCGCAATGCGATCTTAGAGTCAAATTTGCTCTCGAGTAAGTTATTTCCCCGGAGTCGCACAGATTCTTTAGCTTCAACACTTTGCATTAGAACGTAGAATCACGCGAAGTAGATTCAGTGTTTGCTCGCCGTTACAAGTCCCCCTCGGTCGGAGTATATTTTTCGCGTCGCGTTAGAGTCAGTGTTTGCACGCCGCAATATATATTTGTTACTTTTTGTTTGTTTTTTCATTTAACCACCTCGGTCGCGACACGTATACCGAAACGCATATAGCGCGACCGCGAATTACAATAGCAGAGTCAGTGTTGTTACGCCAATTAAAATCTTCCGGTCGCGAATTTCACAATTATTATTTCGTCCGCGAATTTAGAGTCATGTTCGCCGATAATATTACATTCGGTCGCGAAATCCGTAAATGACTTCGGGCGTAACGAGTAGTAGAGTCAGTGCTTTAAGAAGATGTCCGATCCTGTCTGAGAGGATGGATGACTGGAGGCTAGGAGTCCGAAAACCGTTCAATCTGAGGGTCTATGATGCATGGGCCTGTCCATCTGATGGTTCTTGAGAGTCCAAAGTCGACTGCCCTCATCCCACAGTTCAGAATGCAGAATCCAAAACTTGAGGGTCTAGGAACTGAGGTCCATGAGAGTCCAAAGTCGACTGCCCTCATCCCACAGTTCAAAATGCAGAATCCAGTTGAGGGTCTAGGAACTGAGGGTCAAGGATCCGTCGATGGTGCGTGTGCCAGTGGTATGCTGACCAGGCGGTGAGTGAATTTTTAAGTCCCTCCAGTAACTCAACCATGTCGTAGGGCGAATGGTCCGAAGCGGCTCGGGTGATTGGTTGTAATTTTTCTTTGAAATGGTTTTCAATGGCGAGCATAGTGACCGCGAGTAGACTTTTCGCACAGCGAGAACCCTACTCGCGGGTGGCATTTGTTAGGCGCATTTTTCATGTCTGTGTATTAGCTCAGGATAGGCCTCCCTTGCTCAATTTCAATTGAATATATTTGCTCGCGTATGCGGTCGCGTTTGCATGTTTTACTTAAAAAAGTTTCGCAAATTGAAAGTGCTTTGATAAAGTAGAGTCAAAATTTGCACTACAAGTTGTTTAATTACGGCTTTTAGTACAAAGTTAAAGTCGCGTTAAAGTAGAGTCAATACGTTCGTATGTAAGAACGTACCGTTTCCGTTCGGTTATAATTAGTTTAATGAGCAAGATGGCATTTCGCGACAAGTAGATCCCATCATAGGGTGACATCGTTTGTTATATTTATGTGACATAGAAAAGTCGCTTCTATGGTGGGATCGCTTGAGGGAGTTTGTTTTTCCATGTTAGAAACATGAAACAAACAGTCGAATCAGTGGTGCATGCTAACTTTTGCTTTCAATATGAAATTAAATTAAAGTCGACTCACTATTGCATGAAAATTTTACTTTTATTACGAAATCAAACTAAAGGCGAGTCACTTTTTACAAGAAAAATTAATGAAACAGTAAAGTCAAAACATTAGTCCGCTTAGAAACGTAGAAAATTAGCATACTACTAATCTTAGCTCAGGATTCTTTCAGCATGCACGGTTTGTACTCTTTTTTTGCCCGTACTCATGTCACTACGGTCTGCAATCATGCATGTGCCCAGGTGCAACATGCATGGTTCAGACAGGTGAGAACGGTTTAGTTTTAAGGCGTAGATTGGCGATTGTATTGTGATAATGACTGCCGACGTACATGCCACTGTATGAATGCGTAGTGTTTTGTGGCTGGTACGTCGGGTAGAGCATAAAATGACCATTGCTTTTCGTTTCCGTCAATTATTAAAGATTATTTCGTTGCGTACTTCAATACGCCGATATATTGCCTATATGGGCGATATGTCGTTTTTTTTTAAATATTTAATAAAGAGTTCTGTACGGCACTTGGTCGTACAGAATATTTGATAACTCGAGTCACGCGTTTCGCGTTAGCTTGCTCGGTCATTATACTTTACAATCGATTTCAGCATCGGTACGTACTAGTTGATAAGGGTATGAGTCAGTTTTGAGCTCGGGTGTCGGAGACGTCCCGGGACGTACTCTCTACGATTAGACTTTTTTGAACCCCGGCGGTTGTGTGAGAACCGTGGAGTGATTGTGTTGGTGTGAATCTTTTGCTCTTTTTAAATATAGCGTTAGGTAGGCAGGTAGCATACTTTCTCCGTGTGAATGATGAACTAGACATAAGTAGGTAGGGCCAAGATAGGCTATCACTCAGATTCTAGTCATTCATAATAGGGAAATTACACAGTGATTCGCCTATACTTGGGTTTACGTAACTCGCGCGACCATATTTGTTTTTTTCTGTGAAATCGCGATATATAAACTACTATTAGACACACTGCAGTTGCGCTCAGTGCACTATCAGTTTTCATTCGTGAATGCACCGATCTTAGTACGCGTTTCTTAATAATTGGTCGCGCGAGTTAAGTCTTAATTATAAGAAAGCAAATTACTTTAATCTTAAGCAGAAATACGTATACATTGCACACACGAGGTGCAACTCATTGCACAAACGAGCGAATGTAATTTCTTACGAAAGCACATAGTATAGTGCTATGCGTATGAAGTTACGTTCCTCATTGCACTACCGAGATGTACTTCATTGCAGAACTGAAGTACGTATTTCGAGCTGTTTGGGAAGTACGGTTAAATGTTTACGTGTACGAGCCGCCGAAAATTCACTCTCTAAATCGACAGTATATAGTATTACTCCCGCAGTAGCACTTTATACGGCAGAATTAAAGAGTTAATTTCGGCAGTGCCTGCGTGTCAGCCCTTGCCCGCGAATTTTCACTCGAATGTTCATGTACCGTAGAACCATAGTGTCCGAAAAGGCAGGTATCAGCGTTTGTGTCGACGCGTGCACTCTCGAAAGCAAAGACGGAATTTTGCCTTCTGGACTACGAAAAAATATAAATCGGAAACATATATATATATATATATATATATATATATATATATATATATTATTCCCATTAATTGACACATATGTTATTATATGTACAACATGTTAGCATATGAGACATTGTTTTATAATGACACAATTGAATATTGCGTCTCTTCCTTCGAAGTAGTGCACGAATCGATGTAAAACTGATACCTGTTTTAACTCCCGAACAGTGGGGACTTGTTATGCATGTCCGAAGAAAGAAGAGGCTGTTTCATAAAATAGTCGAAGCGGCCCGGAGAAGAGGGCTTTCGTCGTGGGATCAGTTTCCACGTTAGTCACTATGCTCGTCATTTCAAACGTCTACATAACTGCTTCCCTAATTTGTCACGAAAGCAATTACGTCTTAAACGCGTACGCGGTCGTTCGATAAAATCACAATGCACCGCTTATCAATTTATTTACTGATTCCGTTATTTCTTAAATCCCTTTCTGATTTAAGACATAATTTTGGTCATTAATAAATTGATTTATGCTGGTTGCTCGCGCTCGCGTAAAATCCGTTGCCCGTTTTTCCGTGTAGGGAAAATAAAATTTTGATTCGGGATAAAATTAATTTCAAAAGCCACAATCGATCGATACAATGACTAGCGCCGCTCAATTGATACATTTAATAATTTCATCAGTTTTTCAATTTCCTCGGATATTGAAAAGTGATACGTTGGTTTAAATAAATCAATGATTATTTGCTGCTCGCGTTTGCGAATATCTTTTGATAAAAACTTAGAACCGCGACAGTCAGAAACATATCTGACCTATATGATTACAAAGTATATGTACTTATGAATACTTGATACATCTCACCTATGATTACCTGGATGCTCATTAAGTTTTGGCGTTCGATAAGAACAACACAATGTTATGGTTCAAAATACACTTTATTATTCAGTATAATCTCCCTGATCATTAATGCACTTGCTCCAACGATCCTCCAATCTGTGGATCCCATCCCTGAAGTGAGATTCCGGAAGGTCTGCAAAATACGCTTCAACAGCCGTTATGACCTCTCCATTTGACGAAAAACGCTTGCCACGCATAAATTTGTTGAGTTCTGGAAACAAATGGAAGTCGCTGGGGGCCAAATCTGGTGAATACGGCGGATGCTCCAACAATTCGAACTTTAATTCATGGATTTTAGCCATTGTCAAAATGCTCTTGTGACACGGTGCGTTGTCCTGATGAAAAAGGATTTTTTTCTTCTGCAAACCGGGTCTTTTTTCACGAATTTTTTCCTTCAACTGGTCCAAAAGGTTGCAATAATATTCAGAATTAATTGTTTTACCAGTTTGCAAGTAATCCACATATAAAATTCCTTTCGCATCCCAAAAAACTGATGCTAGAACCTTCTTGGCCGGTTTCTGGACACGAACTCGTTTCAAAGCCGAACAACCAGGTTCACACCACTCTTTAGCCTCGTGTTTTGATTTAGGATCATGTTGATAGACCCAGGTCTCATCCATAGTGATGAATCGACGCACAAAATCCACCTTATCCTTTTTAAAACGCTCCAAATGTTGTTGAGAAAGTCTCATTCGAATATGTTTTTTCGAATATGTTCTCATTTTTTAATTTCTCCTGTAACAATAATTCCTATATACTACATATACTCCGTTCATAATCTTAGATACATCGCTATTAGTTTTAGAACTTCTTTTTTCGTAATCCTTAATTCTTTTTTTTTGTATTATTTCAACGGCAGTAGTACGAGATTTAGTTTTTCTTTAAGACGGAGCATCCGTACCTAGCTGGCTCATACTTCACTATACTGCAATGTATTTTATTTATTTTAATTTGTTTATGATAACCACTTTTGTTTATAAAATCTATTTTTTATATTTTTCTTTCAGCCGGATGCATTCAATTTGTCTTTTGTTTCAATTTAACCATCATTACGCTGGTAGCACATGCTAAACTTCATTATTACTTAATAATTTTACATTCATTCATTTTTTACATACATTCATAATTTTACAATTGTCTATTATAATATGTAATAATTCCATTTAAGATAAATGTTTGTTTATTTGCGATCAGTTACAGGTGATCTTTGTTTGCTTGTAAACCCTCTCTTTTTAACTTTTTCTTTTTTCAGCAATATTTATGCTCTCTGCTATTTGTTTCAGGCTTTTCACCTTTATCATACGATACTGGATCGAAATTTACTATCATCTATAATCGATTTGCAGCGTTACACTTACCTATAGTTTATGGCCGTTTACTATGTAGGTGGTGGTTGATTCTTTTTTATTTGTACACATTTTTGAAGAAATTTTGTAAGTTTTATAATATATTAAATTAGATTATCATTTCAGATGTTTTTCTAGATCTTATGTTTTTGCATGTCATCCATTTCCGATTAAAACTTTTAAAGAAACTCTAAATATGTGAATTTCTTATAAAATAAACCTTTTGAAGCATAAAACTATTTTACTATATATCTGATTAAAAGTCAAACTCTTCAAAACAAAAAATGCAATAAAAATGAATTAATAATTACTAATACCTCATAAACAATAAATAATCAATTACAGCAAGTATAAAAGATAACTTGATATGCATTCTGAATACAGATAACATTTATGTCTCTTTCCACCTACATTGTTCGTTTAACATGTTAAATTTCCCGCTTGCAGCTTTTCCGTTTTCAGCTAGGTACTTAGTAGTACGCAATATATACCTATAGAATACGATCATCTTAGTGTTAAGTTCACACTATCATCGCCATTATCATCATCCTTAGATTTTGTAAGGGACAATAGACAGGCTTCTCCTGTCTACTGTTCTCTCTCTCCGGAACTGTTACGAATGTTAGGGTGAGGGTTACATTTCTTTGGACCTTTTTCTAATCCTTTTACATTTCGTGCAGGAAGCAAGCAGAATGATACACTTTTCCGCAATGTTTATTCGAAATTTCTTCATCTATTTTTGGTTATATCTCGAAAACTATTATAAATTTTCCGGCGCCACTGTCATTTTTGTGAGTCCCTTTGTACCCTTTTTCATTTAATACAAATACAAGTCTATGGGCAGAGTTCTCATTTTCTTACCCCTCCTCAGGTTCGTGTTTCACGATTTTACCACACATTTTTAGCGATATCTCCGGTAAAATTGCGAATTTCGTGGTGCGCCTTGCATTTTTTCGAGTAATTTTCGATCTCCTTTGATATATTAAAAGGACAATTAAATCGGTAACCCTTCATTTTTTCGCGAAAATGACTAGGGGTAAACCTTAAAATTTTCTCTACTTCTTCGAGGCTCTTCCCCGTCTGAACTAGTGATCGAAACCTATAAGTAACACAGCTTTTCTTAAAGCTCTTTGGACGTACTTTCACGTGGGATTCATCGCGATTTGAAATTTTGAAAAAATTTTTTGCCCTTTCTTAAAATCCTCATATCTCGGGAACTATGAGGAGTTCAGAGCGCGGAAAGTGGTCTATCATCAGGGCAAATTACTCTCTGTCGAATGGTATCTGTCCGAAAAAAAAATTGACATTTTTCGCCTATTTTCACGTATTTTCAGCTTATTTTTCTCCTTCTTTTCCTTCATTTTTTCTCATAATTCATGAAGTCGTGCGAATTTTGGGACGCGACTTACTTTTTCTCGACCCACAACCGACCCTTTTTTATCTCATATAGGTAAACAAGTCGAATAATTTATATTCAGTCGGTGGTTGTAAAAAACCCCGTCTTTTCCTTGCGTTTTTCTCTATTTTTCGATCTATTTTTTCTTATATCTCGGAAACTATTTCGGATTTTTCAGTGCGGTTGCGATTTTTCTGAGTCTCTTTGCACCCCCTTTCATCTGGCACAATTACAAGTCGATCGGTAGAGTTTTAATTTTTTACCCCATTTTCACGGTCGTTTTTCACGATTTTTGCACACATTTTTCCACACGAGATTTTCTCGATTTCTTCACGGCGCTGTTACGTATAAACTAATACACGAAACCTATAACCAATACAGGTTTTCTTAAAGCTCCTTGGTCGCAATTTCATGTGAGATTAATCGCGATTCGCAATTTCCAAAAAAATTATTTTGGACTCTCTTTAAATCGTGATATGTTGGAAACTATGAAGAGTTCAGCGCGCAGAAAGTGGTGTATCTTCAGGGTAAATCGAGTGGTATCGGTCCAAAAGAAAGAAAAAACAAAAAAATTTGACATTTTTCACCATGTACATCATTGTTAGTCAGATGTCAGTTATGGGTCAAGTCGATTCGCTTAGTACAGGGTTTTGTGTAAAAGATGATATCGTTGAATTTGTTAGTCAAAATTATTATTAACACGTTCACGCCGGCGCGGGGCACCGGTGGCCCGCACTAAACTGTCTCATCGGGCGGCACGGGCCACCGGTGATCCGCACTAAACTGTCCTATCGGGCGGCGCGGGTCACTGGCGGTACGCATTCGATTGTGTTCTGAATTATTAGATTATTAAACCCTGAGAATTAAAATAATGAAAATTTAACGTTTATTCAATAAAAACATTTATTTTTAATAATAATTATAATCAATAATTTATCAGAAACATAAGTTTTGTTCAATAACATAAACACAATATTATACAAAGTATTATATATAGTAGGAGTATGTATTAAATACATAGTATTATACAAAAAATTCAAATATTGTTTTATTTATAACTGCATTATTTATTGTTTTTTATGCAATTTGTTAAAACATTTCAAGCAAAGTGCTGGCTGTACCTCACAATGTCCACAATACGTCTTAACTCTTTTAGTATTGTTAGTTGCGTAAGTTCTGCCCCTTTTATTGGATACATTTTTGTAGCATTCTTTGCATCGTTTACGGTTGTCTCTTGCCGATCCTCTATATGATTGAAGAACGTGTTTATGTGACGGCATATAACGGCATATTTGTTCATTGGACAAAAGGTTATCGATAATAACTTTCCTAATTCTTAACACACTCATATTTTTAGTGCCCCATCTTTTATGAATATACCACGCATTCACGAGGAAATTTCCGCATATTAACTGTATTATTATTTTTCGGTACCATTTAATGATTTTTCGTAAGCAACTGTAGTACGCTAATAGTTGATCTGATAAATCAACACCTTTTTTTGCAACATTGTAATCAAACACAGCATCGGGCTTTACTCGGCCATTTGTTCCATGCACAAATTTACACTGGTGATTCTTTGAGGTAGTTAACATGCAAACTGGTCTTTTGTAAGTCCATTTCAAAAATTTAACACCGCTACGATTTTCAAAGCTCATCATTTCGCCGCGTTTTTGTTTTATTTTTGCCTGCGGTGGTAGACTTTTTTCGTTCATTTTCACAGTGCCACAAAAAAATGCATTTTTCTCTAAAAGGTCTTCACCCAAAGGGACACTTGTATAATAATTATCAATAAATAGTGTGCAGCCCTTAAATAATAAGCCACTTAATAATCTCATTACTACGTAATGGGAATGTAATTTTTCAATAATCGTTCCATTTTTCCCAGCATAAATTTCGAAATTATAAGTGTAGCCTTCAGGCAAACACAATTTGTATGCTTTTACGCCATACTTATGTCGCTTGCCGGGGATGTATTGGCGAAAGCGTAGACGTCCTCTCCAGGGGACCATACTTTCATCGATGACAATATTTTTGCCTGGTTTTACAGAGCTCTTGAAATTATCTAAAATTGCTTCAATAATATTTCGAATTTTATGCAACCGATCTTCAGTTCTGGCTGTGGTATTGTCCGAAAAATGTAAAAACTTAAGAATAGATAGAAAACGGTCACGTCTCATTGCCGTTTCTATGCGTGTGTTCGTATACATGTCGTTGTTTGACCAATACAGTCTAATTTCTGGCAATTGCACAATACCCATAATAAGCAATATGCCAAAAAAAGTATTCATTTCATCTCTGGTAACAGACTGCCAGACCTCCTGGTGTATTCTACTGCTAGATGAAGAATTATTTATACTTTGAGTAGCAAACTTATTTGTTTCATCAACTATCTTCTCTACTATGTAATCCGTGAAGAATAGTTTGCATAAGGCAAAAGGGTCATTACAGTTAATATTTTTATGTAAAAATTCCTCTTCTTCGGAATACTCAATTATTACTACGGTTCTTTCTATTACTTCCTGCCATTCTTGCTCGTGATCCTCGTTCTCTGACTCAGAAATCAAATCTTCTTCTCCCGTGGAACATTCGTTCTCTTCATTGATAACCTTAACAAAATCCTAGTCTGAAGAGGAAGAAAGAACTCGCAATCTTGCCGCTTTTCTCCTGCTTCTAGTTACAGATTCATCCGAATCAATTATTTCCATATCCATGTTATCTATTTTTTATAAGGGTAAAAATTAAAAAAAAAAACATTCTAATCACCTTTCTAATTATACTTACTGTCGGAAATTTGTGGTCAGGATGAAAAAACGGCACGAGATACAAAAATTGCACAATAAGATATCAATGTACTGCAGAGTAGAGCTCGGCATCTGAGGGGAATGGCGCCTGTGAGGCTTCCCAAGTCACGAATATATCGTGCTCCGTTTGCGCGATTCCTATAATCTAAGAAGCGACGGACTGTAGAAATACCGGGGAGCGGGGAAAGGAAGCAGCGGAGGAGATGAGGAATAGTGGGAGAAGCTCGCAGCGAGCCTGTGTCCCGTGGTGACAATGTGCCGAGCTTTGCTGCAGAGCAACAAACAACGCGTATGCAGGTCTGAAGAGGCAATAATCACGCGCCGCCAGATGAAGCGCGATGTTAATTTGGGCGCCGCCTTATAGCAAAACAAATTAAAAACGGCCCCGGCGTGAACGTGTTAACGCAGTCGTTTCTTGAACCAACCTTTTTTTTTAACTAACACCCTCAATTTTATCTTTATCTTTCTTACAATTTATTTTATTCAATATTCCAAGTGATGTTTTCTTCTCCAACACTGTTTTTGTTTTATTATTTTTTCCCGCTCCTTTTATTCAATTATCCTTCAGATTACACATTTCTTTCATTATTTAATTTATCTTTCCCTTTAATTACTTCTCTTTATCTCGGAATTGTTGTCGCATTTCTGTATACTCACCTTGTACCTTTGCATTCGTTTCCTGTTCTGTCCGTTTTGCTCTTTACTAAGGGTTGTTGCATTCTTTTTTTTACTACTTCGTACTTTCGCTTCTTTAATATTTTCATTTCTTCACGCCACAAACTCTTTATTTTATTTCGGGGATTGCCTCTTTTTTTAACCTCCAAATTGTTCGTGTTCTTGATCATTCTTATAATAATACTTTTTGTCTTGAATTCTCTATCACAAGTAATTTTTTTCCTTTTTCTAAGGTCTTTTTTTTCTTTTTATGCCTCACGTTATCCCGAAATTGGGAACGTGTTACCTGCCGTGTTATTTTATACTCATTTTGAGCATTTTTTTATTTTCGCGTCCTTGCCCTGTTTCCCACCTTGTCCGCTCATACTTGCCTTCAAACGTTTCATTCTCCATATCATTTAGGGTGTCAAAGTAGATCCACATCGAGCCAAAGGGCTTAGTTCAGCCCCTTCACTTTTGGGTTAGTTCAGCCCCTTCACTTTTGGGTTAGTTCAGCCCCCTTCACTTTTGGGTTAGTTCAGCCCCCTTCACTTTTGGATTAGTTTAGCCCCTTCACTTTGGGTTAGTTCAGCCCCCTTCACTTTTGGGTTAGTTCATCTGCTTTTTTTTTAGTTTATTCGCTTTTGGGTTAGTTCAGCCCCCTTCACTTTTGGGTTAGTTCAGCCCCCTTCACTTTTGGGTTAGTTCAGCCCTTTTCACTTTTGGGTTAGTTCTGCCCACTTTTTTGGGTTAGTTCTGCCCCCTTCACGTTCACTTTTGGGTTAGTTCAGCCCCCTTCACTTTTGGGTTAGTTCAGCCCCCTTCACTTTTAGGTTAGTTCAGCCCCCTTCACTTTTAGGTTAGTTCAGCCCCCTTCACTTTTGGGTTAGGCCCCTTCACTTTTGGGTTAGTTCAGCCCCCTTCACTTTTGGGTTAGTTCTGCCCCCTTCACTTTTGGGTTAGTTCAGCCCCCTTCACTTTTGGGTTTGTTCAGCCCCCTTCACTTTTGGGTTAGTTCAGCCCCCTTCACTTTTGGGTTTGTTCAGCCCCCTTCACTTTTGGGTTAGTTCAGCCCCTTCACTTTTGGGTTAGTTCAGCCCCCTTCACTTTTGGGTTAGTTCAGTTCCCTTTTGGGTTAGTTCAGCCCCCTTCACTTTTGGGTTAGTTCTGCCCCTTCACTTTTGGGTTAGTTCAGCCCCCCACTTTTGGGTTAGTTCTGCCCCCTTCACTTTTGGGTTAGTTCAGCCCCCTTCACTTTTGGGTTGTTCAGCCCCCTTCACTTTTGGGTTAGTTCAGCCCCCTTCACTTTTAGTTTAGTTCAGCCCCCTTCACTTTTGGGTTAGTTCAGCCCCTTCACTTTTGGGTTAGTTCAGCCCCCTTCACTTTTGGGTTAGTTCAGCCACCTTCACTTTTGGGTTAGTTCAGCCCCCTTCACTTTTGGGTTAGTTCTGCCACCTTTTGGGTTATTTCAGCCCCCTTCACTTTTGGGTTAGTTCTGCCACCTTCACTTTTGGGTTAGTTCTGCCCCCTTCACTTTTGGGTTAGTTGAGCCCCCTGCACTTTTGGGTGAGTTCTGCCCCCTTCACTTTTGGGTTAGTTCTGCCCCCTTCAGCACCCTTCACTTTTGGGTTAGTTCAGCCACCTTCACTTTTGGGCCCCCTTCACTTTTGGGTTAGTTCTGACCCCTTCACTTTTGGGTTAGTTCACACTTTTGGGTTAGTTCTGCCCCCTTCACTTTTGGGTTAGTTCAGCCCCCTTCACTTTTGGGTTAGTTCTGAGCCCCATTCACTTTTGGGTTAGTTCTGCCCCCTTCACTTTTGGGTTAGTTCAGCCCCCTTCACTTTTGGGTTAGTTCTGCCCCCTTCACTTTTGGGTTAGTTCTGCCCCCTTCACTTTTGGGTTAGTTCTGCCCCCTTCACTTTTGGGTTAGTTCAGCCCCCTTCACTTTTGGGTTAGTTCTGCCCCCTTCACTTTTGGGTTAGTTCTGCCCCCATAACTTTTGGGTTAGTTCTGCCCCCTTCACTTTTGGGTTAGTTCAGCCCACTTCAATTTTGGGTTAGTTCTGCCCCCTTCACTTTTGGGTTAGTTCAGCCCCCTTCACTTTTGGGTTAGTTCTGCCTCCACTTTTGGGTTAGTTCTGCCCCCTCACTTTTAGGTTAGTTCAGCCCCCTTCACTTTTGGGTTAGTTCAGCACCCTTCACTTTTGGGTTAGTTCTGCCCCTTCACTTTTGGTTAGTTCTGCCCCCTTCACTTTTGGGTTAGTTCATCCCCCTTCACTTTTGGGTTAGTTCTGCCCCCTTCACTTTTGGGTTAGTTCTGCCCCCTTCACTTTTGGGTTAGTTCTGCCCCCTTCACTTTTGGGTTAGTTCAGCCCCTTCACTTTTGGGTTAGTTCTGCCCCCTTTTGGGTTAGTTCTGCCCCCTTCACTTTTGGGTTAGTTCTGACCCCTTCACTTTTGGGTTAGTTCTGCCCCCTTTTGGGTTAGTTCAGCCCCCTTCACTTTTGGGTTAGTTCTGCCCCCTTCACTTTTGGTTAGTTCAGCCCCCTTCACTTTTGGGTTAGTTCAGCCCCCTTCACTTTTGGGTTAGTTCAGCCCCCTTTTGGGTTAGTCACTTTTGGGTTAGTTCTGCCCCCTTCACTTTTGGGTTAGTTCTGCCCCCTTTTGGGTTAATTCTGCCCCGATCACTTTTGGGTTAGTTCAGCCCCCTTCACTTTTGGGTTAGTTCTGCCCCCTTCAGTTCTGCCCCTTCACTTTTGGGTTAGTTCAGTCGTCTTTTGGGTTATTTCTGCCCCTTCACTTTTGGGTTAGTTCAGCCCCCTTCACTTTTTGGTTAGTTCAGCCCCCTTCACTTTTGGGTTAGTTCTGCCCCCTTCACTTTTGGGTTAGTTCAGCCCCCTTTTTGGGTTAGTTCTGCCCCCTTCACTTTTGGGTTAGTTCTGCCCCCTTCACTTTTGGGTTAGTTCTGCCCCCTTCACTTTTGGGTTAGTTCAGCCCCCTTCACTTTTGGGTTAGTTCAGCCCCCTTCACTTTTGGGTTAGTTCTGCCCCCTTCCCTTTTGGGTTAGTTCTGCCCCCTTCACTTTTGGGTTAGTTCTGCCCCCTTTTGGGTTAGTTCAGTTTAGCTCCCTTCACTTTTGGGTTAGTTCTGCCCCCTTCACTTTTGGGTTAGTTCTGCCCCCTTCACTTTTGGGTTAGTTCAGCCCCCTTTTGGGTTAGTTCTGCCCCTTCACTTTTGGGTTAGTTCTGCCCCCTTTTGGGTTAGTTCTGCCCCCTTCACTTTTGGGTTAGTTCAGCCCCCTTTTGGGTTAGTTCTGTCCCTTCACTTTTGGGTTAGTTCTGCCCCCTTCACTTTTGGGTTAGTTCAGCCCCCTTCACTTTTGGGTTAGTTCAGCCCCCTTCACTTTTGGGTTAGTTCAGCCATCTTCACTTTTGGGATAGCTCTCACTTTTGGGTTAGTTCAGCCCCCTTCACTTTTGGGTTAGTTCTGCCCCGTTCACCTTTTGGATTAGTTCAGCCCCCTTCACTTTTGGGTTAGTTCTGCCCCTTCACTTTTAGGTTAGTTCAGCCCCCTTCACTTTTGGGTTAGTTCTGCCCCCACTTTGGGTTAGTTCTGCCCCCTTCACTTTTGGGTTAGTTCAGCCCCCTTCACTTTTGGGTTAGTTCTGGCGCTTCACTTTTGGGTTAGTTCTGCCCCATTCACTTTTGTGTTAGTTCAGTCCCCTTCACTCTTGGGTTAGTCAGCCCCCTTCACTTTTGGGTTAGTTCTGCCCTTTCACTTTTGGGTTAGTTCTGCCCCCTTCACTTTTGGGTTAGTTCAGCCCCCTTCACTTTTGGGTTAGTTCTGCCCCCTTCACTTTTGGGTTAGTTCAGCCCCCTTCACTTTTGGGTTAGTTCAGCCCCCTTCACTTTTGGGTTAGTTCTGCAACTTTCACTTTTGGGTTAGTTCAGGCCCCTTCACTTTTGGGTTAGTTCAGCCCCCTTCACTTTTGGGTTAGTTCTGCCCCCTTCACTTTTGGGTTAGTTCAGCCCCCTTCACTTTTGGGTTAGTTCAGCCCCCTTCACTTTTGGGTTAGTTCAGCCCCCTTCACTTTTAGGTTAGTTCTGCCCCCTTCACTTTTGGGTTAGTTTTGCCCCCTTCACTTTTAGGTTAGTTCTGCCCCCTTCACTTTTGGGTTAGTTCTGCCCCTTCACTTTTGGCTTAGTTCTGCCCCCTTCACTTTTGGGTTAGTTCTGCCCCTTGCAATTTTGGTTTTGTTCTGCCCCTTCACTTTTGGGTTAGTTCAGCCCCCTTCACTTTTGGGTTAGTTCAGCCCCCTTCACTTTTGGGTTAGTTCAGCCCCCTTCACTTTTGGGTTAGTTCTGCCCCTTCACTTTTGGGTTAGTTCTGCCCCTTCACTTTTGGGTTAGTTCTGCCCCCTTCACTTTTGGGTTAGTTCTGCCCCCTTCACTTTTGGGTTAGTTCAGCCCCCTTCACTTTTGGGTTAGTTGTGCCTCTTTTGGGTTAGTTCTGCCCCCCCCTTCACTTTTGGGTTAGTTCTGCCCCCTTCACTTTTAGGTTAGTTCTGCCCCCTTCACTTTTGGGTTAGTTCAGCCCCCTTCACTTTTGGGTTAGTTCACTCACTTTTGGGTTAGTTCTGCCCCCTTCTTTTGGGTTAGTTCTTTTGGGTTAGTTCAGCCCCCTTCACTTTTGGGTTAGTTCTGCCACCTTCACTTTTGGGTTAGTTCTGCCCCCTGCACTTTTGGGTTAGTTCAGCCCCCTTTTGGGTTAGTTCTGCCTCCTTCACTTTTGGGTTAGTTCTGCCCCCTTCACTTTTGGGTTAGTTCTGCCTCACTTTTGGGTTAGTTCAGTCCCCTTCACTTTTGGGTTAGTTCAGCCCCCTTCACTTTTGGGTTAGTTCTGCCCCCTTCACTTTTGGGTTAGTTCTGCCCCCTTCACTTTTGGGTTAGTTCTGCCCCTTCCTTTTGGGTTAGTTCAGCCCCTTCACTTTTGGGTTAGTTCTGCCCCCTTCACTTTTGGGTTAGTTCAGCCCCCTTCACTTTTGGGTTAGTTCTGCCTCCTTTTGGGTTAGTTCTGCCTCCTTTTGGGTTAGTTCTGCCCCCTTCACTTTTGGGTTAGTTCTGCCCCTTCTCTTTTGGGTTAGTTCTGCCCCCTTCACTTTTGGGTTAGTTGTGCCCCCTTCACTTTTGGGTTAGTTCAGCCCCCTTCACTTTTGGGTTAGTTCTGCCCCTTTCACATATGCAAAACTACAGCCCCTTCACTTTTGGGTTAGTTCAGCCCCCTTCACTTTTGGGTTAGTTCTGCACCTTCACTTTTGGGTTAGATCTGCCCCCTGCACTTTTGGTTAGTTCTGCCCCCTTTTGGGTTAGTTCAGCCCCCTTCACTTTTGGGTTAGTTCTGCCCCTTTCACTTTTAGGTTAGTTCTGCCCCCTTCACTTTTGGGTTAGTTCTGCCCCTTTACTTTTGGGTTAGTTCTGCCCCGTCACTTTTGGGTTAGTTCTGCCCCTTCACTTTTGGGTTAGTTCAGCCCCCTTTTGGGTTAGTTCTACCCCCTTCACTTTTGGGTTAGTTCAACCCCTTCACTTTTGGGTTAGTTCTGCCCCTTCACTTTTGGGTTAGTTCTGCCCCCTTCACTTTTGGGTTAGTTCAGCCCCTTCACTTTTGGGTTAGTTCTGCCCCTTCCTTTTGGGTTAGTTATGCCCCTTCACTTTTGGGTTAGTTCTGCCCCCTTCACTTTTGGGTTAGTTCTGCCCCCTTCACTTTTGGGTTAGTTCTGCCCCTTCACTTTTGGGTTAGTTCTGCCCCCTTCACTTTTGGGTTAGTTCTGCCCCCTTCACTTTTGGGTTAGTTCAGCCGCCTTCACTTTTGGGTTAGTTCAGTCCCCTTCACTTTTGGGTTAGTTCAGCCCCCTTCACTTTTGGGTTAGTTCAGCCCCCTTCACTTTTGGGTTAGTTCAGCCCCCTTCACTTTTGGGTTAGTTCTGCCACCTACACTTTTGGGTTAGTTCTGCCCCCTTCACTTTTGGGTTAGTTCTGCCCCCTTCACTTTTGGGTTAGTTCAGCCCCCTTCACTTTTGGGTTAGTTCAGCCCCCTTCACTTTTGGGTTAGTTCAGCCACCTTTTGGGTTAGTTCCTTCACTTTTGTGTTAGTTCAGCCACCTTCACTTTTGGGTTAGTTCAGCCATCTTCACTTTTGGGTTAGTTTAGCCCCCTTCACTTTTGGGTTAGTTCAGCCCCCTTCACTTTTGGGTTAGTTCAGCCCCCTTCACTTTTGGGTTAGTTCTGCCCCCTTCACTTTTAGGTTAGTTCAGAAACCTTCACTTTTGGGTTAGTTGTGCCCCCTTCACTTTTTGGTTAGTTCAGCCCCCTTCACTTTTGGGTTAGTTCTGCCCCCTTCACTTTTGGCTTAGTTGAGCCCCCTTCACTTTTTTAGCCCCCTTCACTTTTGGGTTAGTTCAGCCCCCCTGTTAGTTCAGCACCCTTCACTTTTGGGTTAGTTCTGCCCCCTTCACTTTTAGGTTAGTTCAGCCCCCTTCACTTTTAGGTTAGTTCTGCCCCCTTCACTTTTAGGTTAGTTCAGCCCCCTTCACTTTTGGGTTAGTTCTGCCCCCTTCACTTTTAGGTTAGTTCAGCACCCTTCACTTTTGGGTTAGTTCAGCCCCCTTCACTTTTGGGATAGTTCAGCCCCCTTCACTTTTAGGTTAGTTCAGCCTTCACGTTTGGGTTGGTTTTGCCCCTTCACTTTTAGGTTCGTTCAGCCTTCACTTTTGGGTTAGTTCAGCCCCCTTCACTTTTGGCTTAGTTCTGCCCCTTCACTTTTGGGTTAGGGCTGCCCCCTTTTGGGTTAGTTCTGCCCCCTTCACTTTTGGGTTATGGCTGCCCCCTTTCCGGTTAGTTCAGCCCCCTTCACTTTTGGGTTATTTCAGCCCCCTTTTGGGTTAGTTCTGCCCCCTTCAGTTTTGTGTTAGTTCTGCCCCTTCACTTTTGGGTTAGTTCTGCCCCCCTCACTTTTGGGTTAGTTCAGCCCCCTTCACTTTTGGATTAGTTCAGCCCCCTTCACTTTTGGGTTAGTACTGCCCCCTTCACTTTTGGGTTAGTTCTGCCCCCTTCACTTTTGGGCTAGGTCAGGCCCCTTTTGAGTAAGTTCTGCCCAATTCACTTTTGGGTTAGTTCAACCCCCTTCACTTTTGGGTTAGTTCTGCCACCTTCACTTTTGGGTTAGTTCAGCCCACTTTTGGGTTAGTTCAGCCCCCTTCACTTTTGGGTTAGTTCTGCCACCTTCACTTTTGGGTTTGTTCAGCCCCTTCACTTTTGGGTTAGTTCAGCCCCCTTTTGGGTTAGTTCTGCCACCTTTTGGGTTAGTTCAGCCCCCTTCACTTTTGGGTTAGTTCTGCCACCTTTTGGGTTAGTTCAGTCCCCTTCACTTTTGGGTTAGTTCTGCCACCTTCACTTTTGGGTTTGTTCAGCCCCCTTCACTTTTGGATTAGTTAGTCACTTTTGGGTTAGTACTGCCCCCTTCACTTTTGGGTTAGTTCTGCCCCCTGCACTTTTGGGTTAGTTCAGCCCCCTTCACTTTTGAGCCCCTTCACTTTTGGGTTAGTTCAGCCCCCTTCACTTTTGGGTTAGTACTGCCCCCTTCACTTTTGTGTTAGTTCTGCCCCCTTTTGGGTTAGTTCTGCCCCTTCACTTTTGGGTTAGTTCAGCCTCCTTCACTTTTGGGTTAGTTCTTTTGGTTTGTTCTGCCCCGTTCACTTTTAGGTTAGTTCAGCACCCTTCGCTTTTGGGTTAGTTCAGCCCTCTTTTGGTTAGTTCTGCCACCTTCACTTTTGTGTTAGTTCAGCCCCCGTCACTTTTGGGTTAGTTCTGCCCCCTTCACTTTTGGGTTAGTTCAGCCCCATTTTTGGGTTAGTTCTGCCACCTTTTGGGTTAGTTCAGCCCCCTTCACTTTTGGGTTAGTTCTGCCACCTTCACTTTTGGGTTTGTTCAGCCCCCTTCACTTTTGGATTAGTTCAGCCCCCTTCACTTTTGGGTTAGTTCTGCCCACTTCACTTTTGGGTTAGTTCTGCCCCCACATTCACTTTTTGGTTAGTTCTGCACCCTTCACTTTTTGGTTAGTTCTGCCCCCTTCACTTTTGGGTTAGTTCAGCCCCCTTTTGGGTTAGTTCTGCCACCTTTTGGGTTAGTTCAACCCCCTTCACTTTTGGGTTAGTTCTGCCCCCTTCACTTTTAGGTTAGTTCAGCCCCCTTTTGGGTTAGTTCTGCCCCTTCACTTTTGGGTTAGTTCTGCCCCCTTCACTTTTGGGTTATGGTTGCCCCCTCCGGTTAGTTCAGCCCCCTTCACTTTTGGGGTTAGTTCAGCCCCCTTTGGGTTAGTTCTGCCCCCTTCAGTTTTCGGTTAGTTCTGCCCCTTCACTTTTGGGTTAGTTCAGCCCCCCTTTGGGTTCGTCCTGCCCCTACACTTTTGGGTTAGTTCTGCCCCTTTTGGGTTAGTTCTGCCCCCCTCTCTTTTGGGTTAGTTCAGCTCCCTTCACTTTTGGGTTAGTTCAGCCCCCTTCACTTTTAGGTTAGTTCAGCCCCCTTCACTTTTGGGTTAGTTCAGCCACCTTCACTTTTGGGTTAGTTCAGCCCCCTTCACTTTTGGGTTAGTTCTACCCCCTTCACTTTTGGGTTAGTTCTGCCCCGCTTCACTTTTGGGTTAGTTCAGCCCCCTTCACTTTTGGATTAGTTCTGCCTCCTTTTGGGTTAGTTCTGCCCCCTTCACTTTTGGGTTAATTCTGCCACCTTCACTTTTGGGTTAGTTCAGCCCCCTTCACTTTTGGGTTAGTACTGCCACTTTCACTTTTGGGTTAGTTCTGCCCCCTTCACTTTTGGGTTAGTTCAGCCCCCTTCACTTTTGGGATAGTTCAGCCCCCTTCACTTTTGGGTTAGTTCAACCCCCTTCACTTTTAGGTTAGTTCAGCACCCTTCACTCTTGGGTTAGTTCTGCTCCCTTTTGAGTTAGTTCTGCCCCCTTTTGGGTTAGTTCTGCCCCTTTCACTTTTAGGTTAGTTCAGCCCCCTTCACTTTTGGGTTAGTTCTGCCCCCTTCACTTTTAGGTTAGTTCAGCACCCTTCACTTTTGGGTTAGTTAGCCCCCTTCACTTTTGGGATAGTTCAGCCCCCTTCACTTTTAGGTTAGTTAGTTCAGCCCCCTTCACGTTTGGGTTAGTTCTGCCCCCTTCACTTTTAGGTTAGTTCAGCCCCTTCACTTTTAGGTTAGTTCAGCCCCCTTCACTTTTGGCGTAATTCTGCCCCCCTTTGGGTTAGTTCTGCCCCTTCACTTTTGGGTTATGGCTGCCCCCCTTTGGGTTAGTTCAGCCCCCTTCCTTTTGGGTTATTTCAGCCTTACACTTTTGGGTTAGTTCAGCCCCCTTCACTTTTGGGTTAGTTCTGCCCCCTTCACTTTTGGGTTAGGGCTGCCCCCTTTGGGTTAGTTCTGCCCCTTCACTTTTGGGTTAGTTCTGCCCCTCACTTTTGGCTCAGTTGCTGCCCCCTTTTGGGTTAGTTCAGCCCCCTTCACTTTTGGGTTAGTTCTGCCCCCTTCAGTTTTGTGTTAGTTCTGCCCCTTCACTTTTGGTTTAGTTCAGCCCCCTTCACTTTTGGGTTAGTTCTGCCCCATTCACTTTTGGGTTAGTTCTGCCCCAATTCACTTTTGGGTTAGTTCTGCCCCCTTCACTTTTGGGGTAGTTCTGCCACCTTCACTTTTGGGTTAGATCAGCCCCCTTCACCTTTGGGTTAGTTCTGCCACCTTTCACTTTTGGGTTTGTTCAGCCCCCTTCACTTTTGGGTTAGTTCAGCCCCCTTCACTTTTGGGTTAGTTCTGCCATTCCTTTTGGGTTAGTTCTGCCCCCTTCACTTTTGGGTTAGTTCTGCCCCCTTCACTTTTGGGTTAGTTCTGCCCAATTCACTTTTGGGTTAGTTCAGCTTCCTTCACTTTTTGGTTAGTTCTGCCCACTTCACTTTTGAGTTAGTTCAGCCCCCTTCACTTTTGGGTTAGTTCAGCCCCCTTCACTTTTAGGTTTTCAGCCCCTTCACTTTTGGGATTAGTTCAGCCCCTTCAACTTTTGGGTTATTACTGCCACCTTTTTTGAGTTGGTTCAGCCCCCTTCACTTTTGGGTTAGTTCTGCCCCCTTCACTTTTGGCTTAGTTCTGCCCCCTTCACTTTTGGGTTAGTTCAGCCCCCTTTTGGGTTAGTTCTGCCACCTTTTGGATTAGTTCAGCCCCCTTTACTTTTGGGTTAGTTCTGCCACCTTCACTTTTGGGTTAGTTCAGCCCCCTTCACTTTTGAGTTAGTTCTGCCCCATTCACTTTTGGCTTACTTTTGGGTTAGTCCAGCCCCCCTTTTGGGTTAGTTCTGCCACCTTTTGGGTTTGTTCAACCCCCTTCACTTTTGGGGTAGTTCTGCCACCTTCACTTTTGGGTTGGTTCTGCCCCCTTCACTTTTGGGTTAGTTCAGCCCCCTTCACCTTTGGTTAGTTCTGCCTCCTTTTGGGTTAGTTCTGCCCCTTCACTTTTGGGTTAGTTCTGCCCCCTTCACTTTTGGGTTAGTTCAGCCCCCTTCACTCTTGGGTTAGTTCATCCCCCTTTTGGGTTAGTTCTGCCACCTTTTGGGTTTGTTCAGCCTCCTTCACTTTTGGGTTAGTTCTGCCCACTTTTGGGTTAGTTCTGCCCCTTCACTTTGAGTAAGTTCAGCCCCTTCACTTTTGGGTTAGTTCTGCCCCTTCGATTTTGGGGGTTATGGCTGCCCCCTTTGGGTTAGTTCAGCCCCCTCCACATTTGGGTTATTTCAGCCCCCTTTTTGGGTTAGTTCTGCCTTCCAGTTTTTGTGAAGTAGTTCTGCCCCTTCACTTTTGGGTTAGTTCTGCCCCCTTCACTTTTGGGTTTGTTCTGACCCCTTCACTTTTGGATTAGTTCAGCCCCCTTCACTTTTGGGTTAGTTCAGCCCCCTTCACTTTTGGGTTAGTTCTCAGCCCCCTTCACTTTTAGGTTAGTTCAGCACCCTTCACCTTCACTTTTGGGTTAGTTCAGCCCCCTTCACTTTTTGGTTAGTTCTGCCCCCTTCACTTTTAGGTTAGTTCAGTCCCCTTCACTTTTGGGTTAGTTCGGCCCCCTTCACTTTTGGGTTAGTTCTGCCCCCTTCACTTTTAGGTTAGTTCAGCCGCCTTCACTTTTAGGTTAGTACCCTTCACTTTTGTGTTAGTTCAGCCCCCTTCACTTTTGGGATAGTTCAGCCCCCTTCACTTTTGAGGTTAGTTCAGCCCCTTCCTTTTGCGTTAGTTCTGCACCTTTTCGGTTAGTTCTGCCCCTTCACTTTTGGTTAGGGCTGCTGCTTTGAGTTAGTTCTGCCCATTCCTTTTGGAGTTGAGCACCTACCTGGGTCAGTTCTGACAGCCCACTTCCACTTTGGGTTGGCTGGTGCTGCTTTTGGGTTCACTTTTGGGTTAGTTCTGCCCCCTTCACTTTTGGGTTAGTTCAGCCCCCTTCACTTTTGGGTTAGTTCTGCCCCCTTCACTTTTGGGTTAGTTCTGCCCCTTCACTTTTGGGTTAGTTCAGCCCCCTTCACTTTTGGGTTAGTTCTGCCCCTTCACTTTTGGGTTAGTTCTGCCCCTTCACTTTTGGGTTAGTTCAGCCCCCTTCACTTTTGGGTTAGTTCAGCCCCCTTCACTTTTGGGTTAGTTCAGCCCCCTTCACTTTTGGGTTAGTTCTGCCCCCTTCACTTTTGGGTTAGTTCTGCCCCTTCACTTTTGGGTTAGTTCTGCCCCTTCACTTTTGGGTTAGTTCTGCCCCCTTCACTTTTGGGTTAGTTCTGCCCCCTTCACTTTTGGGTTAGTTCAGCCCCTTCACTTTTGGGTTAGTTCTGCCCCCTTCACTTTTGGGTTAGTTCAGCCCCCTTCACTTTTGGGTTAGTTCTGCCCCTTTCACTTTTGGGTTAGTTCAGCCCCCTTCACTTTTGGGTTAGTTCTGCCCCCTTCACTTTTGGGTTAGTTCTGCCCCCTTCACTTATGGGTTAGTTCAGCCGCCTTTTGGGTTAGTTCTGCCCCCTTCACTTTTGGGTTAGTTCTGCCCCATTCACTTTTGGGTTAGTTCTGCCCCCTTCACTTTTGGGTTAGTTCTGCCCCCTTCACTTTTGGGTTAGTTCTGCCCCCTTCACTTTTGGGTTAGTTCTGGCCCCTTTCACATTTGGGTTAGTTCAGCCCCCTTCACTTTTGGGTTAGTTCAGCCCCCTTCACCCTTTTGGGTTAGTTCTGCCCCCTTCACTTTTGGGTTAGTTCAGCCCCTTCACTTTTGGGTTATTTCTGCCCCCTTCACTTTTGGGTTAGTTCTGCCCCTTTTGGGTTAGTTTCACTTTTGGGTTAGTTCAGCCCCCTTCACTTTTGGGTTAGTTCAGCCCCCTTCACTTTTGGGTTAGTTCAGCCCCTTCACTTTTGGGTTAGTTCTGCCCCCTTCACTTTTTGGTTAGTTCTGCCCCTTCACTTTTGGGTTAGTTCTGCCCCCTTCACTTTTGGGTTAGTTCTGCCCCTTTCACTTTTGGGTTAGTTCTGCCCCCTTCACTTTTGGGTTAGTTCAGCCCCTTCACTTTTGGGTTAGATCAGCCCCCTTCACTTTTGGGTTAGTTCTGCCCCCTTCACTTTTGGGTTAGTTCAGCCCCTTCACTTTTGGGTTAGTTCAGCCCCCTTCACTTTTGGGTTAGTTCAGCCCCCTTCACTTTTGGGTTAGTCCAGCCCCTTCACTTTTGGGTTAGTTCAGCCCCTCACTTTTGGGTTAGTTCTGCCCCCTTCACTTTTGGGTTAGTTCTGCCACCTTCACTTTTGGGTTAGTTCAGCCCCTTCACTTTTGGGTTAGTTCAGCCCCCTTCACTTTTGGGTTAGTTCTGCCCCCCTTCACTTTTGGGTTAGTTCAGCCCCGTTCTCTTTTGGTTTAGTTCAGGCCCCTTCACTTTTGGGTTAGTTCAGCCCCCTTCACTTTTGGGTTAGTTCTGCCCCCTTCACTTTTGGGTTAGTTCTGCCCCCTTCACTTTTGGGTTAGTTCAGCCCCCTTCACTTTTGGGTTAGTTCTGCCCCCTTCACTTTTGGGTTTGTTCTGCCCCTTCACTTTTGGGTTAGTTCAGCCCCTTCACTTTTAGGTTAGTTCAGCCCCCTTCACTTTTGGGTTAGTTCTGCCCCCTTCACTTTTGGGTTAGTTCTGCCCCCTTCACTTTTGGGTTAGTTATGCCCCCTTCACTTTTGGGTTAGTTCAGCCCCCTTCACTTTTGGGTTAGTTCTGCCCCCTTCACTTTTGGGTTAGTTCTGCCCCTTCACTTTTGGGTTAGTTCAGCCCCCTTCACTTTTGGGTTAGTTCAGCCCCCTTCACTTTTGGGTTAGTTCAGCCCCCTTTTGGGTTAGTTCTGCCCCCTTCACTTTTGGGTTAGTTCTGCCCCCTTATGGGTTAGTTACCCCACTTTTGGGTTAGTTAAGCCCCCTTCACATTTTTAGGTTAGTTCAGCCCCCTTCACTTTTGGGTTAGTTCAGCCCCCTTCTTTTGGGTTAGTTCTGCGCTCTTCACTTTTGGGTTAGTTCAGCCCCCTTCACTTTTGGGTTAGTTCTGCCCCCTGCACTTTTGGGTTAGTTCAGCCCCCTTCACTTTTGGGTTAGTTCAGCCCCCTTCACTTTTGGGTTAGTTCAGCCCCCTTCACTTTTGGGTTAGTTCAGCCCCCTTCACTTTTGGGTTAGTTCAGCCCCCTTCACTTTTGGGTTAGTTCTGCCCCAGTCACTTTTGGGTTAGTTCTGCCCCCTTCACTTTTGGGTTAGTTCAGCCCCCTTCACTTTTGGGTTAGTTTGGGTTAGTTCCCCTTCACTTTTGGGTTAGTTCTGCCCCTTCACTTTTGGGTTAGTTCTCCCCTTCACTTTTGGGTTAGTTTGCCCCCTTCACTTTTGGGTTAGTTCTGCCCCCTTCACTTTTGGGTTAGTTCAGCCCCTTCACTTTTGGGTTAGTTCTGCCCTTCACTTTTGGGTTAGTTCTGCCCCTTCACTTTTGGGTTAGTTCAGCCCCCTTCACTTTTGGGTTAGTTCTGCCCCCTTCACTTTTGGGTTAGTTCTGCCCCTTCACTTTTGGGTTAGTTCAGCCCCTTCACTTTTGGGTTAGTTCAGCCCCTTCACTTTTGGGTTAGTTCTGCCCCTTCACTTTTGGGTTAGTTCAGCCCCCTTCACTTTTGGGTTAGTTCTGCCCCCTTCACTTTTGGGTTAGTTCTGCCCCCTTCACTTTTGGGTTAGTTCTGCCCCTTCACTTTTGGGTTAGTTCTGCCCCCTTCACTTTTGGGTTAGTTCAGCCCCTTCACTTTTGGGTTAGTTCAGCCCCTTCACTTTTGGGTTAGTTCTGCCCCCTTCACTTTTGGGTTAGTTCTGCCCCTTCACTTTTGGGTTAGTTCTGCCCCCTTCACTTTTGGGTTAGTTCAGCCCCCCCCTTTTTGGGTTAGTTCTTTTGGGTTAGTCACCCCTTCACTTTTGGGTTAGTTCAGCCCCCTTCACTTTTGGGTTAGTTCTGCCCCCTTCACTTTTGGGTTAGTTCTGCCCCCGTCTCTTTTGGGTTAGTTCTGCCCCCTTCACTTTTGGGTTAGTTCAGCCCCCTTCACTTTTGGGTTAGTTCTGCCCCCTTCACTTTTAGGTTAGTTCAGCCCCCTTCACTTTTGGGTTAGTTCAGGGCCCTTTTGGGTTAGTTCAGCCCCCTTCACTTTTGGGTTAGTTCAGCCCCCTTCACTTTTGGGTTAGTTCAGCCCCCTTCACTTTTGGGTTAGTTCTGCCCCTTCACTTTTGGGTTAGTTCAGCCCCTTCACTTTTGGGTTAGTTCTGCCCCCTTCACTTTTGGGTTAGTTCTGCCCCCTTCACTTTTGGGTTAGTTCTGCCCCCTTCACTTTTGGGTTAGTTCTGCCCCCTTCACTTTTGGGTTAGTTCTGCCCCCTTCACTTTTGGGTTAGTTCAGCCCCCTTCACTTTTGGGTTAGTTCTGCCCCCTTCACTTTTGGGTTAGTTCCCCCCCTTTGGGTTTTTGGGTTAGTTCTGCCCCCTTCACTTTTGGGTTAGTTTCCCCTTCACTTTTGGGTTAGTTCAGCCCCCTTCACTTTTGGGTTAGTTCAGCCCCCTTCACTTTGGGTTAGTTCAGCCCCCTTCACTTTTGGGTTAGTTCAGCACCCTTCACTTTTGGGTTAGTTCAGCCCCCTTCACTTTTGGGTTAGTTCTGCCCCCTTCACTTTTGGGTTAGTTCTGCCCCCTTCACTTTTGGGTTAGTTCTGCCCCATTCACTTTTGGGTTAGTTCTGCCCCCTTCACTTTTGGGTTAGTGCGGCCACATTCACTTTTAGGTTAGTTCTGCCCCCTTCACTTTTGGGTTAGTTCTGCCCCCTTCACTTTTGGGTTAGTTCTGCCCCCTTCACTTTTGGGTTAGTTCAGCCCCCTTCACTTTTGGGTTAGTTCAGCCCCCTTCACTTTTGGGTTAGTTCTGCCCCCTTCACTTTTGGGTTAGTCCAGCCCCCTTCACTTTTGGGTTAGTTCTGCCCCCTTCACTTTTGGGTTAGTTCTGCCCCCTTCACTTTTGGGTTAGTTAGTTCACTTTTGGGTTAGTTCCCCCTTCACTTTTGGGTTAGTTCAGCCCCCTTCACTTTTGGGTTAGTTCTGCCCCCTTCACTTTTGGGTTAGTTCTGCCCCCTTCACTTTTGGGTTAGTTCTGCCCCCTTCACTTTTGGGTTAGTTCAGCCCCCTTCACTTTTGGGTTAGTTCAGCCCCCTTCACTTTTGGGTTAGTTCAGCCCCCTTCACTTTTGGGTTAGTTCTGCCCCCTTCACTTTTGGGTTAGTGCTGCCTCCTTTTGGGTTAGTTCAGGCCCCTTCACTTTTGGGTTAGTTCAGCCCCCTTCACTTTTGGGTTAGTTCTGCCCCCTGCACTTTTGGGTTAGTTCTGCCCCCTTCACTGTTCCCCCTTCACTTTTGGGTTAGTTCTGCCCCCTTCACTTTTGGGTTAGTTCTGCCCCCTTCACTTTTGGGTTAGTTCTCACCCCCTTCACTTTTGGGTTAGTTCAGCCCCCTTCACTTTTGGGTTAGTTCAGCCCCCTGCACTTTTGGGTTAGTTCAGCCCCCTTCACTTTTGGGTTAGTTCAGCCCCCTTCACTTTTGGGTTTGTTCTGGCCCCCTGCACTTTTGGGTTTGTTCAGCCCCTTCACTTTTGGGTTAGTTCAGCCCCCTTCACTTTTGGGTTAGTTCAGCCCCCTTCACTTTTGGGGTTAGTTCTTTTGGGTTAGTTCTGCCCCCTTCACTTTTGGGTTAGTTCTGCCCCCTTCACTTTTGGGTTAGTTCAGCCCCTTCACTTTTGGGTTAGTTCTTCACCCTTCACTTTTGGGTTAGTTCTGCCCCCTTCACTTTTGGGTTAGTTCAGCCCCCTTCACTTTTGGGTTAGTTCTGCCCCCTTCACTTTTGGGTTAGTTCTGCCCCCTTCACTTTTGGGTTAGTTCTGCCCCTTCACTTTTGGGTTAGTTCAGCCCCCTTCACTTTTGGGTTAGTTCTGCCCCCTTCACTTTAGGGTTAGTTCTGCCCCCTTCACTTTTGGGTTAGTTCTGCCCCCTTCACTTTTGGGTTAGTTCTGCCCCCTTCACTTTTGGGTTAGTTCAGCCCCCTTCACTTTTGGGTTAGTTCAGCCCCTTCACCCTTCACTTTTGGGTTAGTTCAGCCCCCTTCACTTTTGGGTTAGTTCAGCCCCCTTCACTTTTGGGTTAGTTCTGCCCCCTTCACTTTTGGGTTAGTTCAGCCCCCTTCACTTTTGGGTTAGTTCAGCCCCCTTCACTTTTGGGTTAGTTCTGCCCCCTTCACTTTTGGGTTAGTTCAGCCCCTTCACTTTTGGGTTAGTTCTGCCCCCTTCACTTTTGGGTTAGTTCAGCCCCCCCCTTCACTTTTGGGTTAGTTCTGCCCCCTTCACTTTTGGGTTAGTTCTGCCCCCCGTTCACTTTTGGGTTAGTTCAGCCCCCTTCACTTTTGGGTTAGTTCAGCCCCCTTCACTTTTGGGTTAGTTCTGCCCCTTCACTTTTGGGTTAGTTCAGCCCCTTCACTTTTGGGTTAGTTCTGCCCCCTTCACTTTTGGGTTAGTTCTGCCCCCTTTGGGTTAGTTCAGCCCCCTTCACTTTTGGGTTAGTTCTGCCCCCTTCACTTTTGGGTTAGTGCTGCCCCTTCACTTTTGGGTTAGCCCCCTTCACTTTTGGGTTAGTTCTGCCCCCTTCACTTTTGGGTTAGTTCTGCCACTTTCACTTTTGGGTTAGTTCTGCCCCCTTCACTTTTGGGTTAGTTCTGCCCCCTTCACTTTTGGGTTAGTTCAGCCCCCTTCACTTTTGGGTTAGTTCAGCCCCCTTCACTTTTGGGTTAGTTCAGCCACCATCACTTTTGGGTTAGTTCAGCCCCCTTCACTTTTGGGTTAGTTCTGCCCCCTTCACTTTTGGGTTAGTTCTGCCCCCTTCACTTTTGGGTTAGTTCAGCCCCCTTCACTTTTGGGTTAGTTCAGCCCCCTTCACTTTTTTAGGGTTAGTTCTTTTGGGTTAGTTCCCCTTCACTTTTGGGTTAGTTCAGCCCCCTTCACTTTTGGGTTAGTTCACTTTTGGGTTAGTTCTGCCCCCTTCACTTTTGGATTAGTTCTGCCCCCTTCACTTTGGGTTAGTTCAGCCCCCTTCACTTTTGGGTTAGTTCAGCCCCCTTCACTTTTGGGTTAGTTCAGCCCCCTTCACTTTTGGGTTAGTTCTGCCCCCTTCACTTTTGGGTTAGTTCTGCCCCTTCACCTTCACTTTTGGGTTAGTTCAGCCCCCTTCACTTTTGGGTTAGTTCAGCCCCCTTCACTTTTGGGTTAGTTCTGCCCCCTTCACTTTTGGGTTAGTTCTGCCACCTTCACTTTTTTGTTAGTTCTGCCCCTTCACTTTTGGGTTAGTTCAGCCCCCTTCACTTTTGGGTTAGTTCTGCCCCCTTCACTTTTGGGTTAGTTCTGCCCCCTTCACTTTTGGGTTAGTTCAGTCGTCTTTTGGGTTAGTTCAGCCCCCTTCACTTTTGGGTTAGTTCTGCCCCCTTCACTGCCCCCTTCACTTTTGGGTTAGTTCTGCCCCCTTCACTTTTGGGTTAGTTCTGCCCCCTTCACTTTTGGGTTAGTTCAGCCCCCTTCACTTTTGGGTTAGTTCAGCCCCCTTCACTTTTGGGTTACTTCACTTTTGGGTTAGTTCCCTTCACTTTTGGGTTAGTTCTGCCCCCTTCACTTTTGGGTTAGTTCAGCCCCCTTCACTTTTGGGTTAGTTCTGCCCCCTTCACTTTTGGGTTAGTTCTGCCCCCTTCACTTTGGGTTAGTTCAGCCCCCTCACTTTTGGGTTAGTTCTGCCCCTTTTTGGTTAGTTCAGCCCCGTTCCCTTTTGGGTTAGTTCTGCCCCCTTCACTTTTAGGTTAGTTCAGCCCCCTTCACTTTTGGGTTAGTTCTGCCCCCTTCACTTTTGGGTTAGTTCAGCCCTTCCTTTTTCACTTTTGGGTTAGTTCAGCCCCCTTCACTTTTGGGTTAGTTCTGCCCCATTCACTTTTGGGTTAGTTCAGCCCCCTTCACTTTTGGGTTAGTTCTGCCACTTTCACTTTTGTTCAGCCCCCTTCACTTTTGGGTTAGTTCAGCCCCCTTCACTTTTGGGTTAGTTCTGCCCCCTTCACTTTTGGGTTAGTTCTGCCCCCTTCACTTTTGGGTTAGTTCAGCCCCCTTCACTTTTGGGTTAGTTCAGCCCCCTTCACTTTTGGGTTAGTTCTGCCCCTTCACTTTTGGGTTAGTTCAGCCCCTTCACTTTTGGGTTAGTTCAGCCCCTTCACTTTTGGGTTAGTTCTGCCCCCTTCACTTTTGGGTTAGTTCAGCCCCCTTCACTTTTGGGTTAGTTCAGCCCCCTTCACTTTTGGGTTAGTTCAGCCCCCTTCACTTTTGGGTTAGTTCTGCCCCCTTCACTTTTGGGTTAGTTCTGCCCCTTCACTTTTGGGTTAGTTTGCCCACTTTTGGGTTAGTTCAGCCCCCTTCACTTTTGGGTTAGTTCAGCCCCCTTCACTTTTGGGTTAGTTCAGCCCCTTCACTTTTGGGTTAGTTCAGCCCCCTTCACTTTTGGGTTAGTTCTGCCCTTCACTTTTGGGTTAGTTCAGCCCTTCACTTTTGGGTTAGTTCTGCCCCCCCTTCTTTTGGGTTAGTTCTGCCCCTTCACTTTTGGGTTAGTTCAGCCCCCTTCACTTTTGGGTTAGTTCTGCCCCCTTCACTTTTGGGTTAGTTCTGCCCCCTTCACTTTTGGGTTAGTTCAGCCCCCTTCACTTTTGGGTTAGTTCAGCCCCCTTCACTTTTGGGTTAGTTCTGCCCCCTTCACTTTTGGGTTAGTTCTGCCCCTTTCACATTTGGGTTAGTTCTGCCCCCTTCACTTTTGGGTTAGTTCTGCCCCCTTCACTTTTGGGTTAGTTCTGCCCCCTTCACTTTTGGGTTAGTTCTGCCCCCTTCACTTTTGGGTTAGTTCTGCCCCCTTCACTTTTGGGTTAGTTCTGCCCCCTTCACTTTTGGGTTAGTTCAGCCCCCTTCACTTTTGGGTTAGTTCTTCCACCTTCACTTTTGGGTTAGTTCAGCCCCCTTCATTTTTGGGTTAGTTCTGCCCCTTCACTTTTGGGTTAGTTCAGCCCTCTTCACTTTTGGGTTAGTTCTGCCACCTTCACTTTTGGGTTAGTTCTGCCACCTTCACTTTTGGGTTAGCTCTGCCCCCTGCACTTTTGGGTTAGTTCAGCCGTGGGTTAGTTCAGCCCCCTTCACTTTTGGGTTAGTTCCGCCCCCTTCACTTTTGGGTTAGTTCTGCCCCTTCACTTTTAGGTTAGTTCAGCACCCTTCGCTTTTGGGTTAGTTTAGCCCCCTTCACTTTTGGGTTAGTTCTGCCCCCTTCACTTTTGGGTTAGTTCAGCACCCTTCCCTTTTGGGTTAGTTCAGCCCCCTTCACTTTTGGGTTAGTTCTGCCCCTTCACTTTTGGGTTAGTTCAGCCCCCTTCACTTTTGGGTTAGTTCTGCCCCCTTCACTTTTGGGTTAGTTCTGCCCCCTTCACTTTTGGGTTAGTTCTGCCCCCTTCACTTTTGGGTTAGTTCAGCCCCCTTCACTTTTGGGTTAGTTCTGCCCCTTCACTTTTGGGTTAGTTCAGCCCCCTTCACTTTTGGGTTAGTTCTGCCCCCTTCACTTTTGGGTTAGTTCTGCCCCCTTCACTTTTGGGTTAGTTCAGCCCCTTCACTTCACTTTTGGGTTAGTTCAGCCCCCTTCACTTTTGGGTTAGTCTGCCCCTTCACTTTTGGGTTAGTTCTGCCCCTTCACTTTTGGGTTAGTTCTGCCCCCTTCACTTTTGGGTTAGTTCTGCCCCCTTCACTTTTGGGTTAGTTCTGCCCCCTTCACTTTTGGGTTAGTTCAGCCCCCTTCACTTTTGGGTTAGTTCTGCCCCCTTCACTTTTGGGTTAGTTCAGCCCCCTTCACTTTTGGGTTAGTTCAGCCCCCTTCACTTTTGGGTTAGTTCCTTCACTTTTGGGTTAGTTCTGCCCCTTCACTTTTGGGTTAGTTCTGCCCCCTTCACTTTTGGGTTAGTTCTGCCCCCTTCGCTTTTGGGTTAGTTCAGCCCCCTTCACTTTTAGGTTAGTTCTGCAACAATCACTTTTGGGTTAGTTCAGCCCCCTTCACTTTTGGGTTAGTTCTGCCCCCTTCACTTTTGGGTTAGTTCAGCCCCCCCCTTTTGGGTTAGTTTCACTTTTGGGTTAGTTCTGCCCCCTTCACTTTTGGGTTAGTTCAGCCCCTTCACTTTTGGGTTAGTTCTGCCCCTTCACTTTTTGGTTAGTTCTGCCCCCTTCACTTTTGGGTTAGTTCGGCCCACTTTTGGGTTAGTTCTGCCCCCTTCACTTTTGGGTTAGTTCTGCCCCCTTCACTTTTGGTTTAGTTCTGCCCCCTTCACTTTTGGGTTAGTTCTGCCCCCTTCACTTTTAGGTTAGTTCTGCCCCCTTCACTTTTGGGTTAGTTCTGCCCCCTGCACTTTTGGATTTGTTCAGCCACCATCACTTTTAGGTTAGTTCTGCCCCCTTCACTTTTGGGTTAGTTCTGCCCCCTTCACTTTTGGGTTAGTTCAGCCCCCTTCACTTTTGGGTTAGTTTCCCCCTTCACTTTTGGGTTAGTTCAGCCCCTTCACTTTTGGGTTAGTTCTTGCCCCTTCACTTTTGGGTTAGTTCAGCCCCCTTCACTTTTGGGTTAGTTCTGCCCCCTTCACTTTTGGGTTAGTTCAGCCCCCTTCACTTTTGGGTTAGTTCAGCCCCCTTCACTTTTGGGTTAGTTCAGCCCCCTTCACTTTTGGGTTAGTTCTGCCCCCTTCACTTTTGGGTTAGTTCTGCCCCCTTCACTTTTGGGTTAGTTCTGCCCCCTTCACTTTTGGGTTAGTTCAGCCCCCTTCACTTTTGGGTTAGTTCAGCCCCCTTCACTTTTTGGTTAGTTCTGCCCCCTTCACTTTTTGGTTAGTTCTGCCCCCTTCACTTTTGGGTTAGTTCTGCCCCCTTCACTTTTGGGTTAGTTCAGCCCCCTTCACTTTTGGGTTAGTTCTGCCCCCTTCACTTTTGGGTTAGTTTCCCCCTTCACTTTTGGGTTAGTTCTGCCCCGTTCACTTTTGGGTTAGTTCTGCCCCCTTCTCTTTTGGGTTAGTTCTGCCCCCTTCCCCCTTTTGGGTTAGTTCTGCCCCCTTCACTTTTGGGTTAGTTCAGCCCCCTTCACTTTTGGGTTAGTTCAGACCCCTTCACTTTTGGGTTAGTTCTGCCACCTTAACTTTTGGGTTAGTTCTGCCCCCTTCACTTTTGGGTTAGTTCTGCCCCCTTCACTTTTGGGTTAGTTCAGCCCCCTTCACTTTTGGGTTAGTTCAGACACCTTAACTTTTGGGTTAGTTCTGCCCCCTTCACTTTTGGGTTAGTTCTGACACCTTCACTTTTGGGTTAGTTCAGCCCCCTTCACTTTTGGGTTAGTTCAGCCTACTTTTGGGTTAGTTCAGCCCCCTTCACTTTTGGGTTAGTTCTGCCCCCTTCACTTTTGGGTTAGTTCTGCCCCCTTCACTTTTGGGTTAGTTCTGCCCCCTTCACTTTTGGGTTCTGCCCCCTTCACTGCCCCCTTCACTTTTGGGTTTGTTCTGCCCCCTTCACTTTTTGGTTAGTTCTGCCCCCTTCACTTTTGGGTTTGTTCTGCCCCCTTCACTTTTGGGTTAGTTCTGCCCCTTCACTTTTGGGTTAGTTCAGCCCCCTTCACTTTTGGGTTAGTTCTGCCCCCTTCACTTTTGGGTTAGTTCAGCCCCCTTCACTTTTGGGTTAGTTCAGCCCCCTTCACTTTTGGGTTAGTTCTGCCCCCTTCACTTTTGGGTTAGTTCTGCCCCCTTCACTTTTGGGTTAGTTCAGCCCCTTCACTTTTGGGTTAGTTCTGCCCCCTTCACTTTTGGGTTAGTTCAGCCCCCTTCACTTTTGGGTTAGTTCTGCCCCCTTCACTTTTGGGTTAGTTTGCCCCCCCCTTTTCACTTTTGGGTTAGTTCAGCCCCCTTCACTTTTGGGTTAGTTCTGCCCCCTTTTGGGTTAGTTATGAGCCCCTTCACTTTTGGGTTAGTTCAGCCCCTTCACTTTTGGGTTAGTTTTGGGTTAGTTCAGCCCCCTTCACTTTTGGGTTAGTTCTGCCCCCTTCACTTTTGGGTTAGTTCTGCCTACTTTTGGGTTAGTTCAGCCCCCTTCACTTTTGGGTTAGTTCTGCCCCCTTCACTTTTGGGTTAGTTCAGCCCCCTTCACTTTTGGGTTAGTTCAGCCCCCTTCACTTTTGGGTTAGTTCTGCCCCCTTCACTTTTGGGTTAGTTCTGCCCCCCTTTCACTTTTGGGTTAGTTCTGCCCCCTTCACTTTTGGGTTAGTTCTGCCCCCTTCACTTTTGGGTTAGTTCAGCCCCCTTCACTTTTGGGTTAGTTCTGCCCCCTTCACTTTTGGGTTAGTTCAGCCCCCTTCCCTTTAGGTTAGTTCAGCCCCCTTCACTTTTGGGTTAGTTCAGCCCCTTCACTTTTGGGTTAGTTCTGCCCCCTTCACTTTTTGGTTAGTTCAGCCTTCACTTTTGGGTTAGTTCTGCCCCCTTCACTTTTGGTTAGTTCAGGCCCCTTCACTTTTGGGTTAGTTCAGCCCCCTTCACTTTTGGGTTCGTTCTGCCCCCTTCACTTTTGGGTTAGTTCAGCCCCCTTCACTTTTGGGTTAGTTCTGCCCCCTTCACTTTTGGGTTAGTTCTGCCCCCTGCACTTTTGGGTTAGTTCAGCCCCCTGGGTCCTGCCTCATTCACTTTTGGGTTAGTTCAGCCCCCTTCACTTTTGGGTTAGTTCAGCCACCTTCACTTTTCGGTTAGTTCAGCCCCCTTCACTTTTGGGTTAGTTCTGCCCCCTTCACTTTTGGGTTAGTTCTGCCCCCTTCACTTTTGGGTTAGTTCAGCCCCACTTTTGGGTCCCTTCACTTTTGGGTTAGTTCTGCCCCCTTCACTTTTGGGTTAGTTCTGCCCCAGTCACTTTTGGGTTAGTTCTGCCCCCTTCACTTTTGGGTTAGTTCAGCCCCATTCTCTTTTGGGTTAGTTCTGCCCTTCACTTTTGGGTTAGTTCAGCCGCCTTTTGGGTTAGTTCAGCCCCCTTCACTTTTGGGTTAGTTCTGCCCCCACTTTTGGGTTAGTTCTGCCCCCTTCACTTTTGGGTTAGTTCTGCCCCTTCACTTTTTTGGTTTAGTTCAGTTCCCCTTCACTTTTGGGTTAGTTCAGCCCCCTTCACTTTTGGGTTAGTTCAGCCCCTTCACTTTTGGGTTAGTTCAGCCCCTTCACTTTTGGGTTAGTTCTGCCCCCTTCACTTTTGGGTTAGTTCTGCCCCCTTCACTTTTGGGTTAGTTCTGCCCCCTTCACTTTTGGGTTAGTTCTGCCCCCTTCACTTTTGGGTTAGTTCTGCCCCTTCACTTTTGGGTTAGTTCTGCCCCCTTCACTTTTGGGGTAGTTCAGCCCCCTTCACTTTTGGGTTAGTTCTGCCCCCTTCACTTTTGGGTTAGTTCTGCCCCCTTCACTTTTGGGTTAGTTCTGCCCCTTCACTTTTGGGTTAGTTCTGCCCCCTTCACTTTTGGGTTAGTTCTGCCCCCTTCACTTTTGGGTTAGTTCTGCCCCCTTCACTTTTGGGTTAGTTCAGCCCCCTTCACTTTTGGGTTAGTTCAGCACCCTTCACTTTTGGGTTAGTTCAGCCCCCTTCACTTTTGGGTTAGTTCTGCCCCCTTCACTTTTGGGTTAGTTCTGCCCCCCCTTCACTTTTGGGTTAGTTCAGCCCCTTCACTTTTGGGTTAGTTCACTTTTGGGTTAGTTCAGCCCCCTTCACTTTTGGGTTAGTTCTGCCCCCTTCACTTTTGGGTTAGTTCAGCCCCCTTCACTTTTGGGTTAGTTCTGCCCCCCCCTTCACTTTTGGGTTAGTTCTGCCCCTTCACTTTTGGGTTAGTTCTGCCCCTTCACTTTTGGGTTAGTTCTGCCCCCTTCACTTTTGGGTTAGTTCTGGTTAGTTCCCTTCACTTTTGGGTTAGTTCTGCCCCCTTCACTTTTGGGTTAGTTCAGCCCCCTTCACTTTTGGGTTAGTTCAGCCCCCTTCACTTTTGGGTTAGTTCAGCCCCCTTCACTTTTGGGTTAGTTCTGCCCCCTTCACTTTTGGGTTAGTTCTGCCCCCTTCACTTTTGGGTTAGTTCAGCCCCCTTCACTTTTGGGTTAGTTCTGCTCACTTTTGGGTTAGTTCAGCCCCCTTCACTTTTGGGTTAGTTCAGCCCCCTTCACTTTTGGGTTAGTTCAGCCCCCTTCACTTTTGGGTTAGTTCTGCCCCCTTCACTTTTGGGTTAGTTCTGCCCCCTTCACTTTTGGGTTAGTTCTGCCCCCTTCACCTTCACTTTTGGGTTAGTTCAGCCCCCTTCACTTTTGGGTTTGTTCTGACCCCTTCACTTTTGGGTTAGTTTGTTCAGCCCCCTTCACTTTTGGGTTAGTTCTGCCCCTTCACTTTTGGGTTAGTTCTGCCCCCTTCTCTTTTGGGTTAGTTCTGCCCCCTTCACTTTTGGGTTAGTTCTGCCCCTTTTGGGTTAGTTCAGCCCCCTTCACTTTTGGGTTAGTTCTGCCCCCTTTTTGGGTTAGTTTCCTTCACCCTTCACTTTTGGGTTAGTTCAGCCCCCTTCACTTTTGGGTTAGTTCTGCCCCATTCTCTTTTTGGGTTAGTTCAGCCCCCTTCACTTTTGGGTTAGTTCAGCCCCCTTCACTTTTGGGTTAGTTCTCCCCCTTCACTTTTGGGTTAGTTCTGCCCCTTCACTTTTGGGTTAGTTGCCCCCTTCACTTTTGGGTTAGTTCTGCCCCCTTCACTTTTTGGTTAGTTCAGCCCCCTTCACTTTTGGGTTAGTTCTGCCCCCTTCACTTTTGGGTTAGTTCTGCCCCCTTCACTTTTGGGTTAGTTCTGCCCCCTTCACTTTTGGGTTAGTTCAGCCCCCTTCACTTTTGGGTTAGTTCTGCCCCCTTCACTTTTGGGTTAGTTCTGCCCCCTTCACTTTTGGGTTAGTTCTTCACTTTTGGGTTAGTTCTGCCCCCTTTTGGGTTAGTTCTGCCCCCTTCACTTTTGGGTTAGTTCTGCCCCCTTCACTTTTGGGTTAGTTCTGCCCCCTTCACTTTTGGGTTAGTTCTGCCCCCCCTTTTCACTTTTGGGTTAGTTCAGCCCCCTTCACTTTTGGGTTAGTTCTGCCCCCTTCACTGTTAGGTTAGTTCAGCCCCCTTCACTTTTGGGTTAGTTCTGCCCCCTTCACTTTTGGGTTAGTTCTGCCCCCTTCACTTTTGGGTTAGTTTGCCCCCTTCACTTTTGGGTTAGTTCAGCCCCCTTCACTTTTGGGTTAGTTCAGCCCCCTTCACCCTTCACTTTTGGGTTAGTTCTGCCCCCTTCACTTTTGGGTTAGTTCTGCCACCTTCACTTTTGGGTTAGTTCTGCCCCCTTCACTTTTGGGTTAGTTCAGCCCCCTTCACTTTTGGGTTAGTTCATGCCCCTTCACTTTTGGGTTATTTCTGCCCCTTTCACTTTTGGGTTAGTTCTGCCCCCTTCACTTTTGGGTTAGTTCTGCCCCCTTCACTTTTGGGTTAGTTCAGCCCCCTTCACTTTTGGGTTAGTTCTGCCCCCTTCACTTTTGGGTTAGTTCTGCCCCCTTCACTTTTGGGTTAGTTCTGCCCCCTTCACTTTTGGGTTAGTTCTGCCCCCCTCACTTTTGGGTTAGTTCACTTTTGGGTTAGTTCAGCCCCCTTCACTTTTGGGTTAGTTCAGCCCCCTTCACTTTTGGGTTAGTTCAGCCCCCTTCACTTTTGGGTTAGTTCTGCCTCCACTTTTGGGTTAGTTCTGCCCCCTTCACTTTTTGGTTAGCCACCTTCACTTTTGGGTTTGTTATGCCACCTTCACTTTTGGGTTAGTTCAGCCCCCTTCACTTTTGGGTTAGTTCTGCCCCCCCCTTCACTTTTGGGTTAGTTCTGCCCCCTTCACTTTTGGGTTAGTTCTGCCCCTTCACTTTTGGGTTAGTTCTGCCCCCTTCACTTTTGGGTTAGTTCAGCCCCCTTCACTTTTGGGTTAGTTCAGCCCCCTTCACTTTTGGGTTAGTTCAGCCCCCTTCACTTTTGGGTTAGTTCTGCCCCTTCACTTTTAGGTTAGTTCTGCCCCCTTCACTTTTGGGTTAGTTCAGCCCCCTTCACTTTTGGGTTAGTTCTGCCCCTTTCACGTTTGGGTTAGTTCTGCCCCTTCACTTTTGGGTTAGTTCTGCCCCCTTCACTTTTGGGTTAGTTCTGCCCCTTCACTTTTGGGTTAGTTTCACTTTTGGGTTAGTTCAGCCCCCTTCACTTTTGGGTTAGTTCTGCCCCCTTCACTTTTGGGTTAGTTCAGCCCCTTCACTTTTGGGTTAGTTCTGCCCCCTTCACTTTTGGGTTAGTTCAGCCCTTCACTTTTGGGTTAGTTCTGCCCCTTCACTTTTGGGTTAGTTCTGCCCCTTCACTTTTGGGTTAGTTCTGCCCCCTTCACTTTTGGGTTAGTTTGCCCCCTTCACTTTTGGGTTAGTTCAGCCCCCTTCACTTTTGGGTTAGTTCTGCCCCCTTCACTTTTGGGTTAGTTCTGCCCCCCCCCTTCACTTTTGGGTTAGTTCTGCCCCCTTCACTTTTGGGTTAGTTCTGCCCCCTTCACTTTTGGGTTAGTTCTGCCCCCTTTTGGGTTAGTTCAGCCCCCTTCCCTTTTGGGTTAGTTCAGCCCCCTTCACTTTTGGGTTAGTTCAGCCCCCTTCACTTTTGGGTTAGTTCTGCCCCCTTCTCTTTTGGGTTAGTTCTGCCCCCTTCACTTTTGGGTTAGTTCTGCCCCCTTCACTTTTGGGTTAGTTCTGCCCCTTCACTTTTGGGTTAGTTCTGCCCCCTTCACTTTTTGGTTAGTTCAGCCCCCTTCACTTTTGGGTTAGTTCTGCCCCCTTCACTTTTGGGTTAGTTCAGCCCCCTTCACTTTTGGGTTAGTTCCGCCCCCTTCACTTTTGGGTTAGTTCAGCCCCCTTCACTTTTGGGTTAGTTCTGCCCCCTTCACTTTTGGGTTAGTTCTGCCTCCTTTTGGGTTTGTGGGTTAGTTCAGTTCCCCTTCACTTTTGGGTTAGTTCTGCCCCCTTCACTTTTGGGTTAGTTCTGCCCCCTTCACTTTTGGGTTAGTTCAGCCCCTTCACTTTTGGGTTAGTTCTGCCCCCTTCACTTTTGGGTTAGTTCTGCCCCATTCACTTTTGGGTTAGTTCTGCCCCCTTCACTTTTGGGTTAGTTCTGCCCCTTCACTTTTGGGTTAGTTCAGCCCCTTCACTTTTGGGTTAGTTCACTTTTGGGTTAGTTCAGCCCCCTTCACTTTTGGGTTAGTTCAGCCCCCTTCACTTTTGGGTTAGTTCTGCCCCCTTCACTTTTGGGTTAGTTCTGCCCCCTTCACTTTTGGGTTAGTTCTGCCCCCTTCACTTTTGGGTTAGTTCAGCCCCCTTCACCCCTTCACTTTTGGGTTAGTTCTGCCCCCTTCACTTTTGGGTTAGTTCTGCCCCCTTCACTTTTGGGTTAGTTCAGCCCCCTTCACTTTTTTGTTAGTTCTGCCACCTTCACTTTTGGGTTAGTTCTGCCCCCTTCACTTTTGGGTTAGTTCTGCCCCCTTCACTTTTGGGTTAGTTCAGCCCCCTTCACTTTTGGGTTAGTTCAGCCCCTTCACTTTTGGGTTAGTTCTGCCCCCTTCACTTTTGGGTTAGTTCAGCCCCCTTCACTTTTGGGTTAGTTCTGCCACCTTCACTTTTGGGTTAGTTCTGCCCCCTTCATCTGCCCCTTTCACTTTTGCGTTAGTTCAGCCCCCTTCACTTTTGGGTTAGTTCTGCCCCCTTTTGGGTTAGTTCAGCCTCCTTCACTTTTGGGTTAGTTATGACACCTTCACTTTTGGGTTAGTTCTGCCCCCTTCACTTTTGGGTTAGTTCTGCCCCCTTCACTTTTGGGTTAGTTCTGCCTACTTCTCTTTTGGGTTAGTTCTGCCCCCTTCACTTTTGGGTTAGTTCTGCCCCCTTCACTTTTGGGTTAGTTCAGCCCCCTTCACTTTTGGGTTAGTTCTGCCCCCTTCACTTTTGGGTTAGTTCTGCCCCCTTCACTTTTAGGTTAGTTCTGCCCCTTCACTTTTGGGTTAGTTCTGCCCCCTTCACTTTTGGGTTAGTTCTGTCCCCTTCACTTTTGGGTTAGTTCTGCCCCTTCACTTTTGGGTTAGTTCTGCCCCCCACTTTTGGGTTAGTTTCACTTTTGGGTTAGTTCAGCCCCTTCACTTTTGGGTTAGTTCTGCCCCCTTCACTTTTGGGTTAGTTCTGCCACCTTCACTTTTGGGTTAGTTCTGCCCCCTTCACTTTTGGGTTAGTTCTGCCCCCTTCACTTTTGGGTTAGTTCTACCCCTGTCACTTTTGGGTTAGTTCTGCCCCCTTCACTTTTGGGTTAGTTCTGCCCCCTTCACTTTTGGGTTAGTTCTGCCCCCTTCACTTTTGGGTTAGTTCAGCCCCCTTCACTTTTGGGTTAGTTATGCCCCCTTCACTTTTGGGTTAGTTCTGCCCCCTTCACTTTTGGGTTAGTTCTGCCCCCTTCACTTTTGGGTTAGTTCTGCCCCCTTCACTTTTGGGTTGCCCCCTTCACTTTTGGGTTAGTTCTGCCCCCTTCACTTTTGGGTTAGTTCAGCCCCCTTCACTTTTGGGTTCGTTCTGCCCCGTTTGGGTTAGTTCAGCCCCCTTCACTTTTTGGGTTGTTCAGCCCCCTTCACTTTTGGGTTAGTTCTGTTCAGCCCCCATCACTTTTAGGTTAGTTAAGCCCCCTTCACTTTTGGGTTAGTTCTGCCCCCTTCACTTTTGGGTTAGTTCTGCCCCTTCACTTTTGGGTTAGTTCACTTTTGGGTTAGTTCTGCCCCCTTCACTTTTGGGTTAGTTCTGCCCCCTTCACTTTTGGGTTTTGGGTTAGCCCCCTTCACTTTTGGGTTAGTTCTGCCCCTTCACTTTTGGGTTAGTTCTGCCCCCTTCACTTTTGGGTTAGTTCTGCCCCTTCACTTTTGGGTTAGTTCAGCCCCCTTCACTTTTGGGTTAGTTCTGCCCCTTCTCTTTTGGGTTAGTTCTGCCCCCTTCACTTTTGGGTTAGTTCTGCCCCCTTCACTTTTGGGTTAGTTCTGCCCCCTTCACTTTTGGGTTAGTTCAGCCCCCTTCACTTTTGGGTTAGTTCTGCCCCCTTCACTTTTGGGTTAGTTCAGCCCCCTTCACTTTTGGGTTAGTTCAGCCCCCTTCACCCCCTTCACTTTTGGGTTAGTTCTGCCCCCTTCACTTTTTGGGTTAGTTCAGCCCCCTTCACTTTTGGGTTAGTTCTGCCCCCTTCACTTTTGGGTTAGTTCTGCCCCCTTCACTTTTGGGTTAGTTCAGCCCCCTTTTCACTTTTGGGTTAGTTCAGCCCCCTTCACTTTTGGGTTAGTTCAGCCCCCTTCACTTTTGGGTTAGTTCAGCCCCCTTCACTTTTGGGTTAGTGCAGCCCCCTTCACTTTTGGGTTAGTTCAGCCCCCTTCACTTTTGGGTTAGTTCTGCCCCCTTCACTTTTGGGTTAGTTCTGCCCCTTAACTTTTTGGTATGGCCCGCCCACTTTTGGGTTAGTTCTGCCCCCTTCACTTTTAGGTTAGTTCTGCCCCCTTCACTTTTTAGTTCTGCCCCTTCACTTTTGGGTTAGTTCTGCCCCCCCTTCACTTTTGGGTTAGTTCAGCCCCTTCACTTTTGGGTTAGTTCTGCCCCCACCTTCACTTTTGGGTTAGTTCTGCCCCCTTCACTTTTGGGTTAGTTCAGCCCCCTTCACTTTTGGGTTAGTTCAGCCCCCTTCACTTTTGGGTTAGTTCTGCCCCCTTCATTTTGGGTTAGTTCAGCCGCCTTTTGGGTTAGTTCAGCCCCTTCACTTTTGGGTTAGTTATGCCCCCTTCACTTTTGGGTTAGTTCTGCCCCTTCACTTTTGGGTTAGTTCAGCCCCCTTCACTTTTGGGTTAGTTCTTCACTTTTGGGTTAGTTCAGCCCCCTTCACTTTTGGGTTAGTTCTGCCCCCTTCACTTTTGGGTTAGTTCTGCCCCCTTCACTTTTGGGTTAGTTCAGCCCCCTTCACTTTTGGGTTAGTTCAGCCCCCCCCTTCACTTTTGGGCTACTTCTGCCCCTTCACTTTTGGGTTAGTTCAGCCCCCTTCACTTTTGGGTTAGTTCTGCCCCCTTCACTTTTGGGTTAGTTCAGCCCCCTTCACTTTTGGGTTAGTTCTGCCCCCTTCACTTTTGGGTTAGTTCTGCCCCTTCACTTTTGGGTTAGTTCTGCCCCTTCACTTTTGGGTTAGTTCTGCCCCTTCACTTTTGGGTTAGTTCTGCCCCCTTCACTTTTGGGTTAGTTCAGCCCCTTCACTTTTGGGTTAGTTCTGCCCCCTTCACTTTTGGGTTAGTTCAGCCCCTTCACTTTTGGGTTGGTTTTTCTGCCCCTTCACTTTTGGGTTAGTTCAGCCCCTTCACTTTTGGGTTAGTTCAGCCCCCTTCACTTTTGGGTTAGTTCTGCCCCCTTCACTTTTGGGTTAGTTCTGCCCCCTTCACTTTTGGGTTAGTTCTGCCCCCTTCACTTTTGGGTTTGTTCTGCCCCCTTCACTTTTGGGTTTCTTCTTCCCCCTTCACTTTTGGGTTAGTTCTGCCCCCTTCACTTTTGGGTTAGTTCTGCCCCCTTCACTTTTGGGTTAGTTCAGCCCCCTTCACTTTTGGGTTAGTTCTGCCCCCTTCACTTTTGGGTTAGTTTGGGTTAGTTCTGCCCCCTTCACTTTTGGGTTAGTTTGCCCCTTCACTTTTGGGTTAGTTCTGCCCCCTTCACTTTTGGGTTAGTTCTGCCCCTTTTTGGGTTAGTTCTGCCCCCTGAACTTTTGGGTTAGTTTTGGGTTAGTTCTGCCCCCTTCACTTTTGGGTTAGTTCTGCCCCCTTCACTTTTGGGTTAGTTCAGCCCCCTTCACTTTTGGGTTAGTTCTGCCCCCTTCACTTTTGGGTTAGTTCTGCCCCCCCTTCACTTTTGGGTTAGTTCAGCCCCCTTCACTTTTGGGTTAGTTCTGCCCCCTTCACTTTTGGGTTAGTTCAGCCCCCCTTTTAGGTTAGCCCCCTACACTTTTGGGTTAGTTCTGCCCCCTTCACTTTTGGGTTAGTTCTGCCCCCTTCACTTTTGGGTTAGTTCTGCCCCCTTCACTTTTGGGTTAGTTCTGCCCCCTTCACTTTTGGGTTAGTTCTGCCCCCCCCTTCACTTTTGGGTTAGTTCAGCCCCCTTCACTTTTGGGTTAGTTCAGCCCCCTTCACTTTTGGGTTAGTTCTGCCCCTTCACTTTTGGGTTAGTTCTGCCCCTTCACTTTTGGGTTAGTTCAGCCCCCTTCACTTTTGGGTTAGTTCTGCCCCCTTCACTTTTGGGTTAGTTCTGCCCCCTTCACTTTTGGGTTAGTTCTGCCCCCTTCACTTTTGGGTTAGTTCTGCCACCTTCACTTTTGGGTTAGTTCTGCCCCCTTCACTTTTGGGTTAGTTCAGCCCCTTCACTTTTGGGTTAGTTCAGCCCCCTTTTGGGTTAGTTCTGCCCCCTTCACTTTTGGGTTAGTTCAGCCCCCTTCACTTTTGGGTTAGTTCTGCCCCCTTCACTTTTGGGTTAGTTCTGCCCCTTCACTTTTGGGTTAGTCCTTCACTTTTGGGTTAGTTCTGCCCCCTTCACTTTTGGGTTAGTTTGCCCCTTCACTTTTGGGTTAGTTCCCCCTTCACTTTTGGGTTAGTTCTGCCCCCTTCACTTTTGGGTTAGTTCTGCCCCCTTCACTTTTGGGTTAGTTCTGCCCCCTTCACTTTTGGGTTAGTTCTGCCCCTTTCACTTTTTAGTTCTGCCCCTTCACTTTTGGGTTAGTTCAGCCCCTTCACTTTTGGGTTAGTTCTGCCCCCTTTTTGGGTTAGTTCTGCCCCCTTCACTTTTGGGTTAGTTCAGCCCCCTTCACTTTTGGGTTAGTTCTGCCCCCTTCACTTTGGGTTAGTTCAGCCCCCTTCACTTTTGGGTTAGTTCTGCCCCCTTCACTTTTGGGTTAGTTCAGCCCCCCTTTTGGGTTTCTGCCCCCTTTTGGGTTAGTTCTGCCCCCTTCACTTTTGGGTTAGTTCAGCCCCCTTCACTTTTGGGTTAGTTCTGCCCCCTTCACTTTTGGGTTAGTTCAGCCCCCTTCACTTTTGGGTTAGTTCTGCCCCTTCTCTTTTGGGTTAGTTCTGCCCCCTTCACTTTTGGGTTAGTTCAGCCCCCTTCACTTTTGGGTTAGTTCAGCCCCCTTCACTTTTGGGTTAGTTCAGCCCCTTCACTTTTGGGTTAGTTCAGCCCCCTTCACTTTTGGGTTAGTTCTGCCCCTTCACTTTTGGGTTAGTTCTGCCCCTTCACTTTTGGGTTAGTTCTGCCCCCTTCACTTTTGGGTTAGTTCAGCCCCCTTCACTTTTGGGTTAGTTCTGCCCCCTTCACTTTTGGGTTAGTTCTGCCCCCTTCACTTTTGGGTTAGTTCTGCCCCCTTCACTTTTGGGTTAGTTCAGCCCCCTTCACTTTTGGGTTAGTTCTGCCCCCTTCACTTTTGGGTTAGTTCTGCCCCCTTCACTTTTGGGTTAGTTCTGTTCACTTTTGGGTTAGTTCTGTTTCCTTTTGGGTTAGTTCTGCCCCCTTCACTTTTGGGTTAGTTCTGCCCCCTTCACTTTTTTAGGCCCCTTCACTTTTAGTTCAGCCCCCTTCACTTTTGGGTTAGTTCAGCCCCCTTCACTTTTGGGTTAGTTCAGCCCCCTTCACTTTTGGGTTAGTTCTGCCCCCTTCACTTTTGGGTTAGTTGGTTAGTTCTAGCTGCCCCTTCACTTTTGGGTTAGTTCCCCCTTCACTTTTGGGTTAGTTCAGCCCCTTCACTTTTGGGTTAGTTCTGCCCCCTTCACTTTTGGGTTAGTTCAGCCCCCTTCACTTTTGGGTTAGTTCAGCCCCCTTCACTTTTGGGTTAGTTCAGCCCCCTTCACTTTTGGGTTAGTTCAGCCCCCTTCACTTTTGGGTTAGTTCAGCCCCCTTCACTTTTGGGTTAGTTCAGCCCCCTTCACTTTTGGGTTAGTTCTGCCCCCTTCACTTTTGGGTTAGTTCTGCCCCCTTCACTTTTGGGTTAGTTCAGCCCCCTTCACTTTTGGGTTAGTTCAGCCCCTTCACTTTTGGGTTAGTTCTGCCCCCTTCACTTTTGGGTTAGTTCTGCCCCCTTCACTTTTGGGTTAGTTCTGCCCCCTTCACTTTTGGGTTAGTTCTTCACTTTTCGGTTAGTTCCCTTCACTTTTGGGTTAGTTCAGCCCCCTTCACTTTTGGGTTAGTTCTGCCCCCTTCACTTTTGGGTTAGTTCTGCCCCCTTCACTTTTGGGTTAGTGCTGCCTCCTTTTGGGTTAGTTCTGCCCCCTTCACTTTTGGGTTTGTTCAGCCCCCTTCACTTTTGGTTTAGTTCAGCCACCTTCACTTTTGGGTTAGTTCAGCCCCCTTCACTTTTGGGTTAGTTCAGCCCCCTTCACTTTTGGGTTAGTTTCACTTTTGGGTTAGTTATGCCCCTTCACTTTTGGGTTAGTTCTGCCCCCTTCACTTTTGGGTTAGTTCTGCCCCCTTCACTTTTGGGTTAGTTCTGCCCCCTTCACTTTTGGGTTAGTTCAGCCCCCTTCACTTTTGGGTTAGTTCAGCCCCCTTCACTTTTGGGTTAGTTCTGCCCCTTCACTTTTGGGTTAGTTCTGCCCCTTCACTTTTGGGTTAGTTCTGCCCCCTTCACTTTAGGGTTAGTTCTGCCCCCTTAACTTTTAGGTTAGATCAGCCCCCTACACTTTTGGGTTAGTTCTGCCCCCTTCACTTTTGGGTTAGTTCTGCCCCCTTCACTTTTGGGTTAGTTCTGCCCCTTCACTTTTGGGTTAGTTCTGCCCCCTTCACTTTTGGGTTAGTTCAGCCCCCTTCACTTTTGGGTTAGTTTTTGGGTTAGTTCTGCCCCTTTTTCACTTTTGGGTTAGTTCAGCCCCCTTCACTTTTGGGTTAGTTCATCCCCGATCACTTTTGGGTTAGTTCTGCCCCCTTCACTTTTGGGTTAGTTCTGCCCCCTTCACCTTTGGGTTAGTTCAGCCCCCTTCACTTTTGGGTTAGTTCAGCCCCCTTCACTTTTGGGTTAGTTCTGCCCCTTCACTTTTAGGTTAGTTCAGCCGCCTTCACTTTTAGGTTAGTTCAGCCCCCTTCACTTTTGGGTTAGTTCTGCCTCCTTTTGGGTTAGTTATGGCCCCTTCACTTTTGGGTTAGTTCAGCCCCCTTCACTTTTGGGTTAGTTCAGCCCCCTTCACTTTTGGGTTAGTTCTGCCCCCTTCACTTTTGGGTTAGTTCTGCCCCTTCACTTTTGGGTTAGTTCTGCCCCCTTCACTTTTGGGTTAGTTTGGGTTAGTTCTGCCCCCTTCACTTTTGGGTTAGTTCTGCCCCCTTCACTTTTGGGTTAGTTCTGCCCCCTTCACTTTTGGGTTAGTTCAGCCCCCTTTACTTTTGGGTTAGTTCAGCCCCCTTCACTTTTGGGTTAGTTCTGCCCCCTTCACTTTTAGGTTAGTTCAGCCCCTTCACTTTTGGGTTAGTTCTGCCCCCTTCACTTTTGGGTTAGTTCAGCCCCTTCACTTTTGGGTTAGTTCTGCCCCCTTCAAGGGTTAGTTTAGCCCCCTTCCCTTTTAGGGTTGTTCAGCACACTTCACTTTTGGGTTAGTTCTGCCCCCTTCACTTTTGGGTTAGTTCTGCCCCCTTCACTTTTGGGTTAGTTCTGCCCCCTTCACTTTTGGGTTAGTGCCCCCTTCACTTTTGGGTTAGTTCTGCCCCTTCACTTTTGGGTTAGTTCAGCCCCTTCACTTTTGGGTTAGTTCTGCCCCTTCACTTTTGGGTTAGTTCTGCCCCCTTCACTTTTGGGTTAGTTCAGCCCCTTCACTTTTGGGTTAGTTCTGCCCCCTTCACTTTTGGGTTAGTTCTGCCCCCTTCACTTTTGGGTTAGTTCTGCCCCTTCACTTTTGGGTTAGTTCTGCCCCTTCACTTTTGGGTTAGTTCTGCCCCTTCTTCACTTTTGGGTTAGTTCAGCCCCTTCACTTTTGGGTTAGTTCTGCCCCCTTCAGTTTTGGGTTAGTTCTGCCCCTTCACTTTTGGGTTAGTTCAGCCCCCTTCACTTTTGGGTTAGTTCTGCCCCCTTCACTTTTGGGTTAGTTCAGCCCCTTCACTTTTGGGTTAGTTAGTTCCCCTTCACTTTTGGGTTAGTTCTGCCCCTTCACTTTTGGGTTAGTTCTGCCCCCTCCACTTTTGGGTTAGTTCTGCCCCTTCACTTTTGGGTTAGTTCTGCCCCTTCACTTTTGGGTTAGTTCTGCCCCCTTCACTTTTGGGTTAGTTCAGCCCCCTTCACTTTTGGGTTAGTTCTGCCCCTTCACTTTTGGGTTAGTTCTGCCCCCTTCACTTTTGGGTTAGTTCTGCCCCTTCTCTTTTGGGTTAGTTCACTTTTCGGTTAGTTCTGCCCCCTTCACTTTTGGGTTAGTTCTGCCCCCTTCACTTTTGGGTTAGTTCAGCCCCCTTCACTTTTGGGTTAGTTCTGCCCCCTTCACTTTTGGGTTAGTTCAGCCCCTTCACTTTTGGGTTAGTTCAGCCCCCTTCACTTTTGGGTTAGTTCTGCCCCCTTCACTTTTGGGTTAGTTCTGCCCCTTCACTTTTGGGTTAGTTCTGCCCCTTCACTTTTGGGTTAGTTCAGCCCCCTTCACTTTTGGGTTAGTTCTGACTCCTTCACTTTTGGGTTAGTTCAGCCCCCTTCACTTTTGGGTTAGTTCTGCCCCTTCACTTTTGGGTTAGTTCTGCCCCCTTCACTTTTGGGTTAGTTCTGCCCCCTTCACTTTTGGGTTAGTTCTGCCCCTTCACTTTTGGGTTAGTTCTGCCCCCTTCACTTTTGGGTTAGTTCTGCCCCCTTCACTTTTGGGTTAGTTCAGCCCCCTTCACTTTTGGGTTAGTTCTGCCCCCTTCACTTTTGGGTTAGTTCTGCCCCCTTCACTTTTGGGTTAGTTCTGCCCCTTCACTTTTGGGTTTGTTCTGCCCCCTTCACTTTTGGGTTAGTTCTGCCCCTTCACTTTTGGGTTAGTTCTGCCCCCTTCACTTTTGGGTTAGTTCAGCCCCCTTCACTTTTGGGTTAGTTCTGCCCCTTCACTTTTGGGTTAGTTCTGCCCCCTTCACTTTTGGGTTAGTTCTGCCCCTTCACTTTTGGGTTAGTTCAGCCCCCTTCACTTTTGGGTTAGTTCTGCCCCCTTCACTTTTGGGTTAGTTCTGCCCCTTCACTTTTGGGTTAGTTCAGCCCCTTCACTTTTGGGTTAGTTCTGCCCCTTCACTTTTGGGTTAGTTCTGCCCCTTCACTTTTGGGTTAGTTCAGCCCCCTTCACTTTTGGGTTAGTTCTGCCCCTTCACTTTTGGGTTAGTTCAGCCCCTTCACTTTTGGGTTAGTTCTGCCCCCTTCACTTTTGGGTTAGTTCTGCCCCCTTCACTTTTGGGTTAGTTCAGCCCCTTCACTTTTGGGTTAGTTCTGCCCCCTTCACTTTTGGGTTAGTTCAGCCCCCTTCACTTTTGGGTTAGTTCTGCCCCCTTCACTTTTGGGTTAGTTCTGCCCCCTTCACTTTTGGGTTAGTTCAGCCACTTTTGGGTTTCACTTTTGGGTTAGTTCAGCCCCCTTCACTTTTGGGTTAGTTCAGCCCCCGTCACTTTTGGGTTAGTTCTGCCCCCTTCACTTTTGGGTTAGTTCTGCCCCCTTCACTTTTGGGTTAGTTCTGCCCCCTTCACTTTTGGGTTAGTTCTGCCCCCTTCACTTTTGGGTTAGTTCTGCCCCCTTCACTTTTGGGTTAGTTCAGCCCCCTTCACTTTTGGGTTAGTTCTGCCCCCTTCACTTTTGGGTTAGTTCTGCCCCCTTCACTTTTGGGTTAGTTCTGCCCCTTCCCCCTTCACTTTTGGGTTAGTTCAGCCCCCTTCACTTTTGGGTTAGTTCTTCACTTTTGGGTTAGTTCTGCCCCTTTCACTTTTGGGTTAGTTCTGCCCCCTTCACTTTTGGGTTAGTTCAGCCCCCTTCACTTTTGGGTTAGTTCAGCCCCTTCACTTTTGGGTTAGTTCTGCCCCCTTCACTTTTGGGTTAGTTCTGCCCCCTTCACTTTTGGGTTAGTTCTGCCCCCTTCACTTTTTGGTTAGTTCAGCCCCCTTCACTTTTGGGTTAGTTCTGCCCTTCACTTTTGGGTTAGTTCTGCCCCCTTCACTTTTGGGTTAGTTCAGCCCCCTTCACTTTTGGGTTAGTTCAGCCCCTTCACTTTTGGGTTAGTTCTGCCCCCTTCACTTTTGGGTTAGTTCTGCCCCCTTCACTTTTGGGTTAGTTCTGCCCCTTCACTTTTGGGTTAGTTCTGCCCCCTTCACTTTTGGGTTAGTTCAGCCCCCTTCACTTTTGGGTTAGTTCAGCCCCCTTCACTTTTGGGTTAGTTCAGCCCCCTTCACTTTTGGGTTAGTTCTGCCCCCTTCACTTTTGGGTTAGTTCTGCCCCCTTCACTTTTGGGTTAGTTCTGCCCCCTTCACTTTTGGGTTAGTTCTGCCCCCTTCACTTTTGGGTTAGTTCTGCCCCCTTCACTTTTGGGTTAGTTCAGCCCCTTCACTTTTGGGTTAGTTCTGCCCCTTCACTTTTGGGTTAGTTCTGCCCCCTTCACTTTTGGGTTAGTTCAGCCCCCCCCCTTCACTTTTGGGTTAGTTCTGCCCCCTTCACTTTCGGTTTAGTTCTGCCCCCTTCACTTTTGGGTTAGTTCTTTTGGGTTAGCCCCCTTCACTTTTGGGTTAGTTCTGCCCCCTTCACTTTTGGGTTAGTTCAGCCCCCTTCACTTTTGGGTTAGTTCTGCCCCCTTCACTTTTGGGTTAGTTCTGCCCCTTCACTTTTGGGTTTGTTCTGCCCCCTTCACTTTTGGGTTAGTTCAGCCCCCTTCACTTTTGGGTTAGTTCTGCCCCCTTCACTTTTGGGTTAGTTCAGCCCTTCACTTTTGGGTTAGTTCAGCCCCCTTCACTTTTGGGTTAGTTCTGCCCCCTTCACTTTTGGGTTAGTTCTGCCCCCTTCACTTTTGGGTTAGTTCTGCCCCTTCACTTTTGGGTTAGTTTCACTTTTGGGTTAGTTCAGCCCCCTTCACTTTTGGGTTAGTTCAGCCCCCTTCACTTTTGGGTTAGTTCTGCCCCCTTCACTTTTGGGTTAGTTCTGCCCCCTTCACTTTTGGGTTAGTTCTGCCCCCTTCACTTTTGGGTTAGTTCTGCCCCCTTCACTTTTGGGTTAGTTCTGCCCCGTCTCTTTTGGGTTAGTTCTGCCCCCTTCACTTTTGGGTTAGTTCTGCCCCCTTCACTTTTGGGTTAGTTCAGCCCCCTTCACTTTTGGGTTAGTTCTGCCCCTTCACTTTTGGGTTAGTTCAGCCCCTTCACTTTTGGGTTAGTTCTGCCCCTTCACTTTTGGGTTAGTTCTGCCCCTTCACTTTTGGGTTAGTTCTGCCCCCTTCACTTTTGGGTTAGTTCTGCCCCCTTCACTTTTGGGTTAGTTCAGCCCCTTCACTTTTGGGTAGTTCAGCCCCTTCACTTTTGGGTTAGTTCTGCCCCCTTCACTTTTGGGTTAGTTCTGCCCCCTTCACTTTTGGGTTAGTTCTGCCCCCTTAACTTTTGGGTTAGTTCTGCCCCCTTCACTTTTGGGTTAGTTCAGCCCCCTTCAGCCCCCTTCACTTTTGGGTTAGTTCTGCCCCAGTCACTTTTGGGTTAGTTCTGCCCCCTTCACTTTTGGGTTAGTTCAGCCCCCTGCACTTTTGGGTTAGTTCTGCCCCCTTCACTTTTGGGTTAGTTCAGCCCCCTTCACTTTTGGGTTAGTTCAGCCCCCTTCACTTTTGGGTTAGTTCAGCCCCCTTCACTTTTGGGTTAGTTCAGCCCCCTTCACTTGGGTTAGTTTGCCCCTTCACTTTTGGGTTAGTTCAGCCCTTCACTTTTGGGTTAGTTCTGGCCCCTTCACTTTTGGGTTAGTTCAGCCCCCTTCACTTTTGGGTTAGTTCTGCCCCCTTCACTTTTGGGTTAGTTCTGCCCTTCACTTTTGGGTTAGTTCAGCCCCCTTCACTTTTTGGGTTAGTTCAGCCCCCTTCACTTTTGGGTTAGTTCAGCAATTCACTTTTGGGTTAGTTCTGCCCCCTTCACTTTTGGGTTAGTTCTGCCCCCTTCACTTTTGGGTTAGTTCAGCCCCCTTCACTTTTGGGTTTGTTCTGCCCCCTTCACTTTTGGGTTTGTTCTGCCCCTTCACTTTTGGGTTAGTTCTGCCCCCTTCACTTTTAGGCCCCCTTCACTTTTGGGTTAGTTCTGCCCCCTTCACTTTTGGGTTAGTTCAGCCCCCTTCACTTTTGGGTTAGTTCTGCCCCTTCTCTTTTGGGTTAGTTCTGCCCCCTTCACTTTTGGGTTAGTGCCCCCTTCACTTTTGGGTTAGTTCTGCCCCTTCACTTTTGGGTTAGTTCTGCCCCCTTCACTTTTGGGTTAGTTCTGCCCCCTTCACTTTTGGGTTAGTTCTGCCCCCTTCACTTTTGGGTTAGTTCTGCCCCTTCACTTTTGGGTTAGTTCTGCCCCTTCACTTTTGGGTTAGTTCTGCCCCCTTCACTTTTGGGTTAGTTCTGCCCCTTCACTTTTGGGTTAGTTCTGCCCCCTTCACTTTTGGGGTTGTGTCATGCCCCTTCACTTTTCGGGTTAGTTCAGCCCCCTTCACTTTTGGGTTAGTTCTGCCCCCTTCACTTTTGGGTTAGCTCTGCCCCCTTCACTTTTGGGTTAGTTCAGCCCCCTTCACTTTTGGGTTAGTTCTGCCCCCTTCACTTTTGGGTTAGTTCTGCCCCCTTCACTTTTAGGTTAGTTCAGCCCCCTTCACTTTTGGGTTAGTTCTGCCCCCTTCACTTTTGGGTTAGTTCAGCCCCTTCACTTTTGGGTTAGTTCTGCCCCTTCACTTTTGGGTTAGTTCAGCCCCCTTCACTTTTGGGTTAGTTCTGCCCCCTTCACTTTTGGGTTAGTTCTGCCCCCTTCACTTTTGGGTTAGTTCAGCCCCCTTCACTTTTGGGTTAGTTCAGCCCCCTTCACTTTTGGGTTAGTTCTGCCCCCTTCACTTTTGGTGTTAGTTCTGCCCCCTTCACTTTTGGGTTAGTTCTGCCCCCTTTTGGGTTAGTTCTGCCCCTTCACTTTTGGGTTAGTTCAGCCCCCTTCACTTTTGGGTTAGTTCAGCCCCCTTCACTTTTGGGTTAGTTCTGCCCCTTCACTTTTGGGTCAGCCCCCTTCACTTTTGGGTTAGGGCGGCCCCCTTTTGGGTTAGTTCTGCCCCTTCACTTTTGGGTTAGTTCTGCCCCCTTCACTTTTGGGTTAGTTCTGCCCCCTTCACTTTTGGGTTAGTTCAGCCCCCTTCACTTTTGGGTTAGTTCTGCCCCCTTCACTTTTGGGTTAGTTCTGCCCCTTCACTTTTGGGTTAGTTCTGCCCCTTCACTTTTGGGTTAGTTCTGCCCCTTCACTTTTGGGTTAGTTCTGCCCCCTTCACTTTTGGGTTAGTTCTGCCCCTTCACTTTTGGGTTAGTTCTGCCCCTTCACTTTTGGGTTAGTTCTGCCCCTTCCTTCACTTTTGGGTTAGTTCTGCCCCCTTCACTTTTGGGTTAGTTCTGCCCCCTTCACTTTTGGGTTAGTTCAGCCCCCTTCACTTTTGGGTTACTTTTGGGTTAGTTCTGCCCCTTCACTTTTGGGTTAGTTCTGCCCCTTCACTTTTGGGTTAGTTCTGCCCCTTCACTTTTGGGTTAGTTCTGCCCCCTTCACTTTTGGGTTAGTTCAGCCCCCTTCACTTTTGGGTTAGTTCTGCCCCCTTCACTTTTGGGTTAGTTCTTTTGGGTTAGTTCCCCCTTCACTTTTGGGTTAGTTCTGCCCCCTTCACTTTTGGGTTAGTTCTGCCCCCTTCACTTTTGGGTTAGTTCTGCCCCTTCACTTTTGGGTTAGTTCTGCCCCTTCACTTTTGGGTTAGTTCTGCCCCTTCACTTTTGGGTTAGTTCTGCCCCTTCACTTTTGGGTTAGTTCTGCCCCCTTCACTTTTGGGTTAGTTCTGCCCCCTTCACTTTTGGGTTAGTTCTGCCCCTTCACTTTTGGGTTAGTTCAGCCCCCTTCACTTTTGGGTTAGTTCAGCCCCTTCACTTTTGGGTTAGTTCTGCCCCTTCACTTTTGGGTTAGTTCTGCCCCCTTCACTTTTGGGTTAGTTCTGCCCCTTCACTTTTGGGTTAGTTCAGCCCACTTCACTTTTGGGTTAGTTCTGCCCCTTCACTTTTAGGTTAGTTCAGGCCCCTTCACTTTGGGTTAATTCTGACCACTTTTGGGTTAGTTCTGCCCCCTTCACTTTTGGGTTAGTTCTGCCCCCTTCACTTTTGGGTTAGTTCAGCCCCTTCACTTTGGTTAGTTCTGCCCCCTTCACTTTTGGGTTAGTTCTGCCCCCTTCACTTTGGGTTAGTTAGTTCTTTTGCCCCTTCACTTTTGGGTTAGTTCAGCCCCCTTCACTTTTGGGTTAGTTCAGCCCCTTCACTTTTGGGTTAGTTCTGCCCCCTTCACTTTTGGGTTAGTTCAGCCCCCTTCACTTTTGGGTTAGTTCAGCCCCCTTCACTTTTGGGTTAGTTGCCCCTTCACTTTTGGGTTAGTTCAGCCCCCTTCACTTTTGGGTTAGTTCTGCCCCCTTCACTTTTGGGTTAGTTCAGCCCCTTCACTTTTGGGTTAGTTCAGCCCCCTTCACTTTTGGGTTAGTTCAGCCCCCTTAGTTCCTTTTGGGTTAGTTCTGCCCCTTCACTTTTGGGTTAGTTCAGCCCCCTTCACTTTTGGGTTAGTTCAGCCCCCTTCACTTTTGGGTTAGTTCTGCCCCCTTCACTTTTGGGTTAGTTCTGCCCCCTTCACTTTTGGGTTAGTTCAGCCCCCTTCACTTTTGGGTTAGTTCTGCCACTTCACTTTTGGGTTAGTTCTGCCCCCTTCACTTTTGGGTTAGTTCAGCCCCCTTCACTTTTGGGTTAGTTAAGCCCCGTTCACTTTTGGGTTAGTTCTGCCCCTCTTCACTTTTGGGTTAGTTCAGCCCCCTTCACTTTTGGGTTAGTTCTTCCCTTTTGGGTTAGTTCTGCCCGCTTCACTTTTGGGTTAGTTCAGCCCCCTTCACTTTTGGGTTAGTTCTGCCCCCTTCACTTTTGGGTTAGTTCTGCCCCCTTCACTTTTGGGTTAGTTCTGCCCCCTTCACTTTTGGGTTAGTTCTGCCCCCTTCACTTTTGGTTTAGTTCTGCTCCCTTCACTTTTGGGTTAGTTCTGCCCCCTTCACTTTTGGGTTAGTTCTGCCCCCTTCACTTTTGGGTTAGTTCTGCCCCCTTCACTTTTGGGTTAGTTCTGCCCCCTTCACTTTTGGGTTAGTTCAGCCCCCTTCACTTTTGGGTTAGTTCTGCCCCCTTCACTTTTGGGTTAGTTCAGCCCCTTCACTTTTGGGTTAGTTCTGCCCCCTTCACTTTTGGGTTAGTTCTGCCCCTTCACTTTTGGGTTAGTTCAGCCCCTTCACTTTTGGGTTAGTTCTGCCCCCTTCACTTTGGGTTAGTTCTGCCCCCTTCACTTTTAGGTTAGTTCTGCCCCCTTCACTTTTAGGTTAGTTC